>CAJFCP010000089.1:616457-669882 GCA_904066005.1 Synergus itoensis
AAAAAAAAATCATCAGAAAAGAGGTCTGAAACTTCAGTCCAATTGTAAAAGTGAATTAAACAAATATCGCTCTATCATTAAACACCCTTTAATTTCATTGAGCGGCACTAAAAGTTAATTCAGTAAATTTTTGTTCTACGAAATCAGTAAAATAGTAAGAGTTAACTTAAAACGAGCGGAAAGCACATCCAAAAATATACAATAACTGTAGAATTGAAAAGAAATTCATGCACGTAAAAATGATTAACTGGTCCGAAGTTATCGTGGCGTAGTAAGTGGTGGCGAAACGACACAATCTCGCCTCGGATACGATTATATACTCGTAGGAATGAGGTTGAAAAAGAAATGGCGAGGCGGAATTACGTGGTCAGTGGTTGGTCAGTGGATAGAGGTAATTCCGTCACGCCGTAAAGGTTGCTTTTTATTGTCTCTGGACCTGTACAGCTATCAACCCCTACCAAACAGTAGAATCACACATTCTTGCATTCTCTCTCCCTTTCTTTCATTTTTGTCTCTTTCCCTCTCCCATGTACACTATGTCTTCTTTGCTTGTGTCATACTTGCGTAGTTTGATTGTCCAGGTTTTATTATCACTTGGGGTTTACGATTCCTCCTTTTCTTGTTCTCTTCATTGGTCACGAAGTTGCAGTTACACTGTAAATATACTGTAATGTCTTACAGGATTAAATGTTCACCTGTGAAACTTATACGACATCATGAGTAAACAGGATTTAATTGATAAACTATAACGCCAGCTTATTTTGCGCCTTTTCTTTAACGTCAGATTTAATATTTTCAGAGGGTGGAAAAAAAGAATTCAGGAGAATTGGTTTTTTCGTTTCCTGATTTAATTTGTGGATTCCGAGAGGCAGCAAAATAACGAAACGTTAAATTTGCACGATGTCCAAATCGAATTAGTGGGCATGGTTTAGTTTGGTGAAGTCGTGAAATAGTTGGATGCATTTTTACGGACGTATTAATACACAGCCGGAAATGTACTATGATCGGGTTTGTAATGGAGCCCTTGGGGCCAATATGATACATTTGCTTTGCATACAGGATATGGAGAGGAGGATGAGGATCAGGGCGATTGTATGGCAGAATGGTAAAGAGGGCGCGTGAACGAGAAAGATACGGAAGCGTGGGAGAGGGATGGAGTGTGTATAGATACAAGTACGCGTGACTGCATTTCATAACAAGCTACAAATACACCAGAAGCACCATTCGCGTCGAGAAATCGGCTCTTGTTTGTCTCCAGCTTTAGTGAGGCAATATTCCACCAATTATGGCTATTTGTCATCAGCATATCATTGTACACTATAATTTAGATTTTAATGTAGTGACCAAAAATTATTTTTTCTATAGATTTTTTTACATAGGCAAATTAGTCATTTATGAATTGAGTTGAAGTTTCAGACGTCTAGTCTCTAAATTCTCTAAAATTGGTCCTAGTAAATAAATAAAAATTTTTGGTTTTGGGAAGAGTGGAAACTTTTTTTTTGTTATTATTCCAATAAGTGTAAAAAAATCGTCAGAATAGATGTCTGAAACTTCAACCCACTCATTTCTGAGTCAGAGTCTAGCTGAAGCTTAATTGAACGAGAAGCGTGTTTTCAAACAAACAGGACAAGTTCATAATCGCTGGTAATTGCTCAGTGAATATGTTTTTTGCCAGGTGCCCACAATCTCGATGCATTTTCAGTGGAGTGTCGATGTTAGGGTCAGAATTGTGCCGAGCGATGATCGAGGACAATGGTACTTGTTACGAAGGCAACGAGATGTCACCGAACATGAATTAGCGTCGTGGTCGAGAGAGTTAGAGAACGAACGGGAGCAAGTGGGGGAGAAAAATGATCGAAAGGGTTTGACAGCAAGGGAGGAAGGTGAAACAAAGAAAGAGAGAAGCGATTCTTCATGTGCAATTGGTACAGATGCGTGGACCAAGCCAAATGGTACGTGCCCTTCGTTCTCCGACTTATAGGATTCAGAATTTATGAACTGTCGATCTAGCATCATAATTCGTTGAGTATACACGAAGCATGTGATTCATCCTTCAAGTCCGGAGGCAAAACCCCCGAAGTAACCTGAGACGAGTTTACGAGGGATTTGCGTCCGAATATGACGAGCCCCTTGCCCATCTGCGGTCCGCGAGGATACATTTTCTAATTATCAGGAAGCAGGATTAGCTCCCCATAACTCAGAAGGTTCGAACGTCAGATATCATCAACATGAAATTTTCAGTCCGATTTTTTCTTTTTTTTGATAAAGAAGAAATGAAGCAAAAGAAGAAAAGAAGAAAAGAAGTAATTAATGAAGATGCAATACTTGTTTATTGGCAGTATGGTGAAGATCTAAATTTTGATTTTGGATATCTTTAAAGGTGAATGGACACATGGTTGATGGTTACGGCTGGTGCGTTTCTACACCCTCTATTTGGATTATGGACTCGGTAGAATGCTGGTGTCTATAAACAGAAAGGGAGAAGAGGTTTGAAGCCGAGAGAGATGAAGAAATATGGGCAAAAGGGAGAGGCTGTTGAATGGTGGAAGTACCAGGTCCTCGTGACCGCTATGACAGATTGAAAGAGAGGCTGGGTCCTTTTGGTGACCAACGAGGCGTCGCGATACTTCGTACCCCCGCTCTTATTCCACTAACAAAAGACGCAACCCCATTCTTTTGACGTGCTACGTGGTTCCTATCCTCATATATCGCATCGGTGACACTGATCGAGTTTAGGTTGACCTCTTCAGAATATAAGTAAGGTGCTATTACACTTATTCCACTACAATTGCGAAAAAAATTGGAACATGTGTTAGAAGATTCGAAACTGAATATTATCGAGTAATTCAATGCTGAACTGATTATAAGTCTCTCAGATGCTGATAGTGATTTTTCGTCTTTTGCTTAAAGTAACAATGGAAGTCGAAATGTAATAGAAGGTATGAAACGACCTATCAACGGTCTAAGGATACTTGACGAGATAACGGGTGGATCGTTGAACATAACGAAAAGTAGTGGATACACAATGTCCCTTCGAGACATTAAGATGGCGTAAGGTAGCTGTTGAGCAGATACGACAGAGGGTCGTTCAGATACGAATAACAATACAACCAAGCCAAAACGCACGTTAGAGACAGCCAAACTGCCTTGCCTTATTGAAACATCATGGTTACCCACACAACAAGAATAATTCCGAAATATCCTATAAAATATGTTCATTTGTTTCCATAATATTGAGAGCGCAAAATAAATTTGTCCTTTTTTTTAGTGTAGGTAAATAAGAATGGCAGTAGATACTTAATTAACCATCTGATCGAATTTTATAGAGTGATCTGATGTGTACAAAACGGTGATAGTAGCTAAAGCTATAAAAGCAAGGGAATCAAGCCACTCGTTTCAATTGTAAACAGATGTGGCAAGGCACGTATCGCGAGTTTCAACCCCAACGTAAAACCTACCCCTCTTTGGGGCTATCGCTCAAACTCACTCGATAGATACCACATCCACTCTCCTCGAGAGCATCATCCAAAAAGGAGGGGTGAGATTGTCAGATTTTAGGCCATATAGTAGTTCGGGACAAGTGCACAATTCTACATCGTCTCTCCATTATCTAGACTTCTGCTTGGGTCTGTGTCTATTTCGCCCGCACTTTTCAGAACTAACTCCGTGGGGCAACGAGCCGTGAAGACCCCATCATATGCGCATCTCCGATTACTCAGGATATCATTCACGCATTTAAATTATTTGTGGCTGGGTTGAGTGCTACTTATACAATCTTCCACAAGGCCCTTCTACAACTGCAAATCTCTGTACGTGTGATGAATTTTTTATTACAAAATATCCTTTGTTAATTACACAGGCCTGCAAGGATTTTCTGTTTGCGATGGAACAGTCGTTCTTAAATCTTGAAATACCTTTAATTATTTTTAAATTAATTCAAATCGTTTGAGATCTCTTTAAATTCATTAAAATCTCTTAACGTCCTTCCAGATATTTGTTATTATTATTATCATTATCATTATTATTATTATTATTATTTATTAATCATAAAAAAAGTTAAACTAGCTGTGAATTCTATCTCGGGTGTTCCATTTAACTATATTTATATTTTTTTGTGCTAATTTTTTGAGCACTTTGCTTCCTCATAGAGAAAGCATTAACGATTTTCCTAAATATTTAAAAATATATATAATTGAGGGGTTACATGCAATAACCGGTTATAGAATTTTAGGACTCGGTTTAGTTGACCCCTGCGTATCTTTTATTTCTTATTATAAAAAAAAAATTTTTAAAGCTCTCAGTGGCTAACTAAATCGAGTGCTAAAATTCTATAACCGGTTATTGCATATAACCCTTCAATTCTTCTTTCTCGAAACAAAGAATCTCTCGATCTCATCATTCATAGTTTTTAATCAAATTTATTTTATTTATATTAGATTACTTAATTTAATGCGATGCAAAAAATTACAAATCAAAGCATAACTTCCTTAATATTCAATAAAATGCATTAATTATACAGGTCAATCGATTCGTCTCGACGCAAGGAATCTTTCTTTCCTTTACACATATAAGCTTTGAATTTTGATTATTTGAGAAGTTGAAGTCAAAAAATCAATTTTACAAAAATTCTAAATGTACATAAAAGTATTTAAATTCAATATTTTGAAAAATACTTTGGCACGTTTTGAGATATTGGTGGTGCCAATATACCCTACAAATTTTATCAATTTATCTACAACTGTCTTTAAGTTAAGAGGGTGACAAAAAACGGCGACACATATACACACACATATACACATACATTCGGAAAATTGATTAAAATGTTGTATTAGACATTTATCAAGTGAGGAAAGTTTAATTAATCCATTTTAAAAATATTGGAAAATGTAACGACTACAAAGCTTCCTCTACCTCTATGAGGAAGCAAAAGCTTTTATTTTGCATTTCTACATTTCTAGATTTCAACATCATAATAGTTTCATTGTTTTTACAATAGCTTGGTTTTTAAAGATGATAATTTGTCATAATCATCGGTGGGTATTGAGCCCACAGTGGGAACAGCAGGAAGCCAGCGTGGGCGGAGTTGTGGTCACAGCAAACGGGTTTAAATTAATTGTATGAAAGCGACGATGGACCGGCTAATCCACGTGGCAGGAAAATCTCCGCACCTAACTCCGGTTAAGTCTTTGTTTAACACTCGTGCAGATAATCTCTCGCCAGGGAGATCGAAGCAAAAGAAACTGAGAAGGCAAAAAGTGACTTGAGGAGAGAGAAAAATACATGGTGGAAGAGAGTGAGAAACAATGAGGGACAGAGAGGAACATCGTAGCCAAGTGACTGGAGAAGAAAATAGTGACTTTTGTGGTCGACGAACGAATCTTCGCAACAACGAGGTAAGACGCTGTCGAAATGAATACAAATGACACTCGGGTCACCTGCACAGTAATTGGATGATCTCCCATTCCAAGGATAATCCTTCGTTGAACGTCCTGGTGAGGACCGCCTCGTTCTTGGTTACGAGTAAACGCCTACTCTTCGACTCCTCTGCTCTCAGTCTAACAAATTTCGACAGCAGAGCAGAGAAAGGCGAAAATCAGAGAAACCGAAGAAAGTAAGTGAGAGGACGGGAGTTGGTGATCCTTTGCGAGGAGTCTCCGCAAGAAGGTGGAACCCTGTCCTGAAGGAAACCATAAATCAGGTAAGGGTACCCGTACCTTAACAGGCAAGTAATGTTGTGTTGTGCTGACAATGAAGGCCCATGATGCACCCTAATACTTTTACGACCCTTTTTCAAATGTATATATGCGAAAATTTCTTGGACACAACCATCTCTCAGTGAGTACACATAATTATTTTGTTTGGCGAACAACCATGGAAATAGTTTACGACTGGAACGAATTTGCCTCCAAAAATCATGTTAGAGTACTTCTTTAGAAACACGGATTAAACTCCTACTGGATTTTAAGGAGATTAGTACATCGTTACCCAGTCCTGCAGTTGGTGGCTAATTTTTCATCGAGACATTCCAAACAAGTTTCTTGTCAGGAGATAATCGATTTTATTGGGGGTTATTTACTGATTACAAAATTGCTGTAATAAAAGTATCGTTAGCTTTATTGTTCCCACAGGTTGTGATAAATCTTGGAATAGAATAATACTTTGTCCAGTAGTTCTAGCCGACAGATCTCAAGACGATCGTTTCGACGCCTCATTAACATAATTCAACGATTAAAACGTGCGGCAACTATTTATAAACAAGCTTTCATATCCCTGAGACTGCACTCTGGTCCTTCCCACTTGCCTTTCGCTTTAATCCTTATAGTTACTTTCAGAATGGCAATAAAACAAACTTTGCATCCTTGATTCGTCGCTGTCGTAGTGCAAACAAATAAGAGTTGACTTAAGAGACAATTGGGAGACATTCGGTACATTGTTAGTTGCATTAATCGAGAGAATAAAAAGAGACAGAGCAGAAAACCAAACGAGCAAAAGAGAACGGGATTCTGTCTCTGAAATCATGGCGTGAGTTGAAGTACGTGCAAGAGGTCGTGGGAGAGAAGGAGTTTTCGAGCAGGGTTTAGGAGCAGATAGGGGCGAAAGTCAGCGCACAGCTCCTGTGGGGGCAACTAGCTTCCTTCGTGCTTCCACCACCATAGACGCCACTTCAGGAACTCCTGTTGCCGACTCTGCTGAAAGCTGTACAATCCCCGCAACTTCAGATACCCCTTCAAGAGTCGCGAATGTCGCTACTTTGTTCTATCGCAAGAACTGTGCGCCACCTTCCTTCGGATGGACGTGGTTCCAAATTCACAAGGGATGTACCTTACTCTTTACGTCAGGAATGCATTTTACCATACCGGTAGAAAAACTTGCAACTTTTATGTTCGGTTGTTCCAATATTTAACATTTAGTATTTAACATTTAACAAGGTCTATCAAAAAATGATCACAATTATTTTTTAGTCTATGTTTACCTCTTCCTTGAAACTTCTCTTTGCTCTCAGTGCTAGAAGCGTCAGGGGTCTTGAACTTTATTAATCTCCTTATCAAAAGCAGCACTATACCCAACTATTCTAGTTGAACTTCGCGATTTGAGAGTTTCGTGTAGTTTCTGAATATCTCGAGGGCCAGTTAGTATAAGGTTTGCGAGTCCAGAAGGAGTCGTCCATATCTCTGGCAAACTATCCTTCGACGCATATACAAACAGCTTCACAAGAAAATACAGATACTGTAGAACTATCTACCATGTTTAGCAGGCTACAAGTCTATCCAAACTTGCTAGAAATTCAAATGGTAAAGATCTTATCAGTGAAACCATATATCCGAAAGTTAAAATCCGACTTTTTATTCTAAATTTAGAACTTGTAGTTGGTTATGTAAATTTAAATTATGATTCAGTACTTATTAAAGCATACTGCAGCAAATTCGACTACTAAGAACGTTGTCTTAATGTTTTACAACAACATGGTAAACGTGTTAAAATGAGTACTTTGCCCGACGAGGTGGATGAAGGACTACGTGTTCGCTTTGTAACGACCTACACCAAATGGAAGACACACTACAGTGGACATCCCAGGGTTCTACTTGATTAAGGGTTTGCCATAACCGCGACAGTGCGTTAGCATATTACGACTTTAGAGAATATCAGTACCCTTTAAAGTCGTCGGTCTTCATAAACAAGAGAGAGGTGAGATGGGTCGGTTCAGGGACATTTTATTACTCCAAAGGCTGCTAAACGTGTTATTTTGTAATGTTGAAATTTCTCCACTCAGTAGAATTATTTTTACCGAAATTCAATTATTCCTGAGGACGCTTTTTCAAGTATAATAATAACAGGAATAATAGAAGAGGTGTCAATGCCAACACTAGAGTTCCCCAAAAAATGAGAATGAATAAAAAAAGATCACTGCTTTTGTAATTTATACTGTGTTAATGAGGGTATATGATATTTATAGGAATTAAAGCAATGGTGGCTGTTTATGGCGAAGAACATTGGTCGCAAAAGATAGGGAGCATTGCTTGCATGAGCCACGCGAGCAAAAGTTATGATGGTTTATGAATACCCCGTAACGAATGCCACACTAGCCCCATGAACTCTGAGTGAATGGCGGCCGTTATGGCATAATACGAAACTATAACGTCTGATTTTCTATGCTGAAAATTGTTTTACGCCTATAAACACAACCTGCTGTGCTACGACAGTTGGCGCATAAAAATATAATGACCGAATTGTCGTGTTTAGTAAGTGAAAAATATCGACCATCACTTGCTACTGACTTTTGAAAAATTTTTAGCCGCGTGTACGCTTATGAAATAGTGAAACTGTCATTGGAAAATCTTGAGGCAATTGTTTATTATACCAATCATAAATTATAAATTGATTATAAATTATAAATTATAAATTGATGAAACTGTGGCTTTATAGGACATTTTTTGAATATGTACTCTATTCTTTTATTTATGTATTAATAATGCTACATTCCACATTTTTTACATAAAAAAAGAATACTTGAAATTTTGTTATAGCAGATTTGTACTGACTTCAAGTGCCACTTGTCCATTTTATCAATAACGTATTCAAAGAAGCTCGACGTATCATTGACACAGCTTCAGGGGGCACGATGGGTGCCAATTTGTAAGAGGACCCCATGCAGCGTTCGCAGTTAGCCCAGGGCGCAATATGCTACACTACTTGATTAAAACACCATGATATATTTTCTCTTCTGCACAAAACGTCACAAAGTGGATAATGATTCAAAAGCTTTTGTCAAGATTGCTTTAGGCAGACTCTAAACGTTCACTTCATAAAAAAATTCTCCAGCTTCGATTTTTCATAATTTTCTTTCACAATTATTAAAGTGAAGTTATTATATTATCAATTTATTTTTTATTTGTAGAAAATTTAATTGAATTAAGAATATACTTTTGAAACCTATGCAATTTTAATATAGTCATTTGCACTTGCTATAATCCTTGTAAACGGATTAGACTCGCACTAAAAAAGAAAAAAAAAAAGGAAAACGAAATCGATTTTCCTTCATAGCAACAGAAGCTGCAGTTAGCAGACAGTCTGTCTATTGCAGCATATAATATGACGCAGCAGCTTATTGTGCTGAAAGTGGAATAGTTCAGGCAAGATGTACTAACAGATGGAAGTGTTAATAATTGATAGTCGCGCCCCTCTCGTTGATATTTCAAGCTCTGTGGGGTTTATCGACGAAGGAAGGGTGGATGATTTATTTTTTCCAAAAGAAGTAAACTTTTACCACTGATTTTTAAATATTCTCCCTCTTTAATTCGACTCGGAGAACTTTTTTATCTCACCATAGAAAACTTTGGAAAAAACTCGAAAATATCTTTATCTCTAGTCATTACGCCCTAATAAACCCAATTATAATACGTAATTACGTATATTATGTAATGGGAAAGATATGTTGCTATAGAGCTACTCAGATTCGAGAAGTTTACATGGTTCGCCACATCGTCATCACAGAAACTGTCTGACCCTTCGCAAATTTGGACTTAATGCACGAGTTGCTAAACGTGATCATATTACGAGGGTCTGAAATTTAATTTTTGAAAATCTTCATTTAATATCATTCAAAAACTGCAACTTAATTTACTACTGCTCAATCAAGTGTTAATTTAAGGGATTTTTGAAAAATGTTACTTTGAAATTCTACTAAGACGTTTTGGTAAAAGTGCGTTAATTCAGCAACTTCTCCGTGGTTGGATGGAGTTATTTGAAAGGGTAGGAGTGAGATACCAGAAGAGGTTTGAGGGTCCAGTACGATGCTGGGCCGAGGGCAGGAGGACATAATGGACACATTAGTGCCTGGCCTCCAGTTTAATTAGTTTACATTACGGTGGCATCGTCACCACCGCGAAAGGGGATGGTTGGTGGACATAGAAGCTGTGCTACCTGGAAGTGGAAAGGAGGAAGGGAAGCTTGATTAATCGGGAAAGTTTGATGCGAGTTGACGAAGACGCTAATCACGCCTCGTATAACGGAATAATACCGCTCTAGCTCTCCTCGCATAAAATGCTTTCTCACAGCTTCCTCTCAATTTCGAGTCTCGTAAATTCTTCGATTTATTGCCAAAATAATAAACGGTAAAAGAATCATCAATTTTTCGAGCTTGGGAAAAACAATAATTAACTATTCATTGTTTTTAATGACTAGTCTTCTATGTAATTTGTAGCTAATATAACGTAGAAGAATCTATAATATTACTTTATATTCATCTATTCAAAAAATTTATTTTTTCCAAAAGAAGAAAACTTCTACCACTGATTTTTAAATATTCTCCTTCTTTAATTCGACACAAAGAAGTTTTTTATCTCACCATAGAAAACTTTGGAAAAAACTCTAAAATAAATTTACCTCTAGACAAAATTCTTTCGATTTTTCCTTGCAGACCAGATTTCAATTTTTGAAGTTGTTTTAAGAACATTCAAGATTTTACGATGTTTTAGGGTATATATTTATATTTTATTTCAAGGAATTTCAAAAGTTTTCAAGGAATTTCAAGGAATTAGAAAAAATTGCATGGGCAGTTATTTTAATTGCAATTAAAATTTGTATGAAAATTGATACATCACAAATAGAATCTGTCCGCTTGGACAGATGGAATTGTTTTAGACTTCTCGTTCGATTACCAAAGTTAAAAAGATTTAAAAGGTTTCAACAAAATTCAGAAGGTTTGAAAATTTTCAAAGATATTAATGGATTTCAAATAATTTAACAAAATTTAAAGAATTTTACAAGATCTCCAAGAAACTAAGAAGATTTTAAGTAATTTAAAAAACTTCATCCAAAAGGAATTTTATCAGTTCTCGATGAATTCCAAAGATTTCAAATAATTATAAGGAATTGCGACGTCTGAATGAAACAAGATTGGGTTGAAGTTTCAAGACACCTTAAAGGATTTTATCAAATTTTAAGTGATTTTAAGAAATGTTAAGGAATTTATTCTAATGTGGAGTAAATCAAATGAAATCCCTTAAAATCCCTTAACGTTACCTGAAATTCTTTAAAAACTTTTAAATCTTCTGTAAATGTCTTAAAATTGTTTCAAATATATAAAATATATAAAAATTCCTTAAAGTTCATTAAAATCTCTAGAAATATCTTCAAATCCCTTGAAGTATTTTGAAATCTTATAAAACCTCCTGAAATTCTTTAAAATTATTTAAAATCTTTTGCAAATTCCTCTAAATTCTCTAAAATTGCTCCTAGTAAATAAATAAAAATTTTGGGTTTTGGGAACAGTAGAAACTTTTGTTTTTGTTATTATTCCAATAAATGTACAAAAATCGTCAGACTACGCGTCTGAAACTTCAACCCAATTGAAATAAGTAATTTTTTGTAGTGTTGTGAATTAGAAGAAAGAGTGTTGAAAGAGAAGAGCTCAGAAGAAGGAAGTTGAAGTTGGAAGACAAAAGTAGGAAGAGGAATGGAACGAGAGAGAAAGAGGTACGAAATAGCTCATTTAATTACAAATTCCATTAAAATGAATGCCAGTTCAGAAACAAACTCCACATATCTACATTAAGCCACGGGACAACATGTCTTAATCAGGTTAATATAAATATGAAATATGCAGCGAGTGCTGGCCCAGGGTCGCGAGAAAGGGTGGTATGCCCTGGATGTATATCGCGGCATACGTGTGCCACCACCTTACGACTCCTGGGGGGCGCCTTCATATTAACCCTTGCATATTAAGCGCGCGATAACCAGATTCTCAAATATTAACGTTAACGCATTCTCTGTTCACTGTGCTGTCGACCTAGTTGAGCCATCCTTGCCCTACGTTCAAGACAGATTCAGGATATTAATATTGCTGTGTGGAACACTCAAGACAACTCAAGCGGCTCAAGGAAGTGTAATCAAGAAGGACTAATAAATAATTACGAGAGTTATTCATCTGTAAAATCAGCCGCGCTCAAGTAAAATCGTAGAATTTTATCAAATTTCGTAAGAACCGCAGATTGAGTACACCCGTGCAGAAATTTTGATGGGGTTCTGACAGGGTCCTGGCCAGTTTTCCCTAACTCTGGTGTGGCCCTAACCAGCTTATCTGGCAAGGCCCACACAAGGCTTGTAACGCTTTGGCAGAATATTGCCCTACTTAAGGAAAACTGGTCAGGGCCTTGCCAGTTTTCCCAAAAAAGGTCCTAGTAAATACCCCATCTAGGAAAAACTGGTCAATACGCCAAAAACTATTTTGCGGATTCATTATTTGCAATATATGATTATTAAACTATTTAATTTTATTAAAAAAGTCCTATTAAGAAAAGAGGTATTAATTATATAGAAACAATAAGTGATTTTAAGAAATTTAAAAGAAATTTCAAAATAGTTCACAGGAGGTTCAAGATTTTAGAGTATTAAATTTTTTTTTAAGTATTTGAAGGGATTTTAAATGATATTCAAGAATTTTAAAGGATTTTTAAAAGATGTCAAGTGATTTTAAGGAATTTAAGGAAATTTCAAGAAATTTTTAAACACAAGATTTAAAAAATTGTAAGATATCGTAAAGGATTTTAAGTTATTTCCCAAGATTTCAAAGATATCAAGATTTCCTAAAGGATTTCAGGAGAATTTAAAGCAATATAAATAGATTTCAAGTTATTTTAAAGAATGTGTAAAGAATTCAGCAATTCAGGGGAGTTCCAAGATTTTAAATTAATTTACACATTTTGTTAATTTCTTCAAAGGATTTTAAATGATATTGAAAATTGTTTAAAGATTGTAAAAGAACTTCCTATAATATTAAAATATTTTTATCGAAAATAGAAATGTTGACTAGGGCCTCGTCAGAACCCTATTTTAAATAGGGCTAATTGCGACAATTTCTGCACGGGCATAACATATCTACATGAGAAAAGGAAACGTTTCAAAATGAATCGACCTATCAGGGCAATATTAATTACGCAGGCTGGATATAATTTATAATATGAAAAGAAAGTCATACTTTTGAACACCAGCAGCGACGAAAACGGAATTACGTCCTACATCGTATTTGTCGACGCGTGGGGAGCAAACTTTAATCAAGGGTCGGTTGGGTCATGAAATAAAGAGAGCAGGAGAGGAGGAGGGAGAGGGAGAAGGGTCTAAAAAAAGTAAAGAAGCGCAAACATTTTTCCGACTCGATATTTTTCAATATAACCAGGATGGCGCGGTCTGGCTTGGTCACCTGGGGAAATCTCTAGCTTGCGATACGATTTTATAAATATTAGATCAATTAAAAATTAACAAGGAGTCACCGAAGACCATCTCAATTTCCGGTCTCGGCTGCTGCGATATCTGTGTCGCACGATGCTAGAAAAGTAATAACCTGGTAAGTTACGTGCTTCCTGGTGGTAGTATACGTGGCACTGCCAAATACTCTAGCACCGGAAAGTATAATACTGTAAAGTGAGATCGGAAGCACGAAAGAGGAAGAGAAAACTAGAGCGAAAGAGAAAGAGAGCTAGAACGTTCGTGCGTGGTCCCAAAGTCCCTGAGCCGATCCTACCAAGTTATTTAAATTCAAATTCGAAATATCGTCGAGGGTCGCTAACATATTGTTTGTTTCGTTTCTGCTATCATGATAGTAACAATGAGAGGACACTCTATCGCGGTCAAAACGAGTTTACCTGTCATTCGTATTTCTTACTTTTTTCAAAAATCTGATACTCAAAATTATGATCTCATTTCTCTATTTTCCATTTTCCAGCAAATCTTGTAAAATTAATTTGACGAGAGCTGCAATATTGCAGTCTCTTTAAATTCTTATTTCTAGATGATCATATATGTGGCTTGACTCGGATGTCATGTTCTCTCACATGGAATTCCCTATCCCTTAACAATTTGCTGCTAACATGCCGAGGAATCCCATTTCAGCTTAGTCCAACAGATCACTATACCTACTGTACTGGTAATGTTATTAAAGTTACTAGATTTGCATATAACAAACGTGTCCGCAGTAGTAGAACTCGATTGACTAAACTAGAACTTGGATTGACCTTCATATTTGAAGATCATAGAGAGAAATATATAATATTCAATGAATTAGTCATCTCGGAACATTTCTCTTATTTATCTTCTAGGGAGGAGATGTAACGGGAAGTAGAAAAAAATATCACATACTTCAAGTAATATTGTCAAGTAGGAGACACTGTGGAGACGAATGTTCAGGTAGGGGCAGCTTTTTAAGCTCTCTCTGCCACTTGTGAGGGTCAGTCTGCAAAAAGACTTAATTAATGAGCGGCTATCTCACTCATTCTCTCCCCGAGGGCGTCCACGCGACGAGGTCTGGCAAGCGAGAAGAGCAGTGAGATGACGGAGTGCCCTCCGAGGAACAACCCTCGATGCTGCAAACTCCTCGTATGAATATGTCTCCGCTAATTCAAACTTCGTCCCAGAGGCGGGTACTGCCTGTTTACGACGAATATTAAAAACTTCAGCGTTCTCTCTGCTCTCTTCTCTGCGATCTATGTATTTCCAAGCACTTCTCACTGAATAATCAAGAGAAACGTTAAATTCATCTTATGTATAACAGTGTCTTGACATATTTGAAGCGCATCATCATTATCATCATTCTTATCATCATTCCTCGTCATTCTTTACAGAAAATCACTTGCATTCATAGAATTATTAAAATACATTGCACGCAAATCTTTAAACATGTGGCTTAGAATCTTCACGAGTGGCAAATCTATCGGTATACCTCAGAATTTTCAATTATCGCATAAATAAAATATGATCGGCCGTGAAAGGAAACGTATAAGACAGTTTTCAGGATGAGTGTAGTGAGTTGCCATGAGATATGACGTAAAACCTTCCTTACGGCGTTCCTTAACTGAATTGTGTATGTCTCTAAGGCACCCTTACCTTCTGCTTCCGATTGAGAAAAAAAAAAGCTTCAAGATCATAAAATTACCGGGTAAACTTTGCAAATTCGATACGAGGTGTGGAATATTTTAATTAGCATTCTTTAATTCAGAAACCTGAGTAATTAATATAATTACAGTAACTCAGTCTGCCTCCGTAGAACATAAAATATAAATTAGAGGATAAACTTTCAGTGCTATGCAGTTCTCGCAATAAATTATTTATTTAGGGTATTTATTTGTTTCATAGGACTTGACCAACGTGCAATGTTTATTACAAGAGTGCGTAAAATTACATGTCTGTATCAGAGTGCGTACGTGCAAAAGCGTGTGGAATAAGACGCTAGTGGTGGAAAAGAGAGCAAGTGTGGATTGAGGGGACCCCATGGAGTCATGAAATCCATCAGGGCAGGCCTCGAGCCCCGTTTGCTTGGAACTACTTACGGTGGTATGCGAAGCCAAGGAACGACATCAAATAGGGGATGAGACCTGGACTATCGGCAGTCGGGAGGGTGAGTCTTGGTCCGACGGATGTCGAGGGGTGGTTCAGGGCCAAGAATAAAATATCATCCATGGTATGTCCCCTTTGAGAACGTCGCTCTCCACGCTTTTTACCGCATCAAACTTTGCCCTTATACTTTTAAAAGCTACCTTTTTACTTCATTTTTATCAGCACTCATGTATTATCTAAAAACCTTAAACAACCTGCAACCTTATTCAATTCTGCACTCTTCATTCTGTAATGTGTCGAAGTGGTCCAGGAATTTTCCATAGAGATAAAGACCTTTCATGGCCTTAAAAATTAAAATAGCATTGCTCATCATGCTTTTATAAAAAAAAAATGTCAAGTAAAATCAAAGGAAGGGAATTTTTTCTTGAATCAATTATGATAGAAAGTCTTAGCACTAATGCGAGAAGAAATATGCACTGCACAATATGAAAACAAATTTTATGAACTGAATTATTATAACGCGTTCGAGAGCGAGCGACAAGGTTTATGACTCCCAGAATCCTCCTAAAGCTCCGTTAGGAAGCTTGCACGACTTTCTTGTCGGCACAGGCGCAAGCACATAGGTGTGAACGCAGCGCAAGGCTCAACCGTCGCCTAAAGTACATGAAGCCGCCATGATCCATACATTATTCACGGACTAATGCTGTTTTTATTCAAAGGTCTCAACCATACACAACGGGTACCACCCGCGAGACACTAAACCCCCCAAGCAACGCGTTTTACGACGATATAATTTAATTTTTCAGATTTAAGGACCGGCATCGCCCATTTCTTCACCGTCGTTCGCCCTCACTTTCCTCATTTCTTGTTTCTTTACTGCGAAAAGATTTCGCCAGGGTGACACTGAAAGTATATATATACACACTTTTTTCAGAGATGAAGAAGTTAATAGATTTCCTAACAGAATTATCATTTTAATTTAAAAAACATTGTATTTATCTAAGATCACATATAATCTTATGAAGTAATATCATTGTATTAATATCATTGTAATAATAATATTGTACTTGAGTACAATTTTAGGTCCTAGTATTATTGAAGGTGAAAAGGTTAGAAAAAAGGGTGGGAAATAATTTCAAATAATTGTTTGCCTCGCAAAAATGAAATATTAAAGCAGTTTGATAAAAAGCAGAAAGGAGGGGAAAATCGGAGTTACGTGTTGTGGTATGAAAAATAATTTAATCCAAGACGAGAATCAAATCGAATATGAAATGGGAAAAGGCGATTGCGACGGATGAAAATGGCAAAAAATATATTATCACTGGCGCACCATCGGTGGCAAAACCGATTTGATTTATCAAGCAGGCAATCCTATCACTTCTCGGCTCAACAAGACTTTTCACTCCGATCCTTTGATTAAAATGCGAGCTTAATCATCGCTCGTCTGGCACCTGGGGACTTGGATGCTGCGACCGCCCTTCCGCTCCCACTTCCCTGTTGTTCCGTTTTCCGTCAGCCTAACAACCCTGCCTTTTCTTTTTCTCTTCACAGCCTTCGACGAAAGCACGAAAACCAGAAGATAATGCATGACGCGCGATCTTTTGTCGCGAAACGCCATCGCGCAAGAGAGAGGACCTAGAAAGTAAAGAAAAAAAGAGCTAGGTAGAAAATGAGAGAACTTGTTTGCCTGTCAGCCTGCCTGGTTTTTAGGATATTAAAATGTGTCATCAGCTGATGCCTTCGTTATTGCATCGTGATGGATCCACCTTGGCTTTTTCCACACTTCTCTTCTCTTCCCTTCTTCTTTTATTAAGTTACACAAAAAACATATCATAATTATATGCAATAATTCTTTCTCATTGTGCGGTACCGCCATTCTAAAGGCAAATTCATCAATTCAGTGCATCTTTAAATAATTGCAACATATGAGGAAGTAGAGAGTATATTTAAAAGGAAATGTCTTCGTTCCAAATTCGGAGACAATGATGCACTCCTTTTCTTCAAAATCTTTGTTCCGGAGATTCGAACGAATACAAAAGCAGCAAGACCAACTCATTGAAGGGAAACCACTTCGTGGATGGACTGCTGCATGCATAAGAAAGAAAAGCATATATATTTACACGTAAAGCTATATACATGTACCTATCAAAAGCGAGAAGGTACGAGCTGCCAGGATCGTCGGTGGCTGCGGCTCAGCCCCGAGAAATTATGGCTCTTGTCACGGCTGTTCATTTGTAGATGGAGTTTTTGCTCCCCGAGGAGGCTGCCCCAATCACGAACCGCGGAAATTGCAGCAACTCACCCCCGCCTCGAACCCCTTCGACCCCCTTCGACCTCCTTCTACTTCTTCCCTTTCCAACTTCGCCTCTACTCACTCCCTTCAACGAAATCCACTCCTTCTCACTGACGCCTTATCTCTGAAATCGCAGCGAATCTATTGACATTGCTCATCCTCTTTCTCTATCACCTTGGATGCGATTTATCAACAATTTATTGAAGAAGTCGCTGATATGCTGCTGATTTTCTACCATGATTTCCCAAAACCTAAGACAGTCAGGTCAAGTCTCGCGTATGGAAGAGTGATTGCATTTTCAGAAAGTAATACCATTCTAAACATAATATAATAATTATAATTCGTACATTTTACGATCAAAAGGAAGACGCAGAAAATAAGCATTATGTGGTATATTTTTATCCATGAAATAGACCAGCATACGTATCTGTAATTAAATTGTCAATGTGCATCACGTTTGCTTGGGAAAATATTTTAGTCAATACTTCCGCTACGAATAAACTAAAGAAGGGTGGTTAAGGGTAGTTGCGGAAGCGGCAATCACTGCACCCTGTGCTTTTAACGGTAACGCAACCTGAATCGAGAATGATTCTACCACCACAAATCAGAAACCTACGTAAACTTGCCATTTTACTTTTTACCTTAGTGAGGTCGAGTTGAAATGGTGAAAACAGAGATGCAGAGAGAGTTAATTCGAGTTCAAATCTGGTTTCAAGTGGAGCATAATAACCAGACGTCAATTATTAATTATTGAATGTACTTCATTTTTTTTCTTTTTTTTTTTTTGGTTTTTAACATAAAATATGACTTTCCATCAGATCCATAAAATCCATAACACGATACAGGATAATTTAGCTTCTTTTGTTATTAGCTCTAAACTAACACTTTTTTATCTACCGATAAATTTTCTGCAGTAGTAATCCCACCATTCTAGAGGTAGGTTTATCCCTGCGGATATCTATATAGATTCGGATCATGCCTGAGGGGATGATATACGATGGTTCCTGCGAAAAAATTAAACGTACATTTGATAAATAGAGTTGGCAGCAGTGACTGAGTCCAATCGGACGGAGAAACGTTCTTTTGGCACTGGATACACTGCACACGTCTGTATCCAGTTGTAGATAGTTCGAGCGACGACCTCCATCGTGGTGTACTATACACTACCCGCTTTTCTTCCGAATTCCAAGATCCCATGGGATATCGTGTGAGTAACGCTTTGCTTTTGCGGATCACGCGATTCCATTACCCCTCATTCGATCTTCTACGCTCTACGAATCATTATACGACCATGTATAGATGAACAAAAGGAAATTAATGAGATATCCGAAGAAAGTGGTTAGGAAATATTTAGTAATACGATATAGTCGCGTCTCTTGCACCAGTGCTCTCTAGCAAATCTTCCACGTGTAGAAATTTCGCTATGGTCCCGGGCGGGCCCAGATTTACTGGACTATCTGACGTGTAGCCTCCAAAAATTCCATCATAAAAACTTCAGTCATGCTCGAAATATAAAGGCAATGTGTCACGTCTCGGGAGAATATTTAATTATTATCACTAGAGAACATTTTTTCTGCTCTTGAAAATCTTTAAATTATGCGAAGAAAAATGGATTATTATGCAAATTTCGAATCTGCTTAAAAAATCTGGATTATGTGAAATTGTGCGATGAAGAAATAAGAACTATATTTAATTTAAATATTCAGTACTGGCATAAATATTTATTACGTCAAATCTCAATATTTTATAAAAATATATCAATAACTTTTCGAAATAATGAACATTTTTTTAATTTCTGGAGCTTACTTTAAAGATAACTTTCTATAGAATCTGACATTTTTTATTTTGTATTGTGCGGGACTTAAAGTTGGCGTGGAGAAGTTGGAAATATTTGAATATTTGTTCTACTGAGAAAAATATTTTTATTTTAAAAATATAAAAAATCATTAATCAAGATGTTTCTGCAAAATTATATTCAAATTTTACATTCATTTGATTTTTATTATTATTTTCCTACTGATCAGATAATATTGAACTTTTTACGTATTTCAAATCCAAATTTGAGTCCTTGTACAATGCAGAGAAATAATTGTACAATTTTGTAAATAAGTTTAGCAGATTCTATAGAAATCTAGTTTTAAAATGAGTACAAGAAATTAAAAACATATTCATTATTCAAAAGTTATTGATATTTTTACAAAACATTGAGATTTAACGTTCTTTGCAAATTAAAAAAATTAATTAAATTTAGAACTTAAACGATCATCGAAAAACAGGCGAACCCAAACTACTGTTTAGTATAGTGTAATAAATCAATAAACTATTATAAAATGTATTAAAATTTTTGAATTTTTGTTAATTAAAAATAAAATTTCTATGCAAAAATCGAAATTTGCCAAAATTATGCGAAAATTCAAAAATTATGCGAAGTTTCCAAAATTATGCGATGAAAAAAAATTATGTGTTTTTATGCGACGACGAATCTTCTTTATTGAACTTAGAAACTCTATAAATCCCAAAGATTTCGAATAATATTCAATTTTGGGACATTATGCGATTATGCGCTTTACATAAAATAAATAAATAATATTTAAACACAAAATAATTTATTATTTATTAAATATCTGTATTAAATTTACTTAATAAATTAAATATCTGAATTAAATTATGTACATGTATTTCCTATATTAAAAATAAATAAATTAGTGACTAAATAAACCCTCTGGATAACAAAATACATTAACTATCGACATTCGGGTCGCTATTTCAATTTTAATGGCGCATTTGAGTAATTAATGAACTGTGTTTTTGATCACGAAACATTACTTGTTTTGCGAACCATAATCGTAATGAGAAGAGTGAGGGGTTCCAACATAGCACGACAATTCGATTTGGTGAAAAATTATACTTTTCAGTTGTGCATGTTACGATTCAACGCATAATTGCCATCGAACCACGACATAATTTAATCCGTCGCACTCGTCTCCGCACAGTTTTGTTTGTGGATTTCAGTCAATTACTGAGTGCATTTAGTAAATTGCGGAGTTGTCTCCTACAAACTGTAAATGATTTATTTCATATTGATATGGATCGTGAACATACTACTACTACTACTACGTGATGTATGCTATCTGATGCTTAATTTAAAAAGAGCATAATTGAATTTGATAATCTTTTTAATGGACAATATGCAGCTAACTGGAAAAATTATGTGAGAACTAAAGTGTGAAATATGATCGTGATTGGCTTAATGTTTTAATGACTTGACCAATATTTCGTTTCAATTTTATTGCAATATTGTGGCTGGGAAATGACCACGTTGTGGACGCAGTGGTCGTTAGTTTGGTCATGGTACTTTCTTTACGACTTCGTAACTCAAACCTAGTGCCGCTCGGAAAAACAATTCCAAGCGAAGTTTTATAGTTTCCAACACTTAGGAATCGTAAGACACTTGGTCGATCCAAGCTTTTTTTCCATTTGACTGAGCGAAATGTAAGAGGTAGTTGAAAAAATACTCCAAACTTTCTGGAACTTTAGATAACTACTTTTGATCAGAAACTGGATCGCCAGCAAACCATTGCAGGGATTTCAATTTGGCGTACTTTTGAGAATTAATTATTTGCTAAACTTGAAGCAATACGCTCAAGAGAAGCAGTTTCAAGAAGGGTCATTGGTCATCTTGGGGTTTACCAGTTTCTCGAAGAGCAGAGAGATTTTAACCCCCAAGGAGCCGACCCCCATTACGCGAGGTTAACCGCTCCATGCCTTCGCACTTCCGGCGGACTTTGATTGGCCTCGCAAATCCCATTAATTCCAGACGCCATCCTTCATGACGTTTCGTTTCTTAGACGCTGTCCACCCTCTTGTATTGTCACCAATATAAGAACTGGTCTAGGGGACCTGGATGAAGAATTAAAGTTCCGAGACTTCCGTCTCAGGCAATGTTACTTTCCTCTCTTCACCTTGGGAACTCGTGTTTCTACACTCACCAAGAGTGGTCCCTCGAGTGATATTCCTCGATTTTTGTGTCCACTTGTTCAGTTTTTCCGAAAACAACTGATCTAAACTGAATCTAAAATATAGCACTGATCATAGTTAGACAATATTAAAAATAAATATCACAGGAAAGTTTTGAGATTTTTAATGGATTCTTTTATGGTCTATTTTTACATGAGTATGTATTTTTCAATGTGAAACGTTTCAGGGTTCTGAAGGTGCTTCTTTCATGCGTATTCAGAAGATTCAGACAAATAGATGAAAGTCTGTGACGTCGTTTCTCGCCTTGGCTAAAGGTCTCGCGGGACGCCACGCGTCGCGACGCATACGATGCCAGTTCTAAATAATGCACGCACATATTTTTCTATCTTCTACACAGTACACTGTTTGGCACTGAGACCCAAAGCAAACAAATTTTGTGACTGTCAGTTCGAGATCCTCTGGATTTCAATTTCCTTGTTTCACTGCTCAGCAAGCAGACCCTAAACGAGAAGGACATTTTTATTTGATAAAGGAAACACCTTATCTTCTAGGAAATTTATACTGTATTATAAATAAAGTTAATTGATTATAATTTTGATTGAATATAATACTGATGACAAGTTGAGGAAAGTAAACTGATTCTAGTCATGTTCGCGTACTATGTGGATGAAGAGTTCTGAGTGCATGTCATGATTAAAACAGCATCTCTCTTGCAAATTCAGGGCGTAACATATCAAGGTACTTTCGCTTGACAGTGATAACTTCTTGACATCATGAACTGCAAACCCAGTTGCAGCTTCCAAGGTTTCTAACTCTTGAGTGACAGATCACACCATATAAAGTATTCATCAAGTAGTGCAACATCGAACCACTATTTCCTTGTAAATGAATTAATTATATTGGACAAGCATGGAGTGAAATCAAGACGCTAATTCATGGTCAATTATTTTAATCACAGGAGTATTAAAATTTGAATGAAAATGGATAAATCGCAATTAGAATGTGTCCGCTTGGACAGATGGAATTGTTTGAGGCTTCTCGTTCGATCACCGAAGTTAAGCAGCGGTTGACTCGGTTATACTCGGATGGGAGCCATCGCCTCCCATTTTACAGAAATTTAATAAAAATTGTAGTTATTTATCCAAATTTTTCGGCATACGTTAATTTTTTTTTTTCTGACTAATCATTTCGTTCTCTGATTCAGATAATCTTTCTTTCATAAAACTCTAACATAAATTGTTTCATGAAGTACGAGAAGAGAGCCGAGGAAACTCGCGTAAACGAAAATTGCTAAAGCGTGAAAGGCAGCTGTTAGTCTGCGGTATTAAAATAATATGAAGATAAATATGGTTGCTGCTGAGGACTTGAAAAACTAAGAATTAAGCAATAAATTATTTAGTTACACTTTTGAAGCGAAGAAACTTATCCGCACAAAAAGGAAAACAATAATATAATGTTTATTATGCTGCTAAATATAAAATGAAGACAATTTTTAAGTCTCGTTTTACGTACTAGGGGACATCTGTTTATTACGTAATGCTTTTTTTGATGATTTTTGGACCCTCCCTCCCCCCTTGTAACGTTAGCGTAACCAGAGGCTATTAAAATCCCTCCTCCATTAATTTTTACATAACTTTCATTAATCTGTTTTTCCCCTATAAATACAATTTTTTGTGGATATAATTTTTACTAATATAACATATTTCAAGGGATTTCAAAAGTTTTAAAAGAATTTTAGACTAGTATATTTTGAAAGATTCCAAGGAAATTCAAGATATTTAAATTTTCTTAGAAATTTCAAAGAATTAAAAAGAATTTTGTACGTTTTTCAAAAATTCCAAGCTTTTAACAGGTTTTAAAAATTTTAATGGATTTCAAAAGATTTTACATTTCTCGAAAAGATTATAAGGAAATAATCTTGAATGCTCCTCCCCCCTAAAAGCTTCGTAATATACGAACGACCCCTTGATGAAGTCTTTCCTATAAAATAAAACATCAAATACGAATAAAAAAATCGAGCAAATTCCAAAGTTTGAGATGTTCAGAAATAAGTTCTACGAACTTTATTAAACTAAATCGAAAGTAGTGATTCGATCAAGGAATGGTCATGGAAATTATTTTCACAGGAATTACAATCCATATTGTCGTCAACCATCTCGTTTGAGATTTCTTGCAACGCGCAGGTGCATCAGGGCACCTGTATCTTCAATTAAGTGTGAGGCTGCTACGAATTAAGAGTTAAGGTGCATAGGTGGTTCCGGTTATAAGGGTGGGTGGCTAGTAGGGGTTGGTAGATGCCACTGGGGTGCCAACTGCGGAAGGCGGCACCGGACACGCCCTTGGTGGCCGACCGCGCAACCACCGCGCGTCTTTTCTGCTGATATTCTACATCTATATACATCTGAAAACCTAGTACAGTCAGCTATTCTCTCTATTCGCGCCTTTCCATCCCCCATCCATTCCTAGGGGGTGGCTGAACCTTTTGCACCAGGATGGAGACTTCAGTCTGTCCGCGATGCAGCACAGGGAGCTCGACGACTCACAACAGATTTTATGAAAAAAATATATTATTAAGTAAATTTCCTCATTTTTCTAGGAAGGTGAAAGCGGAAGCTACGAAATCTACTGTTTCTGGTTTCTTTCTTTCGGTTTGAACTTGATGGAAAAAAATCCCTTGTTAGGAGGTAATCAGTAGATTAACATTATATAATATAGTAGCCACGTTTTTTTCTCAAGTAAATGAAACATTAACACGTCTGAAGGTCTGTTTTAAAATTTTAGCACTTAGAAGATTAGAATTGATCAATTATAATGGCTTTTAATTTTAACTTGAACAATATGAAGGGAAATTGAAGACAATCCTCTTAAGAGAATGTAACAATTGGCGATATTTTGTAATTACTTTCGAAATTCCTACATATTATATAAATTGAGATTACTCATTCCATTTCCAATTTATTGCAGTCTTGCTTGTAATTATATAGAAGATCAGAATGTATGTATAATGGTTATATGGCCCTCATGAGAGTTGCCTGATCAAATAGCAGAGAAAGATCGAAATTTGTGGTCTTTCTATACATTCGACGGAAAACTTATGAAAGTGACGTTGTATGGATACAGAAGCAAGGAAAGAGATAATTACGTGAGTCGTCGAGAAGTCGTCGTCCCGGTCATAACTTGGCAGATTCCCCATGGACCGGTGGGTGCAATTTGTTGCCGAGCTCGATGAGGGGTGAGGAAATGAAGAGAGTAAAGGCGTGAGAGAAAGAGAGAGAGGAGTGGAGTGGAGGCAAAGAGAGAAAGACTTGCTGCAATTATTTGGGGTGTAGAATGCAAACAACACTGGGGAACGTCGAACAAATGACATGCGTCCATCGACTGCATCCATTCATTTCGATGCATCAATTGTTCCCTCGTTACCAACTTGACTGACTGCCAAAAATCGCAGTATTCTTCTCTCCCTACAGATTCTTTTTTTGAATTTTTTTACATATAATATCGAAAAATAAAATTTGTGGATTCAAGGGCTTGAAACGTGGGCATATATCAGCTCGAAATCCAATTTTAAGAAATGAAAACCGGATTGAGCGTTGGAAAAATGGAGTCTATTTTTCTTACCGCAGCCTCTTGTACAAATCCGAAGCGAGTGAAGCAAGTGATGAACCTTTATCTACGTTTTAGGTTGCAATAAGAAAAATCGCAGTAGCCTTCAGCGCGTTCCTATGCATGCGGTCGTGGCCGACAGACTGCATCAATGATTCAGACGCAATCTCATTCTGTATGATAATCCGCGACACGAAGAAATATTCATCGTGGTGTTTCTCCATCTTCCTCCCTCTTTTTTTACAGTTTGCTCTCTCTTTCCTTCTCTGCGCGGCTGAAAATTCGCGATTCGCTTTCCAAGTCCACTGGGGGTTTTCTTTGCGAGTTTTTCACATTCTCGGACCAGTGGCTCCTCGGTGTATGGTGATGCATGCCAAAACATCCCCGAGAGACAAAGTAGAGGGAACCAGTCTTAGAGCAGTAAGAAAGAATAAAAAAAGTGATGTTTTTGTACAAGTTTCTGACACTGGCCCGCAGCTAGAGGAAGTGATGTTGGATGTAAACGGGATTAGAGGTGGAAGGAAGGATGATGATACTTCTCTTGAGTCGGACACGGGTAAATGATGGATCGTTCTTGCTCGCCACGGAAGCTGAATGTAAAACCAACGTAAATCTCAACTCCTGCGGATCTTCCTGTCGGAATACTCCTGACTTCTGGAGATATGGAGCCGCTTGTACTTTGCACTTTGCGACGGCTACGCTTCTTCAAGAAGCATCTCTCTCACACAAGTCAGAAAATTTGTGAAGAAAAAGGAGGAATTTTCTTTCTACTGATATATAGTCTCTTTAAGTTGAAAAAAAAAACCACTCCAAGGTTTTAGAGATTAATGGGGAAAAGATCATATATAAATCAGAAAGCTAGGTCACCTTCTGTTGGTGTTATGAAAAAATTATCATTGCTGCATGGAATTTGTTTCGCTTTGACATTTAAATTCGAAATATCACAAATATAGAATATTCTTTCTGGTGAAATCAACGTAGCAGAAGAAATTCTGAGAAAAAAATTCTTTAACGAATTCTCACCAGGTGCAAAGGTGAAAAAAATGGCGTCGAGTAAGGCCGAACATCGTGGGGTAGGAAATAGGCGTGTACCTGTAAAGTATCAACCACGCAGGTAATCCGGGAACCACGAGGAGGCAAATATTTGGACAGATCGCAGAGTCATCTCGGGCCACACGCACGTCTTTCGTTGAAGAGAAAAATCGGCGTTTTCCGCGATTCTTGGAGAAGAAACGAGAGGGGTAGGAAAAGAAGTAGGAGAAAGAGGAACATTGTGCGAGTTCCACCCCTGGGACTGTTTCCACCGCCTTGCCAACAGCTGATTAATCGTTCTGGTCCATCCCGCGGGACTTCGAACGCATCGAAGCGGCTTCTTTGTCGTTGCGGATGGCGTTTCGCACCGACTATTTTTCGTTTACTGTTATAAGGAACAGTATGGCGTTCTTCATTCACTTTTCTGAAAACGACCACCAAGAAATCTACTCCAACTTATAAAAATGTAGTTGTGTTTACCGGCGTAAAGTCGAAAACATGTATGCTTTATTGCGCAAAGAATAATTATTCTTTATGAAATTTTACGTAATTATAATTTATAATTGACTTTGGAAATGAAATTAAACATTACTAAAAAGAATAAAAATCCATTTTGCATTCTTGACTAACCTATTTCAAATATGCATTTTGCATTTTTCATTTTAAATAGAAGATAGAAAACCATTTTCTATTTTCCATTTTAAATAGATTTTGTAAACCTATTTTGCATTTTACATTTTAAATACATTTTAAGAACCATATTACCCAGCTCTGGTTCTTATTTGCCATTAAGTGAAGGTGAGAAAGTTGAAAGAGGAGACTGGAAAAAGAAAAGGGTTATAGAAAGCATAGGGGTGAGAGAAAGTATTTGAAAATTGGGGTAAAATGTTGGACAAAAAGCTGGAATATAATCGTGATGTGATACGTACACAGAGCAGAGGAAATGTGCTTGAAAATTGAATTCGGACAAGAGGAAGAGACAGCGATATAGTATACACACGAGTCGCATTTGTCGAGAGCAAAAATAGTCCCCATACAGTGCAACGAGCACCCGCTGCAGCTTAATTTGTTTATCTGCAGAACAGGGGTCGTTGCAGGGGCGGTAAGGGGTGAATTGCAGTGCGATCCAATGTTTTATTTAAATACGTCGCTTGCGACCCTCCTCGTACCCCCAGGGGTCTCCTGGACCGCTAGCTGCCTCCACTTAATATGGGAAGTGACAGACCCATTTTTATTTTCAGTCCCGGGGATACCTATTCGCAGGATGGCTCGCTTCTTCTTCTGCAGTCAAGAATAATCTCCGTTTTCAGAAGAGCTTTTGTCAGAATTCAAGAGACTTAGGATCACGAATAGTTCGCGATAAACTTATAAGTAATAGAAAAGCAGACTTTATGAAGTAAATATTCTCATTTTTTGAATGACGTGTGGAAAGGATTTGTTCCATTTTCAGTGGAACAAAATGAGTACACAGTATATGACGATAGCAGCCATCATCGTCGTCTCTCGTAATTATTAGATACTTCTCTTACTTTTGGGGACAATGGAGATTTTGAAAAGACTGCATGAATTCTAAATTCGTACGCGATTCCCATGTGGCATAATTTGAGTTAATTCCGCTGCAGGGAACAGAAGACTCGATTAAAACTCTCGGCTCATTGTCTTCTGTTTGCCCTGGGTGCATGGTCTCAGCCCTGGCCAATTCCACTGGATGGAAAGCCTCGTTAAAATTTATAAAAACACATAGACTTCTCTTACATCTACTTACTTACATGTACATTCTCTTTCTTCATATATTACAACTTTGTTTCTCGATCAGCAGATATGTGTATAAGATTCGAAATTTCTTTTGAACTAAAGAAACATCTTTTCCGGCCTGTGGACAATCTTTTGTAGATACTTATCATAAAATCAATTTTAAAATAAATTTCCAATCTTATACTACATTTTTAGCTAAGATTTGGCAACCCTTTGACGATTCGCCATCATGGCAGGCAGTCCTTCTGATTTCAGGTCTACAAAGATAATTGTGAATTCTCTTTCTGGTCTGCAGCGAAATCCCGAAGGATCGACAGAGTCAATGAAAGACGTCCTGGACTTACATGCAGCTACATTGCCAAGAACGGAAAGTTTTGTCCGGAGAAGCCAGTTTGACTTTCAAAAATGGCGAAAATAAGTCGAATTTCAACCGAATAAGGGAGACAAACTGAAGTAAAGAGGTTCTTCTATCTCAGGAATTGGAATCTTCATTTTTAGACCTAATTAAGTAGGACTTTTTTCATCTTATGAAGGTCTTACAGAGACAGTAGATCACCGAGAACGTAGGCAAATACGGTTAAGGTTGTTTGCTTTGGTTTGAATGGTAGTCACATGTGTGTAACTGGCCCGCAGTGCAACAGTGGTAGCACAACCACCAAGAACTTAGCCCGCACCTTCATTCCTTAGACCTTTCTACTTCCTGCTAACGTACGATCGTGTCCCACGTCACCCCTAAGTTAAATAGTATAATGGCCAATTTAAAATGTCCCGCGGAGTATCTTAGATCCTTATTTGCCCCTGGTCGTCGTGTGTTTAAACTTCTGCATTAAGGTTCGCTCACAGTTGGAGAATTGGTACAAGATGGACGATGAGAACGGAACTAGAAACCCCATGGGTTTTTCTCCGATTTTAATAAAAATATTCCTTATGAAAGGTGGAATAGAATAATTCACTGTTTGGAAAGTTTCGAAAGGAAGATTTGATATAAATAGTTTTTGCAAGGACATATGATGCTCTTAAAATTTCTTTTTCTTCAAAGATCCCGCAACGTATCACACGTTTTCCTCGCACGTGACCCGGACATTTTCCCCGGAGACATCGCACCCAGTCCGCCTATTTTTCACATGCCTCCAGTCCGGAAAGAATAGGAGGAAGCTTGACGCATTATTGCATTGTCCAGTTTGATAGAATCCGAAAATCCTTCAGAGGTCCTGCGACCGAAGAACGCGAGGAGCCTAGCAATGCGCCTTACGGCCATTTTCCCTGGGGCACATGCTAACCCATCAAACTTTTAGCCGGACACCACTCACTCCTTTTTTCCTATATGCCCGTCCTTTCCGCCACACTCTTATTTTCCCTCGCTCTTTTTCTTCTGGAAAACGTGCCAAGAGAAGGCGGATGCTTCGTTTTGAGGGGTCGCGGGGGTCATGTGATGAATATTTCAGGGGGCGCTTATTGTTTCCACTCACAAATCATCCGCTGATGTCTCGCGGGGTGTGTGCCGCAATGTTTTATTCTTCTCTGGTCTCTGGTCGACACGCTCGACACGAGCTGGGGTGTGAGAGAGATGGAAAGATGGAAGATTCTATTTTATCCTTCTTCTTTTCTACCAAGAAGTTACTATCCTCTGTTATCCTTATTTTACTCGAGAGGCAGCTGCGCCGATAGCAAGATACATCACCTTCATTTTTCGTATTGAAGACCGCATGCTTGACCAGTGCCAGATGAAGCCCATTTGTTTTCTACATGTTCTGTATAAATTTTCCTCAAAAGAGACATTTGTCGATTGGATTATGGAAATTTTTAAGGTGAACTATTTCTGTGCTTGAGTAGAGTAGATTTAATAAAGCTTTTTTGTTGAAATAAAATTGAAATTATTTTGCCGCGTAAAAATCTCTGGCGGAATCAAAATCGAACTTATTAATACTTATTCATAGTATTGCTTATAAATAACAGTCCTCTGTCTTTAAATAAATTTATTTCACATTTTTTTCATATAGTTTATGATCTAAAAATTCCGGATCATAATTCTCTTTGTAACCGCAAGCAGCTCTTACCTCGGTTCAATTCCGTAAAAATTATTTTGAGAATAACCCACGGACGTTGCTACTAAATAATGAAGTAGTCGGAACGCTCGGAAAGATTCAATTTAGGGTGCGAAAGAAAATGGAATTTATTTGAAACCTAAAAAAATCGGACGTTTATTTATTTTTAGATAAGTAAATATTTTGAATTTCATTCACTTAAGTTACACAATCTATTTATTTTATGTATTTATTCTTGAAGGTGATGAAAAATCAGAGAATACATTTATTTCAATAATTTGATAGAAAATAAGATTTTTTACTTTACTTCGATTTTAAAATCACGCCCAGAGAAAAAGAATTCGTAAGCCTGTAAGATATTCAAATGTAATATTCAAATGTAATATTCAAATAGTGACCGGAATCTTCAAATATGATTTCCATCGCGTATATATTAACGTTCGAATACATTTCTTTGGCGGCTGACCAGAGTAAAACTGAGGACCAGAAAAGGGCAGAGGGCATATAAAATACATGGCCTATGAGTGTACTCAAAGAAAAAGGCTTTCCTTTTCTGTGAGGCATAAACCAGAGAAAACAAAACAGTCAAAAAGTATCTCGTCCGTGGCTGACACGATATTTTTTTTCAACTACTACGAAAGACAGTAGAATGACCTCAAAGAATTTGTTCTTTTTTCCGTGACGGTGAGAATTTGCGGATATCACGAAAGCAGGGATGACGGCATTCCCGGGCGCCCTGTTTACTCTCGGCGAAACTAATTGCGCGTGCACGATTTTATTAAATTTGTCCACAACGTTACCTCGTTTGCATTCGTTAATGAGTTTTCGGTCTGGCGGTTCGGTGGCCAGGGACGTAACGAGGTCGAGTGGCACAGGGGGGAATCCCGACAGGGGAGGGTTTGAGCCCGGTACGGTTTTTTATTTGAATTTGCATATTTTTCGCGGTAGGTTAATTCTCCCGTGGAAATCGCTGTTTTCCTTTTTTTCGCTTCAGCTTTTTTGCATCACTCTTCCTCAGTAGTTTTATCTCTTCCTATTTTGCGGATATAGACTGACCAGTCTGATACGGAATAAGTACACGGCGTATGTGATAGGGTGCCGTACATCACTCTGCGGTCTAGCATCTCAAGGGTCGCATTATCCCAACCGCCCCAAACAAACCCTTTTTGTCGGGCTTTCTTCTACAAATTACCTCCCAACCTCACCTCTTTTACTTCACGGAGGAGTTTAATCGGCCTCGCGAAAAAGAATGAGTACCCAAGCATTTCTTGAAACAGCTGACCGTGGGATAAGCGTGTTACTTTTTGCGAAAGACATGTTTTTAATTAGGTTGAAGTTTCAGACGTCTAGTCTAACGAAGTTTTTTTATTTTTTTATTTTTTATATTTATTTATTTACTAGCAGAAATTTACCCAGAATTGACTGGGATTTCAAAACATTTTAAGCAACTTCAAAGGATTTTCAAAAAAGTTTAAAATTATTTAAGTATATTTAAGAGTTTTCGCAAGATTTCAAGACATTTTAATTTATGGGATTTAATCAGATTTTAAGTGACTTTAAGGAATTTCAAGGAATTGATTCTAATATAGACGAAATCAAATGAAATGCCATAAAATATTTGAAAGTTATTTGAAATTTTTAAAATCTTCTTTAAATTTGTTAAAATCGTTTGAAATATTTCAAAATTCCATGGAGTTCATTAAAATCTCTCGAAATGTGTTGAAATCTCGAAAAATTCCTTTATTTAATTCTAAGGAACTTCAAAGAATTTTAAGGGATTTCAAGAGATTTTAAGCAACTTTAAGGAATTTTATGTGATTTTAAGGAATTTCAAGGAATTGATTCTAATGTAGACAATGCTGGGTAAATTTCTACCAGTATATAAATAAAAATTTTGGGCTTTGGAAACTGTGGAAACATTTTTTTAAAATATTTTTATTCCAATGAATATAAAAATAAAAAATCGCCAGACGTCTGAAACTTCAATCCAATATGTTTTTACGTTAATAGGAAATGCAAAAATAGGAAATAAAAAATGCAGACAACTATTTTGAGGGGATTGAAAAAGAGTGGATATTGTGTAATATAGTTCGAATGTTTAATCTTGTATGATGTCTCAAAGGAATACGAAAAAATCTGTGATATTAGGGAATCTGCTTTTTCAGACAACATTTCAGGAAGAAACAATCCTCAACTCTTGGACCCTGGCTGCAAGTGGCCTCGAATCATATCCAAAGTCCGAAGCAAGTGCTATATAGTTATCGAGTGGGTGAGCGAGAGGGTCGTAGAGTTGGTAATTGGCAATATGAGTGGCTGGATCCAGCAGGATGTCGGGTCAGTTGCTCACCCCAGGGAGCACCCCCTTTTCTGGGGTGGCATTGGGGGTGGTGGCGGAGGTGGTCCACCCCTTCCTCTTCTAACTCACCCTCCAGCTTGCAGGGGTTCGGGGCAGCAGAAATTGAGTTTCATACTCGCAGGGACTCTCACTCTGTGTATATGTCCTACGTTAATGTCACGTTTCGCTTCCTGATTTCAGCTTTCGCGAACTACTTCAGCCTGATTTCGATGTTTCGAAGCGAGGACAGAGTCAAATGGCATTTAAAGTTTGCTATTCCACACTATCAATTCAATTTGATGCATAACTACTGACATAGAAATTCCCACAGGGTATGATGAAGAGAGTTCTAAAAATTTCATTGGACATTAATGAAAATGAGAAAATATTCCAATTGTGTTAGAAATTGTGTAATAGATTATGTTAGCGAGTATAATAACTCCATTTCCTCGAGCGGAAATCTCTTAATAAAAGTAGAAGTCAGTGATAGTCAAAGTTGAAGGGTAGAACGTTAAATCGAGTTAAAGAGGGGTTAAGGGAGGTTGAACGAGGGTGACAAAAGGGGGAGTTAGTTGTGCGGCGGCGTCTGGACCGCGGATAATAGGAAGCTGCCTGGGTATCTCTGCTAATCGCGTTAAGTCCGGCAGACCGCTTTGTGCCCCGCGAACGAGCCACCGGTCGAATTTCCCAAGTCCTGAACCCGAAACGACAAACCCGTACTAGGCAATTCTCACCGACAGTCCAAATTCTCATTCTCGATATCTCCCGTCCTCTTGTTCGAGGCCAGAATTCACACCTCTCGAGTTTCGACCTCAAATTCATGAATTTTTTCAGATTTTTCATTTACCCAAATCTTTAAATCCATTCACTGATCACTCACGGAAAATGTTTTACTTGAGACAAGATTATTTTAGTAATAAACAAGATACTCTTTTTTCAGACACATTTTCAGAAACTCTCGATGTATTCATATTCCAAAGTTATCAACTTGGATCCGAATCTTGCAAAGGGCAATCTGAACGTGTCTAGAAGGTCCAGTTTCCCATGGTAGTAAGAACCAACGTATGTCATGGGGTTTGCAGACTTCTGAATCTCATTAAAATCATTGGAGCGTGCTTTTGCTTTCCAAGCTTGACGTCGTCCAAGCGACGACTCTATTAAGATGACCACGTTGCCGTGATATTGCTCAGATATAAACCGCCAACGCATCAAGGTCTCGTTGGCGTAAGTTACCATCCGTAAAGGGGATTACCGCAAATAGTAAAGGTTTTTTAAGAGTGCAGGCACTTTGACCCCAGTCCCTGACGACACGATATAATATCCCAATCTCTTTTCTCATCCTCACTTGACGTTTTTTACTTGCTTTCCTTTTTTATGCAACAAGAGGTTGGGATGATTTTACGCGAAGTAGATTTGAATAATGTCCTTTATCGGCCTGCCCTCCCCTACCTTATCCTCCGCCTTAAGGCCCTTGAAGAAACACGTGTGTATTTATCGTGAATATTCCAGACGATTTTATTCTCCAGGGTTTTCCTATCGCGAACTTGCTCGGAAAGAGGGTATTTAAAGTATCCATGTCGTGTTATTATATACTCGCGAAACTTTCGCACTTTCCACTATCGTCAACTCGATGAAAAACTTGCTGAAAATTTTGAACAAAATGTCTTCAATTTTTATTTTTCGGAAGAAATTAAATCCACGTGGGTCAAAGAATTTCTAAATCGAATGTAAGTTTGTGTTACTTGCTGGTGCAGTAAGAAACTAGCTGGTGTTGTATAGAAACTCGAGCACAAGTTTAATAAATGTTGAAGTCTCAGAAATGTCTGTCTGTCCTGCATCAGCTTTCGACACGGCTCAGAAAGAAAGTTTCACAAGTTTAAACTTGTCCAAATGTTTATACTTTTCCTTACTTTGATATTTCTTTGCGACCGTCCCTTTACTTCAGCGACCCTCACTTTCCAAGTTGAATCACCCTCTTCCTCCACCTTCTATCACCCTAACGCGATCTTAAAACGACGTATAGTAGCCTTTCAATATTTTCCGTCCTGTGACACCTCGAAACGTTCTTTGGAGTCCTTTTGAATTTCTTATATTCCTTTTTGGTACGCCGACCTAGAAACTTCTTTGATCTCTCCACACATGATCTTGAATCGCGACCTAAAGTTGTAGACACATCCTCGTGAGACCCAACTTTACATATGTCGACCGATATTCCAAAAGCAAAAGTTTGCTTATTTTTAATATTCTTCATGATCCTCTGATAATTTTTTTTTATCTCTTACCATTTTCGATCTGGTTTAAATCACTTAAGAATTGTAAATTGTAAAAAAAATCTGACTTAGATCCCAAAAAAAATAATTAAAACCAAAAATCCTTTTTTTGCTTCGTCTATAAAAAATAAGAAAATATTTCGAGTCTGTCGATGCACTCGTTCCTGTCGGGATCGTTTTCGTTCGTGTTTCTATCCGATTTCCGGTGGCGCGTTTCATAAAACGCGCGAGGGAGCTCTGAAAGCATCCAGCATCCCGGAAGTGCTCTTGTACTATCGTTGATACCGCAGAAAATGGCCACTGTGGATACACCACTGAGTAGAGCGGAGGTAGCCGATTACAAAAGCATCGAGACGATACGATAGTTGTGGGTGGATTTGCTGGGTGATTCAGGGGTGTAAGAGAGAGGGTGTAGGGCGGACGTTACAGGGTAAGATGTAATTTTCAATATCCGACTTCTGGTCTCTGGAGTGTGCAAGGAGAGGCTACAATTCCGTGGGTTTACCGTGCGCTGTCGACGTAAACTCTCCTCAGTCGCACCTCCCTTCGTGGGCCAAAGTCAGAGACCACTTATATACTCACCCCCTTTCTATACTACTTTAGTGTCTGCCAATTCGAGTGCCAACCCGAATTTTCAGGATCATGAGTCGAAGATACTATACTATACTAAGTTTCGAAGATACTATCGATGATCTGCATAGCATGGTAACTTTTGACAGATGCAATTTGAAATTGGTTCCAAGACTTCAGTTTTTACCGTCTTCGAATGATAAAAATGCCTCTTCTTGTGTTAAATATTTCTGAAACAAGATGTTAAACTTAATATGAATGCAGACGTGTTTAGAAGGTGTCCTACAAAAGAGATTGCGAGACCCGTATGTGACATTCTTGAATTTCGCAGCCCAAGGGAGAGCTGAGAGTCACACTGATCTTGCTCTTTGTCGTAGGAGCCATCGGAGAGTATCCTCCACCCCTATTTCCTACTCCGTCGTTCTCCTCAGCAGCATCCTCCTTCCGGTGTTGGAGTCGCGAGGTGCATACCGTGGCTTTTGAGGCCTCTCGAGAGGTTTCTCTGACTTCGATATTCCGTATCGAGTTACACTCGTTCACAGTATCAAACAGTTCCGAGATCTAAGATAACACACGTGCAGAGGCGTCGACGTTAATTTTTACTAAGGAAAAATTGTGAAAGTAGAAAGGACAATTGTTCATGTTCTCTGTAGTACAAGAGCAAATTTAAACATTCAGTATAGTTATTCAGTATAGTTATAGTTATTCAAAGATACTTTACAAATATTCTAAAGTCAGACTTGAACTGAGCAACCCGAAATACGTAGAAACGATGTTGTTCCATTAACTTTTTCGTGGATAAATATAATTTCAAAAGAGCTTGAAACTTCCAGAATTTCACACATTTACCCTAGGCTAGGGGAAAATTGTAGGGTCTAGGGAAAATTCTAAGGCCGGATTCGGATTCAGCGGCTCAAAATCCATAAGGGTAGCCTTGTCACATGTAAAGTTCAGACCACTTTTTTTTTGTGGGCCTGTGTTATTTAAGAAATGTCATGAGTCAAATTAATTTTAAGCAGTACTTTGTGTTCTCAATATTAAGAGGTAATTCTTTAAAGCGATTCTGGTTTCTTCTCTATCGCGTTACGCGGCTCGAAATCACAGAACTCCCAAAACGCCGTGAATTACTATCCAGTCGATCTTCTCCAGGGACTCCAGTAAACTCAGATACGTTACAGGTAGGCACACATAAAAACGTCTTCTTACTTGGCTGGAAATGCGATCGTCATCTAATTGGAATTCGATATCCGGTAACGAGGGTTACAAACTTTCTCGATTTCTCTCAGCCTTGACTTGTCTTCTCTTTCCAATATTCGCCTCTTCTTCAGCCCTCTTCTTTTACTCTTTGGATGCTTGCTCGTGATCATTTGCGATACATATTTCTTCTCGTTCGTAGTAGAACAGGGGTGGCAGTCGGACGGGATGAAAAATTGTTATCTTATTTATGGGCTCGAGATTAGACGGCGCTGTAGAGAACGGTCTGTGCTGCTAACAGGCGTCGGAATGATGAATGCGACGCGAATCGAGCTTAAGCGACTCTTTTTCAGGGTGAACTCCAACATCCACTAGAAAGTGGCACTAATTAAGTAATTGGACTGGTGTATCAGAAACAGTCAAATTTGAATTGTATAATGAAGTGTTTTAGACTGGAATACAAAACTCGACCTGGTCTGTTGTGATTAATGATAAGAAAGCTCTGACGCACCTAGAAAGGTGTCAGGAAGATTACCGTGTGAGATTACAGTTATTTCTGGGCGTGTCAAGAGTAATTAAATTTAAATATTCATCCCCATTCGTTCTGTCTTATTTGAATTAATTAAGCTCTGACTTTTTGATACCCCAATGCTGTATTATTTTTCACAGCAATCTGTGTTCTGAAAAGGAGAGCCACAAGCAATCCTGGTAACACTACTACTTTCGTAAATTATAAGGCTTAACAAACAGAGCCTCTGGCTGATGCAGAGTACATGCAACTGCGGTGGAAGTCCCCAGGAGGACTGAGGCGAATGCATCAGCTCACGAGCCTTACCCTCTATTTTGAAATCTCGGAGAGTAAATGCACAAGCATCTGAAGGGTTGCAGACGTCACGCAAGGGAAGCAGGCAGATAAACGAAGAAACTGTTACATGTAATATCCGAGGATGCTGAGAATGGAAGTGAGAGAGATGAAGAGCTTTGCTGGTAGAAACGGATATTCGTCGAAGTGAGGCAAAGAGGAGAGGGTAGGGTAAGGTCGACTTCCCAAGAGGCCTCCGGTGTAATTAAGCGAGTGCACCCTCACATGTCTACATACGCTCACATTGCCGTTTATCCATCTAACCGTGGCAGCGCTCTCATCGTCATCTCGTCCTCTTCTGAGGAGGGTGAGATAAGGCTGTGCAAAAACCTCTGAAACCTCTGATATCAAGAACATCCTTCTCATGTACGAATGAAAAGAACAAATGTAGGCACTCAAGCTTGGTTTGGTCCTCTTCTTTTCCTATTTTTATTCCTGGGAATGATAAAGCTTGCATACTTCGTTAGTCTCTATCGAATAATTAGTTAGCATCATAAGATGTGAGATCTTTCACTAAATGCTCGAACATGTTCATTTCACTCCTAGTTGAGAAAAGCTGAATCTGTGAAAACCGCAGGGACCATATTGAAACATCTTGGCTGTCCTTATTCAGTGCTCTAGGTCGTTGAAAATCGACTGAAGGTTTACGGAATATATCTACGTGTATAGTTTCGTCGAGGATTGCATGCAACTTCCGTGTATTCGGTATGGTAATCGAGGGCCAATCATGCGGTAACTAGCGACCCGAGGGAGATGGTCAGGCTGCCAACCAGCGGTCAGGACCCGTCAATGTGTCACTTACGTAGCCAGAATACCGAGTCGAACCGACAGAAGCGTTTCCCCTATGCATATGCCCGTGTCAGTCGTACGTCTAGCATGTTCGCGTCGCGTTCCAAACTGGCATAATTTCCTTAATCAGATGCAGATCGACAAGCAAACTCCTTCTACTGCCTGGCGTATATCCACTTTAAAATAGATCGAGATATCCAGATTGGAGGAGTCATTTACATGATGTGTTCCACAAAAACAAATACATATTACAATTTATACAATTTTTTTTAACTGAGAAAAGTATCGACTCAACGAGTCGCAATCCATCAATGCATCAATGAATGAGAAGGTAAGTAGTTAAAAGCTCATTGGTATGGACAGAAGTACTCGTCGAAGCGTAAAACTGCGTTTGGAACTCGAATTAAAGTTGGTGAACGCAGAGGGGGTGATAGCGAGAATAAACTGGACGAGTGTGGGGGCGATTCTTGATACGGGGTCGAGCGACTTGACGAAGGTCTGTGCAGAACTGCCACCACCTCCCACTTTTACTTCCACTCTGGGCAGAAATAACAAACACCACAACAAAATAAGACCACTACCAATATCCCTGGTCGCTCAGAACATACACGAGAGCAATCGGTGAACTGGGGTGTGTGAGTTGCGGGGGCGCGAGATACAGGACAATAAATAACTACAGGATGAAAAAGGGGGTGCGGTGCCCCCCGGGGCCCCTAAAGCTAGACTACAACAACCTCCCTCTTACCCCTCGTTCCTAGTCACACTCTCCTGGCTTCCAGCACCATGCAGCTCGCGAATGGGACCATCCCCAACAATTATATCTTTGCACGCGAAATGTTTTATTACCACGAAGTAGAACTGTTTAACTTTCACCCACACTTGCGAATGAATAAAGCATGGCCTACTTTCGAGCTTTTACAGGTGTATTTCCATGACAGAAAGTAGACTTAAAGACCTGATGATTGATTTGCATAATGTACTATTTATTAATGTATTATTTATTAATGTACTATTTTCATTTATCTAGAGATGAGATATTTCAGAGTTTCTAATTAGGCTATTTGCCAAGTTTCCTGAGACGTCAAAGAGTAACCTTGCTGTTCATAAAATGTAATCGTACTTTGATTATAATGCATGAATTAAATGCGTAAAACCGAAAGCAGACACGATTTCGAAAGACTATATTAAATGCATCAAATTCAATTACCCAATTACGCTGCAAGTACTCGATAAAGTATGTGGTCGTGGACCAAGGTCTCGAAGGATCTGCAAGGTTGGCAGCACTTGAGAGGTTCGTCTAATCCCAGAACGCACGGGAAGTGACGTAGGTAGGAAGCGTTCCAGCTAATTTTGTAATCTGGGCTCGCACTACCTACTAATTGCTCACTAAAGCAGAGCGGATCCAATCTTCTCTAGTTGTCATTCGTGATGCATGTCGTTGTACCAACATTTCTAGACTAATCCGTCTGTTAGCTTAAATATTTTTAAAAATCCATTTAATTATCATAAATTATCGGATAAATAGTAATAGTTTCTTGATTAAGAATAGAAACTGTACAGAAAGACTGCATTTAAATTCAGTCATGCTTGAACGTGCAAATTGATTGTTAAGTAATTATAAATGAAGAGACTTGATGGCAGAGCTTTCATCCCTTCGCTCTTCTTCCCTTCCTGCCAACTCATCTCTTAGTCGTTGGTTAATCAGATTATATTAACGTAGTTAGTGTTGAGTTCCTATTATGGGCTTCCAGTTAGCGTCTTCTTATGCAGAATCAGACTTCTCATCGTCAACACACATGTCATGACTCAAATTTGATCTTATCACTGGAAATAATACAAAATTATAACAATTAATTAATTATAACAAGTATTAATATCAAATAAGAGATGCCTCGTTTATCGTTATTTGATAAGCAGCAGAAATTGGTGCACCGTATCGATTTTTAAATTGCGTAATAAATAAAATTAGAAGTGAGGGTGGCTTGCAGGCTCGTTGAAGAGGGCGAGGTCTAACTTAATTCGAGTAACTTCCCTCGACTTAATAAAGCTGTCTCAATTTTTGCATCATTAGCGAAACGCGCTCACTGATTTTTCATTCAATTTTACATCGAATCAAGGGTCATATGTTGATTTCAAGGAATCTTTAAATACTCGTATATCTTAAATACCTTCACATATTTAAATATCAAAAGTAATAATTATTCCCAATAGTATTTTTTTCTTTTAAATGCAAGGCGAAAGTTTCATTACTTGAGGACAAATTACAGCTATGTGGCGTAATCGGACCAGTTCATCAAGTCGCTTACAAACTCGTAAAAAAATGCTATCGGTCGTAGAGATTTATGAGTTTAGTTGACTATATATACACATCCTGATCGAAAAAAATACAAATTTAGAGTCGAAAAGGAAGGAAAACTTGAATTACTTCATTTTTACAATAAATGTTATATGTTTATTTGCATTATCTTTCAGCATTAGATTTGCTTATTGGAAAATTAATTTTTTCTCTAAAGAGTTTTAGAATTATACTCTCTAATGAATAATTAAATGAAATTGATTTTAGAATTGAGCTCCTTGCATATCTTGTGAGGCGTCAGCCAACAGAGACGTCTCATGTCTTGTAGAGGTTCGATTAAGATTTGCTGTATGGTGAGGGTGTTGTGAATATAACAGAAGGGATCGATCTGCCAGGACAGCCGGTTGATTAGTTACAACCCAATGCCGTCAACCCACTACACACTCACTCCATTTCGACATATGTGATATATAACGAACACGTATATGCAGTATGCGAATTGCCACGATAATCGTAGGTCCGAGCAGAACATGGTGCAATCATGTTATATTATGCGTAACGCGTGCCTAGTGTGTACATAAGTCAGAAGCATGGGTCTCAACTTGACCAATTAATATTACAAACCGTAGTCACTCTTTTCCCTTTATTAGAAACAGAGCTGGGTAACTATTTGAAATGAATTCATTTCAAATAGGTATTTGAAATGCAAAATGCCATTTTCTATTTTGTATTTTAAATAGGAAGAAGAAACCCATTTTGCATTTCCCATCTTAAATAGATTTTCAACCTATTTTCCACTTAGAATACCATTTTCCATTTTTTTTTGGTTCTTCCCTCGATAAATTAGATAATCACAAATCAACAAAAAAACATTTTCTGGGATAAATTCTGATTCTGTACATAGAAAAGAACCAAAATATTCGTTTTTGACTTATAAAGTTTTCTTTTGTCTGTTTTACGTTGATAAGTAAGTTTTGAAGTTTTTAGGTTGATTGCAATCAAAAATAGTTATTTTTTAATAAAAGTGCACTGAGAAAACTGTTTGGTTCGGACAACAAAACTTTTTGTTGCTATAGAAGCAACAAAAATTGTTTGGTTGTGCCAACCAAATCTGGTTAAAATCGTGAATTTAAATCGAGTTAAATCTCTTCTAAATTTAAGCCAGTTTAAGGCATGTACATTCGCAATAATAATATGTTCACTATAAAACTAGACCATTTACCTCCGTCGGTATGAAACGGAGGTAAATGAATAATGAATAAATGGCTTGGTTTTCGCTTTGTAGATCTATTTGACCGATTATTTATGATTGTGACTTAAAGAACCAAAACCCTTTACCAGAAGAATACGATTGGTTGGGAAAATAAGAGAATTATGTCGAACAACCTAATTATGAAGTGCGAGCGTAGCGAGAAGTAGCGGTTGGTCGCGGTTGAAGCAGAAGTTTTGGAAAGAGAAAGGTTGAGGGGAACTGAGGGTTGGACTTGATAAAGAAATAAAGAATCGTGAAAGTTCGCGTCGAACCACTGGCTCCCGAGAGGCCTTATGACTTAAAGTCTCCTTACTCCGTTAATTCCGAACATTAACAAAAGTCTCGCTAAAACTCGCCGCCAACTTTACTCGAGTCCTCTTGGGGACAGCCAGGACTTGTTAATGAAAAAAATACAATAAAACTTTCTCGCGATGCGAGCCTTGTTCGAGCTTACTGCTTTTCATGAAACTAATCTGCGACTCTTTGCACTTCTCTTGCTGATTCTGACAAGTTTGCAACAGTTATAGAGAGAAAAGAATTGCGGAATAGAATAAATTCACGAAGAAATTATTTTAAATATGAATAATGAATAATGAATACATTATCTTCGTTAACTTTGTTTGAGGAAAAGTTAATTCTCACCTAGGATAAATATAATAAGCATGGTAGTTTTCTTTCAAGGGTGGGACCTTTAATACTTAAGTAAGAGTATAAACTGCTCCGTGCTAACGTTTTATATCACCCTCTTTTCAGCGACATATTTTATTTATTCATTTATTCCCGGGAGGCGAAATTCGTCAAGATTTTAACAGTCCACATTTTTCAGAATTAATTGAAATAAAACTTTTTCATTGTTTATAACTTTGAACATAAAAATCCTACTGCGGCACATTTGAATTCAATGTGGGAAACAGAATTGTGAAGGGGATGCAGCTCGCAATTATAATAATTTTAGGCCCCTTGCATGTGTTTTCATTTTCCCTACTTTCTTACTTTCCTTATTTCTTATTTCTTTATCTCGAACTGCGAAGTTATATATCCGATGAAACGAAAAACTTCCCAATATCAGTTACGTGAAACTTGGCTGGGGTGGAAAGGGCGGTTTGGTGGGTAGAAAATAATGTTTGATCGCGCTGAAAATTAGAGAAGCGATCTACGGACAGAAAGAGAAACTGCGAGAGGTGAACAAGATGCGGAGGAAGGGTAAAAAGAGAGGAAGGAAACGAACAAAAACGAACGAAATGGAAAAGGATAAAGCTATATTTTGTACGAGCCGGCCTTCCTGCCCTCGGTAGAGGCTCTCGACTCGACCATACTCCCTTGGGTAGGGTTGCTTTCTCTCTTCACCTTTCTGTTTCCTTCTCTCTGTGTGGAAAAATCATCTAGCTACAATTTCCAGGCTCATCGGCCCGTCAGTAGTGGTCACGACCGAATTTCCTTCCTCACCCATTACATTAAAGCTCTGCTTGCGCTTTATGAAACTTATATAACAACTCCAACCATGCAGGATGATTATTTAATCTCGAAAGTTCGATCATGGGATATGTTTTCTGCATTTTTAGCGCGAGAAGCTTTTGCATAAATCAGAACCGGAATGAAACAGAATCCAGGAAGGAGTATACTTGTAAATCGGATTAATTTACTTTTGGAATGCAGAGAACGACGTATCGTTGTGCTTACCGATCGAGATTCGAATCTACTCCTTGGGGAGGGAGTACGTGGGTTACGGATGAACGCGGAGACGTGGTTTGGGGATGATGGGGCACCTAGTTTTGATTCACCTCGCAGCACCCTACCGGTCACGAGGCTGACGGCGCGTAATTGTTCTCTTGTCTGGTTCTCACCGGCATCCACCACTTCTGCCAACACACTCGACCCTGCGATTGCAATCGCGTCAAGAATCCATAAACATCCAGCGCTCCATCTCTGCATCTATCCGCAATACCACATTCTCGACTCAGCTTCTTTAGATTTTTTAATCCGTTACAGCTATCCAGATTGAGATGAACAAAAAGTCTTACACTAATTTCATGGGACACAGATGTAATAAATTATAAAAGTTGTGCATAGCAAAGCAGGCAATCATCGATGGATTGAAGCATTTTGACAAATGGTTCTTCTCCCTTCAAATGCCTCACCATCGGCACAAATCTAACTGAACACCAATAAGTGATAGATTATTAATGACTCGGAACCTGTCAGATTAACTCTCTCGTCATTCACGCAATTTGTAACATGCGTCAATCTTGCGCGAGATTGCCTCATTTTGCTTCAGTTGAGTATACATATTACACAGATTCTCTGTTACATCTTTTGATTTCATCCTTATTTGATAATATAATAATTAATTTAATAAATTAAATCATAGCTGCATATTTGACTCCTGCATGAAATTTATTTATTTCTTTTATTTTCTCTTGCTTGAATGAAAAGTTTCTTGCGTCAGAAGATGAGGTGCTTGCAAACATTGGGACAGTATTTACAAACGCCAAAGATTGGGAAGGCCATTGAAAAAACAGGACATAGATCGGCTGCAATATTATTATAATTATAAAATGTTCTTCATATCTAGCTTTAATTATAATGTTCGTTTTTATTGAAAAAAAATAAAGTATATTTGGATTTAACATTGATTTCTTCTTAAAATCAAAAATAATATTTAATATTATATAATTTAAAATAAATAATAAATTATAAACTAGGGTCGAGCCTGGGCCAGGCTGGGCGATCTGGTAAGCCAGATTCTGGCCAGTTTCTGCGTTTCATAGGGTGTTTGGCCCAAGCTCGATCCCCAGGCCAGGGCCTAATTTTTCCACGCTTGGGTCTAGCTTGGGCCATAAAACAATTTCCACACGGGATTTGACAATAGTATCAATATTGGAAAATGTAAACCTTCATATGTATTTGTCTAATATAATAATATGTGAACAAGAAGAAGAACATACAATCATTTTCGACCATAATTTGTATGCACACTTCGAACGATCATCGGAAATCCAGAGTTTGCGTTGTCCCTATGCGCGCCGAAAACGCAACAGAGTTCTGACGTGTGACACGCGGCGGATTTGTGCTCCTGAGAGACACCTCATTCAATTAGCCACTCAGTTACTCGCATCACATCCCATTTACTCGAAACGCCAACTCGCTCAACGAATTCCGCGACCCTCACCTCGCGTCATCTATTCAGCCAACAAATCCAACGGGAACTTAGAGCGAAATCGTGATTTCGACTTCCGTCAAGCAAATCTCTTCTTACATGAAACTTTTAAGACGATGACAAGATCAGAGAAACTGTCTACGAAAATTTGCAGCATTAATGAAATATTTCATCAATAACGTGTAAGATTCTGATGAGATTTTAATTGGGAAAAGGTTCGAGTTGCGAGCCGGATCTTTGAGAAATTTAGAGGGTCGAACCGAAATTTTCAAGTTGAAGATCAAGCAATCAGTGTATCAGGGATTCAGTTCCGTCACTGAATCCCTGTTATTCAAGCTGATGTTTTGATTTTTATTGGTGTTTTCGAATAATCTAGGAAAATTAAATCATCGAGGATGTGATGTTGAAATCGGAGGCGTTGGCTCGAAGCGAACTTGCCGAAAGGCCGAAACTGCCGCTGTTGCGGAATTACTCGTCCGGGTCTGGTCCCACAGGACTGAACTTGTCCGCGACAATTTCAAACTTATTTTAACATTCATATAAGCCCCCGTCTACTCGCGTAACCCGAGAACTAACCCCCCTGCACAGAAAGCCAAGTCCTGGCTGCTCTATTCTGTGTTAAGGGCGTGCGAGCATAAGGGTGTAAGGTTGGATTTACATAAGATTATGCGAGCGTTTCTCGTTACTTCGACGAAGGGATTGAAAGGAGGTGACGTTGCCTGGTATGAGACTCTTGGGCGCCCTAGTCTTCGGTTGATAATTAGATCCCAGTGAGATTTTATCGTAAGTTATACTATACATATCTGAATTGAGATGTCCAATATGCCAACGCATCATCAATTCACGAAAATGTGCATATTGTTGAAGAATTAATATGCAAATTGAATATTAATATGCATATAGAAGATGCCAATGTTTTGTTAAAGATAATGTTTGGGTTTTTCAACATCCGAAGAAATGCATCTCTTTCGATCCAGAATTCTTGTTTTCAGCCTACGGTTTAAAATAATAAGAAGCGAATAAGAATGTATGGTCGTATATTGGTTAAAGTGTAGCGCATGAAGTAACTGTTTTAAATTTCAATGAATCCTACGGATTTTTTTTTCTTGGTGAATTTATCCTACCCTTGGCTTAAGCTCTTAAATCTCGCAACCACCCTTGCATTATGTGTTTCGTATTCATAGCCTGAGCAAAAATTGCTCCTAGTGCACAATAAAGGTTATACGAGCCATAAAGAAAGTCGAAGCTACCATGCCGATGTTTATTTAAGCGATAGAGACGCCCCGAAACTTTCTTACGACTCTCATACTATTGCCATCTCCTTTTACTTGTTTATGAGATTATCCAAGTGGAAAATCAACAAATAAATTTCCTGCGCGAAATTTAAATTATCGACAGTTGTTGAGAAGGTTACGTAGGTTCTGTTCTGACCAACAGTGGTAAGCTTCCTAGAAATGGGATTTTTTGCCCTCTATTGAGAGAGAATTGGAAGTTGCTTATACAGAAACATCATCCGAAACCCACTAAAACTCTATATCTCTCGTCTCTCCTCTGGTCTCTCTCATCGTCGAGAGAAATTAATACAAACTGCATTATCGACAGCCAGTAACTTCAAATACTCAGGAGGTAAATCATGTAATTATCTTCTTTTCCTTTTATCGAAGAAAAAGAAGAAAATTGCAAATCATACCTCTATCATATAAAATTTGATTCACGATAGTGCTTTCTTCAATCCGTGAAAACAATTTACTATTTATTTATTTTTATTTACTATTTATTTTACTATTTATTTATTATTATTATTATTATTATTATTATTATTATTATTTATTTATTTATTTTTATTTTAGGGAACTATATCTATTTTTAAATCTGTACTTATAATGAAACAAATTTTCCCTAATTTTGCACCAGGTGGAAAACAATTGAAACTCTCATTTAACCAAAGTCGAGAATGACGCATTCAAATTTATCTGTGAAGAAATTTAAAAACTTTTTACGTTATTATTGATTGTATTTATGAAATGTTGAACACATGGTAAATAATGCTGCGATCTAAATTTGTAGGCACTGCTCATCAAGATGTGCCGAAACTCTGCCTTCTCTCATGGACTAACATTCACACAAGTATTTGCAACAGAAAGAAGAGAAAGAATTCCTCAGATTGCGATTCAAAATCAGTAGCAGTGGTACAGTAATTAATGTATATTATTTAACGTGTCCTCAGTTTTTTGACCGATAAATAATCCACCAGTACTAATAATCCACCACCTTTTAAACTTACCTCTTTTTATACGCAATTATAATAACCTAATAAAAAGCAAAAATCCTTTTATTACAAAAATTCTAGGAAAAATTATATTTGAATTTACTGTCATTCAGACAATTTTAATTACAATGCAAACTTAATTACTCTTGAGAGAATATTATGCAATGGAAGAAATTGATTCTTGCGTTTATTACAATGGCTATTGGTGCGGATACTCATTATTTTTATTATTGTACATAAGCTTCGTAAGCATTGCCTCGTTAACGGGCAATCTTTATGTGTTTTATTGAATATAGCTTTCCCTTCTTGATCTGCTATGATACAATCACTTTTTTCCATACTTTCCTCCATAATGTGGAGAGATTATTACCCTAATGTCTCCCTTTTTGCTCGTTGTATCCAGATCCTCTGTGGATGTGGTGCTCTCGATGGAACAGAAATATCGGAAGCAATTTCAGTAGCGATTCATTGCAGTCAAAAGGGATTTAAGCCCAAATTTTATGCTCCTGATGTTGATATTTGTGAAGTAACCGACCACCTTACCAAGGCATGCACTGATGAAAAAAGAAATGCATTGACGGAAGCGGCGAGATTATCGCGATCGTCAATAAAACCCCTCTGTGAGTGCAACTCGTCTTCTGCAGTAGCTTTAATAATCCCTGGAGGATTTGGTGCTGCTAAAACTCTGTTAGTATAAAATTATTAGTCCACTATCAAAACACTCACCAAATGTGAACAAAAAATTCCAAATAGTGCCCCTATATTTGGGTAACTTGTGAAATTTCCCTAGGACTAATAGTTTTTAAAAAAAATAAGAAAAGTTTTCAGAGCCTTAGCTCTCAAATAATATTTAATTTTCTTTCCTACCTCTTTAAAAAATATTCTGTAATCAGAATTTTCTATTTGTTCTGACATTCCAAAAACATCAATTTTCAAATTCACTTCTTTTCCTAAAGAAACAAGAGTATTCTTGTCTTTATTAGTATGAAACAAATTTTTTTTCTTAACAATCATATTAAATAAATGAAATATATAATAAATTTAAATAAATGTATTATTTATTCAGGAGCAACTTTGCATTTGAAGGAAGTAACTGTACTGTTTTACCTGACGTGGAGAGAATTATTGAAGAGTTTAGTTGCAATAAGAAGCCGATTGGTTCGATCTGCATTGCAGCAGCGTTGATAGCAAGAGTACTCAAAGGAGTAAAAGTTACATTGGGAAAACTCAGTACGTAAATTAATTTATTTATTATTATCGAATTAATTAATTAATTCGATATTAAAATTGATAACTGCAAATTTCTAGGCCCAGAGGATAAATGGCCTTATGGGAAGGCTATTGAAAAAGTAAGAAAAATGGGTGCCAAAGTTGAAAAAAAGGACGTTAAAGGAGTGACTCACTGTAAAAAATACAATGTTTTTAGTACACCTGCTTGGATGTACAAAGCAGCAACTTATAATGAAATTCATGCAGGAATCGGTAAGATGATTACGAAAATGAATAAACACATAAAATAATCTATTGGTGGCTTAAGAATTTTTGGTACCTCAATATTTAAGAACTGCTAATTTCTTTTTATAAAGTTTTATTGACTTAAAGAAACATATATACAGATTTATGGATGTTTTTCGGCAATACTTTTATAAACTAAAATATAATTTCTAGCTTGATATTTAAATGATATTAAATTGGCAAGTCTAATTTCTTACGAAAACGTTATCCTTAATATCCCCTTGCTCTCAAACACTCACTTCATTGTTTTACATAAATATTACAATTCAAGTGAAGAAGGAAATAAGTCTCGGGGTCAGATTTACAAAAATATATTTATTTTATTTTTATCGTGTGCCGAAAGTACCAATTATTATTCGGGGCACTCTTTTTTTCCAGTACAATTGTTTTCGAGTACAATCTACTACTAATTCTACAATAATCAACAACAAGTAAAATAACAATGTGGCGAGATTAAAGGTGAAGAGTTCGTTATAATGAATTGATATTTTAAAATAGAGATTTTTAAGTTAAAAAGAAACTTCAGATTTCTTCTAGAGAGGAAAATACATTTTTCGTCTTATGATTTCAAATCTCTCTTCACCGAAAATCTTTTGCATGAAATGCAGCGCTAGAATTCCAAGGGGATAGGAATTCCGTTGCTTTTATGAATTTTAAGTATATCTTAAAATAATGTGAATGAAGTTTTGAGAGTGAAAGAATTCCTCTTTAAATACGTTTTATCGTTACGTATAAAGATTCGATTTACAAAAATCAACTCAGTCCATAGTCTTTCAATTTGCAAATGCAATTATAAAAATATGAAAGGAGAATTATTAAAAAAAAAAACTATTTTTTCTTTGCACAGACTCTTTACAGTTTACGTGTCACAACTCTCTTGACGATAGATAAATAACTTGAAATAAAAGACCGGATCTTTCTCGATACTCAGTTCTGATTCGGTCTATTCTTTTTGTAAGATTCATTCATATGCGAGTAAAGTCGCGTATTACATGACAGTATATATCTTGTAATACTTTATCGTCATTTCGCGATAATGCGAAAGTCGTTGTGACAGATGATCCTTAAAATTGTTCTTTTCTTTGAGTAAATTTCCACATTTTGAAATTACTTAATTTAAATATCTAGATCAGCATTTTTCATATGAAATACGAGCAGATTACAGATAGATTAATTACGAAAATGACGAAAAAGTCATTGGAAGTACAGTAATTGCATTTGGAAGTAATCTTATCTTTTAAAAATAAATATCAAGAGTTTAGAGTGACAGTTTAGATAATCTTTACTCGATATTCCATAATGATAAAGCTGATATCATCAGACTCTGTTGATCCCAAATAAGTTTAGAACACGAGTAAATTCTGTCTACATAACACAAATTTCTAAAATTTGTCTTAAAGACATCCTCTGGACATCCTTGGATGACTTTAGGATCAGATGTACGTTTAACTGAGTCTCTCTCACTTCACCTTCGCGTGACCTCTTCTACTTCTCGTCACACCTTTCCAACATTGACGACGCTTTACTCAGACTTTGGTTCTGATCTCATGGCCAGATTCATTTATGGGATGACTCCCGAAGCGAGCGCGTCTTTTGTACACATTAAAATTATTCGTCCAATACGAATGTTCAACTAAGCGCCAGAAGGGGTTCAACTGTCATGCGTGACTTCCTGGCTTTGTCTTCTTGGTATTTTTTCATCTTTATCAACTTCCGTTTGCCTTGGCTGAGCTTCTTCTGCGGTACTTCCGTCGTAGTAGTTGTTTCTGCATTGAACTCTTCTTCCTCGAGCATTCTCAGAGTCTCGAAAATATTTCTGGGTTGTTCGTTGACTCGTGCTGTGTGACTGCCATTTTTATTTGCATAGACGACCGATAAGTGAGAGAAACTGGATTTGGGTGGTGCTGTGATGTCGGCGAAATCTCGGAAGTTTGCAAAGAAGTCTCCTCCACGAACTGGCTGAGGTTTCGGGTTTTTGTAATAGTTACTTCTTCCACGACCATTGTCACCGTGGTAATAAGGATTGTAGACCGATTCATCAATTGAGTATTCATCATTCTCCTTCTCTTCAGGATAGTAGGTTCCTCCACGAATCACTCCGAAGTTTCCTGAACCCAAAAGTGGATGCAGAGATTCCTTTGATTGAGTGGAGGCAGCTTGGTAATTTCCGCGGTCGCGCTGGAAGTATCCCAAGAATCGGTTTGGTCGGTACCGCTGCTGCTGCTGCTGATGCTCCGTGTAAGGAAGTCGATGATTGGTGAACAACTCGGCAAACGAGGGGAAGAAGTTCTGGCTATCAGTTTCAAGGTTCTTCTCGTTGGGATCGGATTCGATGTTTTCTTCTTTTTTGTCATCTTGTTCTTGAGAAACGGTTGCAATCACACTAACGGAAGGCTCGTTCGATTTCACGGTCAGGACTGTGGCAGATGCTGGATTTTGTTCCCGAGATTGCTGATGACCATTTATAATTTGTGGTGTTGCTGCTATGACTTTAAGTGACTTTTCTGGTGTAGATTTGGGTTCAGAAGGTTCTTCAGCTTCCTCTTCTTTTATTTCTGAACTGTCCATCTTTGATATTGATACTGATTCTTTCTCGTGGGTCGCTCGGCTTTCGCTCTGTTCCATTTCCGACTCATCTGGTTCCATGAACATGTCGGAATCGTCGCCATCATCGTAGGCATCTTCTCCCATCTCAGAGGCCGATGCTACTGAGTCCTGTGAAATAAACAATGATTTTAATTGATTACTTATCTGTGAAGACTTTGTGAAGATAAAAGAGTGAACTTTAAAGAACTCATCTTTAAAAGCCTATTGATTACGCCTATAAATTTCTACTTTTCTTCTAATAAGATATCATCTCAAACTATGTGTTAACTGTCCTTTATTGGAATTATCGTAGGCGGTTCGAGATATTGTATCTTGTGGAGCTTCGACAACACCGTGTCCTCGCCTTGACATTTAAAGCATCTTCGTGCAACGGTCTACTGCGAAAGTATATAGCTAAAGTTTAAACATACATACACGCCTCATGCACGAGATATGATACATCTTTAATGCTGTTTATACCACGTTGAGAACTTTTTATAAAATATAGCAATTACTTATAGTAATTTATTGCAGTTTTTTTCAGAGATGTATATATGATTTCGTGTTTCAAATAGCATCTTAGACTGTTCATTACTTTTACTCCATTCTTCTTTGAATAATTAAAAATCTATCCTTGAGCCTCTTAAATACTTTTTCAAACAAAATAATTAACGAGAAAAGTAGTATTATAATCTGCAATTTGCGTGGTAGTGGAACTTATTTTTTTCGGGAGTAATTATGCTTATTATACCTTCCGTACCTAAGTATGCACCTGCATACCTACGCAAAGAGACATTCAGACGTTGAAGTGCCTACGTAAATTTACACATTTAAAGCTCATGCGTGTATGCAAAGTCATATTATATGCGAAGACCACAGGTTGTTACTAAAATCAGTTGCAACACTCAACAGACACGCCTAGCATTGTTAACGAATATGTCAGGTCAGCGACAGCAACGGGAGTGTTACTGTATCGCCGACCTCCGCAAGGCGCAATTCCTCCCGTATTCAAATTAATTTTAGCATGGCTCATTGTGAAACTAGTCACGTGCATGGTTTAATCAATAGCTACAGGATGATCCGCATTTTTCTCAACATAAAATTCTGTTAACTATTGCTCTATATAATATCAGTCTGAACTGTAGAAAAGGTGCTGCAGAATTCAGGAAGGAAAGTATTATTCTATTACTACAATAATTAAGATTTATTTTCCACCAGTTCTTTATGTAACTAAGATCGTAATATTTATACAGTTTGCCACATAAATAATTAGTGCTTCATAATATTGAGCAGTTACTCACATTGCCATGCGTGTACTTTTCACTGTGCACGATGACTAGCATACACGATCTATAAATTTTACTGCCAATTTAAAATGCATTCAATGCACCGTCAACAAATTTATCATAGGGTCAGATCAATTTTGTTCATATGAATTGCACAGTGCACACCCTCATATGCATGATTGACATTAATGAAAGTATTGGCGCCTTTAAGAGTAATATTATATAGGCTACATGCAGTAGTCACTTGCTACTCGAATTCGATTCAAATTGATAGATCGAAGTCAATAACAACTGTTGGTAACATTGCAAGCGATGCAAATCACTTACTTTATGAGATACAATATCCTATCGAGAGTTGAATTATTTTTCTGGAATTTTTATGACCAAAGTGAGGGCCGGATTGGAATAGAAAATCGGTCCTAGACCGATTTGTACCAGTAGTATAGATTTAAGTAATTTAAGTATTGGTACCAAGTGGTACCAGTTGATTTAAATGATTTAAGATGTGGTATTAAGTGGTACCAGTTTATTTAAGTGATTTAAGAGGTTGTATCAAGTGGTAAGAGTTCATTTTCCTGATTTAAGGGGTGCTATAAAATGGTACCCGTTGATAAAAGTGATTAAAGTGATTAGCGTGGGGTACCAAGTAGTACTAATTGATTTCAGTTGTGGTATCAAGTTGTAACAGATTTGAGTGATTTAAGAGGTGGTACCAAGCGGCACCAGTTGATTAAAGTTGTGAATCAAGGGATACCAGTTGATTTAAGTGATTTAAGATGTGGTACCCAGTGGTACCAATTGATTTTAGTTGTAATATCAAGTGGAACAAGTCGATTAAAGTGATTTAAGATATGGTATCAAGTGGTACCAACAGATTTCAGTTATCTAAAAGTGGTACCAAGGGGTGTCAGTTGATTTAAGTGATTTAAGATATGGTATCAAGTGGTACCAACAGATTTCAGTTATCTAAAAGTGGTACCAAGGGGTGTCAGTTGATTTAAGTGATTTAAG
>CAJFCP010000089.1:669892-732857 GCA_904066005.1 Synergus itoensis
GGGTGGTATCAAGTGGTCCCTGTTGATTTGAATGATTTGAGAGATGGTGCCTAGTGGTACAAATTGAATTAAGTTGTGGTATCAAGTGGTATCAGACATGATAAATAATAGGACCAATAGACTAGAAAATCGTTCCGAAATAATTTTTTAATACTGGCCCATAAGCAATTGATTACACTAAGATTAAGGTTAAAGGTTAAGGAAAAAGGTTAAGGGTTATGAAAAAGGTCAATCCTTCGAGTCAAACCGTCTGAACCGAATGATGAAACATTTATAATAAGAAATATAGAAAGAAATGATCTATTCAATCATTTTGTATAGAATTTGAAAGACGTTTTCCCGATCAATTGAATATGTAATAAAATTTCTTAAGTCGCAAGATTCTATTGAATTTAACAAGTGCTTTCTCCTATTTGGAAACTTCCTTTCGATGAAAGATGGATTGTCGATGTAAAGAATCAAAAGTGAAAGAGACGTTATTATCGCGTGATTGCATTACATGGAGATTAGTCTAGACTGAAATTTTATTGCATCTCGCAGTTTGTGAGCTGCAATAAAATTCAGATTGTATCGCCTGAAGATTATTATATTAACTCATGTTGATGCATTTGATATCCTATTAGGACTGAGTGTTGGCGCGGTAGTATGAATTATATCTGAATTAAGGGCAATCAGCGCGTGCAATGGAGCTAGAATGAATGGATGGTCTTTTCCGTAACCCGTTTGCTCTCAGAATCATCATCTCAACGTATATCTTCGGCTTTATTATACTGGATAGAGGAAATTTTAGATTGTGACACGGGAAAGCAAAACTTGATAGGCATATAATGCATCAAAATCGATTTCTTCCTAAGCTCGATCGTGGGATATTGAACTATGATTTTATTGATGGAGAGACAACGTTCGATTATTTTAAAAACCTTTATAGGTTGCTCAGTCAGATCAGCCAGTGCATTGTTCTCGAACTTATCGGTTCAAAATAACCAAGTAATTTTGTTGCAAGTGATTCAACGATTTATTGCTATATTTATTAGACAACTTTTCTATTGCATTTGCTCAACATATTGCAAATTGTGTCTCACCTCGAGTATAGTGTCTTCCCTTATCATAGGTGCTCCATCTGAAAAAAATAAAGTCTTCCGTTATTGACAGTCAAATGAGAATTAAGAGGATATTAATGGATTCTTTTCCCTCCAGAAATCAATTTTTTAACAAATATCTTAAGAAAATGTTTATGGACAATTAGCGATCTTTTTATATAACAAATTACGATTAGTCGCAAACATTTTTCTAAACGAGAATATTATTCAGATTAGACAAAAAGAGGTATGTGCTGCAAATAAAGTTAATCCTGTTATTTGTTTTATACATGGTAGTAAAAAATTTCGGTATGCGATGTAAACTTAATAGCCTGTCTTACGGAACCGAAAGCGGATGACTTCAGCAATTAAAGTAAGAAATCTTCCACTGCCAATTAGCGTTGTGAACAACCAATTAAATCCATATTTCTCTTACAATCTTGAAGCAGGCATCATTTTATGAACAAGAAAGAAAGACAAATGTAAATCAAATTAGATTAACATTTTATAATCCAATTTTAAAAAAACCCTTCTTCTGGACCACAAAATTAAATATAAAATTAAGCTGTCTAAACAATCAAACTGCTCAAGTGCTTCGATCCCAATTACCGTTTAAATTCGATTATATTAATTAGTTTTTTATGCTTATTGTTAATACTTTCCGGTCATTAAGTTTCGCGACTAATTACAGGTAATTTTTTGTATAGGCTGAAAAAAAGAAGCAGGGAGAATAGAAAGTCGACACATTTCAGATTTTTACTAAATATCTTTCAATTGAATTTCAGAAGAACGGAAGATGTGATGAGGAATTTTAAATTTCTCGCTCTGGACGCAGTTCTTAGATTATTAATTACCTCCACTTTTTTTATCAAGCTCAGTTAGTCGATAGTTTTAGTTAACTAACTCCCAAAGAAATCCCTTCGATGGACTTGTTAAACCACGGTCTGTCAGCGGTATTTCACCGCGGCCAATTATGGTCGCCACAACGTAATGTTGGTACCGATCAGCAATTTGTTGGGGCGAGACTGCATTCTCGTAATTTATCGCCTCGTGTATCGACCTGTCGATCGACTTATCACAAGCTGTTCCTCCATGTTTATGCTTTTCTATTCTGTGATTCATTGACTCAATACTTTCAAGTAAGACAGGTGAGCTTTGCTCAAAAACACAGGATGCAGAGATATTTGAGAGACTGTGGCTAACTTTCGACACTGGAGCGTTTCATTATAATTATCTGATAATTTCCCTCCAGGGAAAAATATGTAATTAAATATAATAATATATTTTCCACAGAATACACGAACGAACAAGCGGCTCACTTTTACTCCATCCTATCTTAATTAAATTATAATTTACCGTTTAATTAATAGAGGTTTGCATTATTTTTCTACTATTAGAGACATTATACTGTTAGCTATAATTTGACGAAAAGGAATTTGAGAGCAATTTTATTAAAAAAGAAAGAAAGTTACAATCTTACATTCATTTTCAGACACAGCTATTGCTAATTATACGCAATAACTGCTTGTAATTGTGATTAATTTGCTGTATTTCCGTTCATCTATGAAGATATCTCGTGTCTTCTGTAGGTAAGTCTAAGATAATGAGTACTCGTGAGTTCAAGGTGAGTCAACGATCTACCCGATCATAACAATTGCTTGTCGTTGTCATAACTCATATTTCCTTTACCACGCAAATATACTCACTTGATGATGATACCACGCATACTTTTAAAAATTAAATGTTAATATGTTGGAGGCTTGGCCTCCTTTTTCAATGACGCTCACTGACGATCGTCAAACCAACAATGAAGACACCAATGGAAACTCATAGTTACTCGCATGACATGCAGTTTACACCATTGTTCCCGCATATTAATTTTTTCTCTGATTTTTTTTTGCGTGACTCTTCTCATTTCATTGTCTATAAATCAGCCGCGTAATAGACAACCGATAATTTAGCTTCACGCAGCGTTAATGAATAAAGTAATACTATGATTGATTAGCAAATAAAATATAAATAGGAGTATATATAATTGCATGTCGATTTTCCAAATCATTCTTCACTGAAACACTTCCTTACATTTTTAAATTTTTAACAAACGATTTTAACAGGCGAATCTTTTTCGAGTGAACTTTCTAAGTTTTTCAGAGGATTTCGTGATTCTTCGCCCATCAAATAACTTTCTAAGCATCTAACTACATTTTGTTGCTGCTAAATAAGGTTTATAATAGTTAAATGACAAAGTAACTAAATAAACCGCTTCAAGAAGCAAAGAATGATAGAAATCGATGGCAGTACAAGTTGCCATAATTACGAGCAATGGTCTCTGACGCTTTTTAATCTAAGCAATCGGTCATTTCGCCGTTAAGTAGGACTTTTTTCATCAGTCATTAAAACTCGATTTTTCTACGTTCCAGTCTTACTGCTGGGCAAAAACTATTAGGGGCAAGAAGCGATTTCGAGTCCGTCAGATCGATGAATGAATGATATCGTCAAATTATATGTACCCGGCATCTCAATAGGATTATCGATTATCTGCCGGGCGGACTGCTTTGAAATTGTAATCGATCGGCACGCGTGAGTATGATATAATCAAGTCGCAAATTAACAGGGCGGTTATTCTTGAGGCGATCCTGTGATGTGAAGTCCGTCGAGAGTGACTTGATTCCACAAATCAGGAAGTGATTTCCATCGAAGAACAGCAATGTTCTCTCGTCTCTTTCGCCTTTTTTCTCTCCTTCTGGATGTAGAGAAAAGCGATTAGAATTACGTATCAATCGCCGAGAGGGAGATGAAAAAGAAATTTGCCTCTCTCCTATTTGATAGTGAGAACAGGGTACAGACACGTAGTCACGTGCTTCCTGTTCGTTCTAGAAAAGCTTCATGTAAATTTCTATCCCGTGCATTTGTATGCCAATTGGTAGCACCGCGGAACGTTCAGCGGATTTCTAATTTCTCGTTTTTGAGATCCGCAGGGTGATCTCTGCAGACAGAGTATGCCCGAGAAATCATTTACTCGTCTTAGACAAGTACTTTCTTGCCATTCAGGAAGCGGTAAGATGCATTGGTCTATTGCTAATGAGACAGTAGTAACACGAGCGTGACGCTCCCTTTCTTCAAGTCCAAAAGGCATCAGTTATAAAACTGGATTATTAGTTTATCATTAAATTGATAATTATTTTCTACTATGGGAATGTGGGAAGCTTGGAAAAGGGGCCTGAAAAAGGGGATTAGGAAAAAGGTTTCGCAAATGGTGTTGAAACAAATGTATCAAAAAGTTTCAAGCACCATAATTTAAGAGAAAATCTATTTCAGTGGATATGATTTTTCACGACATGAAATTCAATTTAAGATACAAAAATCACTAAGTACAACATATATTTTAATATTATTCGAAGGCAAATATTTACTTATACTTTAAATCTAAATTACATGCTGATCCGAGATACAGTTGCGCAAATGCGTAAGAATTATCGACCTAATAAAACTGATTGAGATTATACTGTATGGGATATTTATAATAAATCTAAATGATATCCATGAGAAAACTTGTATATTGCACATAAAGCACATGGAAATTAAATTTGACTCTTAGAATTTGAAAAGACTCATTTTTTACGACAATTCAAAAATAAAGTGGATGCAATTTTTAATCATGGAACGTTGGAAGTTTCGTGCAAGTCAGTCTTGAAAGAAAGTGTTAACCTTGCACACTTCTCATTAATCTGTTCTCGCCTTTGAATTCGCTTAAAATAAAACGTCATGGTTCCTCAAAGCATTTTATTATTACACGAGAGAAAGCATATACTGTATACGCACTTCTTTAAAAAGAAAATAAGAAAAGATGCTCAGTTCAGAACTGAATCGCCGACAATTTGCAACATGAGAAGTTACATTCAGTTATGTTTTACATATATGTAGTGACTTCCTTGTATGGATCGTGCGAGAACTTAAGACTTTCGTCTAATTTATCGTGGCATCTCGAGTAAAAACCAATCAAAAACTTTCTCCCAAAGAGAAGAACCGAGCTGCTCATAAAGTACGTGTCTATATATTGAGTATTTACTACTGTGTTCAATAGCTCTTTTTTCCAAACAAAGAAAAACTTCTAATAATCACAAGAGTTGAGAAAACGAAGCAATTTAAGTATTAGAATTACGGATTCCCTAAATACATAAAGTTTAATGTAATTATATAGATTAGAAGATTAATGACTTTATTAACAGCAGAACAAATTAGTTATTGCATATTTTAGACCTACATCATGTCTCTCCTTTTACAATTAATTTGTGAGAACAGAAAAAATGAATGATTTATCCAAACATGGTGATTCTAATTATAATAGCTTTAACATAAAACATAGGCAAGTTTATTACTTGATAATCACTTCGAAGGGGATAGTGCGAACCTTCTCGATACACTTATTACTTCCTATCGCAATAATTAGCAGGGAGCATTTCTTGTGTGAGAGCGATAGTGTTTCGATTGCACATATATATAATTTTTATTTTATTAAATTAAAAGCTAATCTCTCCAGTGGTTGCAAAAGGAAGACATAATTAGAAACTCGACTGGTATAGTTTCTCGACCTAAAACGAGTTTCCAATATTTTTAACATGCGAAGGTCGAGATATCTGTACAGTCTATTTTCGGTTCAGTATTAATTGACATTTTATACATCCTTTTCTGAGGCTTTCATCAAATTACTGGCACTGTTACGAATAGCTTTATTGACACTGAGACTTTCACGACAAGTTACTCGACTATCAAAAGGTATGTATATAATCTTCTGATAAAATCTCAATTCAAAGTCACAATTCCCAGAAAGACCCAGATCGACATTGTTGGTGTCATTTCTTTGCATCCGTTAATCGACGATCTTTGATCGTGGTAAGTGTTTTATGTACATATCTATGGATATATTCCTGTTTGTTGTTTGTTGAGTGAGATTGGCCTTGGCAATGTGGTCGAGTCTCCCAATGGTCTCCCAGTGTTTCAGCCTGAGCGAGAAGGAAAGTAAGAGTGCGAAAGACAAGCCGAGTTCGATGGCACTTTCACGACCGATAACTATAGAATTATGCCTCGACCAGAAACTCACTAAACCCGTTCCGAGGACCAAGGATTGAGTCCCGGTTTCGTGATCATAAACAATTGCGAGGAGTGGAGTCAAGAAATTCCTCAGTCAAATATAGCATCAACCCTGAACCGGATTGTTCGTTTCGAAGGTCCATACACTCTCAATCTCTAAAAGCTACTTATTTCTCGAGTTTGTGTTAAGGAGGATTTGCTTATGGAAAGTAGTAAAAGTAAAAATAAAGATAATAATGATGGAGTTTAAACGAACTCTGCGACACTTGCATAAAATAAAACGAAAAGAAATTTCGAAAGTATTCCTCAAAAATATTTCTGTTTCTTGTTTGCAATTTATTGAAGATCTGATTATATATCATTAATAATGACTAGTCTGAGAAATGCTTTTGAAAAAGAGACCACTGCAAGATATGGAAGTGAATGATTGTAATTATTCAGTTCGAGTGTCGCTTATAATGTGATATTTATTTCTCGTATGTATGACATAGCTCAGCAAGAACCTGGCTGTAACTAGGTTCCGTATAAGTAAGTCAATAAGACTAATTAATCGAGCATGATCAAAGCAAGCTGTTGCGTTCTGTTCAGTAATCAATGTTCAAGAGCATTGCAGAGATCGTCCTTCGATGACCAGGTTGTGGTAACAAGATGGATGAATAATTTGCGATAATAGTTTGCCTTCTTGTAAATAATAATCAGATATTTATCATCATTCGAATCTTATATAAAAGAAAAGAAATCTTATTGTTGTAATTATTAAGTCACTTAATACCCATCAGAGAAATTATAATCTTTCTTGAAGTTAATAGATTGCTGGCTAATGATGAAAGTAAAAAAGTTTTTCTGCACTTAACTCATTTATAACTACCCCGTGCTGAGTATATGATCAATAAAATTCCAATAAATCGACGACCTGATGGTAGTAAACTAAATGACCTCTTCCATACCATTTTTCTCCATGACCCAGAGGGAAATTTACGACTGGCGCTATTCTGCGCCAGTACTGCTTACAGTACTGGCATGGGAGTTAGCTCAGTATTGGCCAATAGTATTGCCTGATACTCACGATGCTCTTTAAGAATTCTGGCGAGATTCTTCTGACAAGGGGTGAATCAATGGATTTATTTATCTATTACTGAGTTCCGCGTTTCTCTAGATCGATCATTGTTCGATGCTTACAGAGGACGTGTGATCATTCAACGAGATCGAGATCGTGCCATAAAGATACAGGTACACACACGAATCTTAAGATTTCCCTGGCGAATCGTGGAAGGTGAAATACACGAGGCACATGTTCATCTCTTCGTTCATTCGTTCGAATGACTTTCTCTCATCGTCGTTACGAGAGTCGTCGTTCGTCGTGACGTATTCAGCTTCCGGGTGGCATAAAAGTTGACATCGTGACACTCTTCATGGATACATAATAGCATGCTTCTGGATGTATATTTCGATAAGCTATGATTTACAGCGCTATGAAATCATCACTATAAAATTATCATATAGAAATGAAATAAAGTGTTATGTATATGATTGAGCGAATTTTCACAGTCAATTATCGTTCAAACATTTAAAGCTCAACTCTTCTCAAAAATGGATCATTTTGGAATATAAATAATGTGAATAAAAACTTCTCTGGTGAAGCAAAATTATTTACTGGTGAAATGTTTGCTGCAATTACACCTAGGTACCAACTGAACAATTTCTTATCGGAATGCTCAGAATGGCAAGCCAGAAAGCTTTGAAGATATATAATTAGAATCACACTCATAATACTTGACTATTTTTTATCAAACTTTATACATAACACTTATTACTTATATAACATTTTCACTCGTGAAATTCCTCGTTAGGGAAGAAAAAAATTGCAGAAAACTGTATGGAACCAATTATTCATATGCGTGTATCACTTAATAAAGTAACAGATGAAATAATTAGTGGTTCAAGTTATAAATGAGAAACAATTTACCGTGAAAGTTGAAGATAGACTTGGTCAATACCTAAGAATTTGATGTGGTACACTTTTTGCTGTTATCAAATGAATAATATTAAATGCAATATTACAAAATTTGTGGTTTATCGTTTAACCAGGAATTTGCGTTTTTCGAAATCGCATTCATAAAGCACATTCACAATTTGAAAATGGTGTCGGCCGGATTCAACAAACAAGACATAAATATTATTAAAAAAAAGTTTTAATAGCGTTAGTCGTTTCACCTTCTCCCATTAGAACAAAATAATGCCTCTTGCGTTCACTCCTCACATCAGTCACGTTAAAGTGCGGGAATGACGACCAGCTTATAGAAAATATCAACGCATAAACAAGAAAAATGTTCTATGCCACAAGGACGAAGCATCCTTGTTACAGTTTTCTTTCTGACATGGGCGCAGCTCTTTTCCAAGGACATGGCAATCATTAACGTTCTCCAAGATTCAATTGCACTCACTGCTGCTTGTTTCCACGTTCATTACTGTCTTTCTATTTACTTTGCAATTAAAGCTAGGATAATAATCCTCGGAGTCCAAGTAAAGACGATCATCTCAAAGTACTCGAATCCTACTGTATAATTCAAATAACCTAAGCGCCGTTACGCTAACTGAAGCAATTGATACAAAAGTGCCGTCCATCATTGGAAAAGCTTATCCGCAATGTCGACCAGCAATTGCATCGACATAAATCTATTAAACATGAATAGACGTTTCTATATTGCAATAAACGAAGAATTTTTCTAAAAGGGGTATTACTGAATTTATTTTAACTTATAGATAAGCCATGATGATTATAAAAATGCATCATGTAATGCAGTAAACGGAAACGTGTAACTAGAGTAGCCAAGTTATCTGTCAATTTGACAGTTTGAATTAACTATATTTCGATGCTTGATATCAGATCGGCATCACGGGAAACTTATCTTAAGTTCATTAATTGTGAGAGTTTGATTACATGTGCAACAAAAAAAATCTTTCGTTAAGACATTAGCATAAAGTAGGTATGTACATAAAGTCAATTCAATTTCTCCGGATACATGAATGGAAAAAATTTGAAATGCTAACTGAAACCGATATTTACTGCAGCTTGATCGCTTTCGTTCACAAAATTCTCACTTTCTTATAAACCCAGCAATTCTGCAGCCATAAAATTTTTTAACTTGCGGCGAAAGACGACAATTATAAAACGACTTAATCCTGGTCTAGAGAACATTAAAATAACGGCGATTTTAATGAACTGTGGTTTGGAAAGGGATCTTGTTAACCAACAGCTAGACTCTAAACGAGAACGTTGCGAGGAAAAGAAGCAACACGATGTTAAATGCTTTTAAATTTTATGTTAAAATGTCTTTGACGTCTTTTAAGATAAGTGTTCTGAAAAATGTTAAAGAGCATGTCCAGATTTATAGTACTTTAGACTTTTATTCCATTTTCCTGTGCACGTAATGTTAAATATATATAAAATGAACTTTATCGTAAGTGGAAGTTACGTTCTTTGGACATAGCTTATTGAGTTTATGGGAACCAACTACAAAAAATCAGTAAAAACTCTTGTTTCCTCAACACAAGCCTTCCCTGCTATTTCATCAATTTCAAGGTCTCAAGTGTGTATCAAACGAGAATCAGCGAGTGTTATAGCAGTAATCGTATGTTGGAAAATTGTCTCGATTAACGTCAGAAGTCAAAACATTGCTTTACTTTATAACGAGACATAATGACAGGTTATTAGGGAATTAATAATAACTTATGAATCAGGACAAGTTTTTGCATAATCACAACGAGTTTACTGATAAATTTCTCTCTTTATTGTACTTCAATAATTACACATCCCAATAGATTTTAATGCCATTAAATTTTCATCGGAAAAGTGAAATTATTATAAACAAGTAGCACCACTTATGTACGTCATAATAAATCAATCTGTTAAACAAGCACTCGGAAGATAAAAAAGAGAGAAAATACATCTGTGGTAAAAGTAGATTCGAAGATTAATTCTCGCATGTTTTACATGCAACGGGGGAAAGAGGGTTGATATGTGTGTCACGTGACTCAAGACTATGCATGACTTGAGATCCTTGGCACGTATATTATTGTGACTCCTGTCGATTCTTTCTTGTTAACGCAAGCACTGAAAATATTCATACATCGTTTTACGGTTTTACCTTCACGATCCTCTATGCAAAAGTCAAGTAACTGCATACCTTGTGCTTACACTGTTCCCTCTATTTCCATGGAATATTCAACTTTCAATGATCGATGCGTCTGCGATCTTGAAGCCGCACCTATACCATCACACAGAAAACGAGACGATTACTCTGATCTTTAAACTACAACTCGCTTCAAGATGAAAGTTTTTGATCGAGATCCAGATACAGAAGACAGAAGAATGAAATCTTGCTTGTTGCAAATGAAAACGATATTGCTAACTATTTTTCAATCTAGAAGTAAATGCTCATAAGAATTTAAATCTAAGAACGTGCAGCTTGGAAATTTTAAGCATAAAGATAATTGAATTATTATATTTTCTAGGTCTTTAAATCTGTATTGCGAAATTAGAAAATTGAATTATACTCTTGATGAAAGGAGTACAATAATAATTAATTGCTCTTAACCACTAATTGCCAGTAAAATACAAGATGCTCGAGTAATTATGAATTATTGCGGTATTACGTTTTCAAGTTGGATAAGTAACTCTGGGACTGTCACGAATATCAAAGATTCATATATATAACGATTGAACTTTTTAGTGTTTACATAAACAATTTTATCGTGCTCATCAATGAATAATTAAAGAAAGTCTTAAACATCAAAGAGCTCATTAAAGAATTTATTATGAATTGAAAATTATGTGACATAGTGCAATTCTGAAATCGTTATGATATTCATTGCTTTATTTTCCTGGTTAATTAGCAGCGAAAATAATAATTTCGTGATTAGAGACTTTTTGTGATAAATTGCACTTGCGAAAAAGAAGGGAAAGTGCCAGACTTTTACGAGAGAGTTGACTACTAAAAGAGCGAGTGAAGAGTAAAAGAGAACAAACACAGTGCATCTGAAATTACACCTTCGAGAGTAGTCGGACTATGAAGAAAAGTAACTATTGCATGATTTTAATTTTCTGAAGTTGATTCAAATAAAAGACAGTATTGTTTTGAAATAGCCTATTGTGCATACAAAATTAAGAAATAAATACGAGTTCTAAGGAAGTTATTAACATTTCTAAAATTGTATGTTAATCAAATGCAGAATTGTAAACTAAAATCCTTATAAGAAATAAAATTAACTGTTCGAGAAAGCAATGACTCAAAATTACTTGTCTTTGGAGCATTTAGGAGTACATAAAGCTGTAGCGAGTTACGATAATGGCAACAAATCGAACGTTAACTTCCCAAGAAAGGAAAGGTGACTTCTCGAAGAGGATAAATGTAATTTTGCGTCTGGTAACAATTTTACAATCGAATACGTAACAATGTAAGTTAGTGCTCTTTTCGAATTCATTTAAAACCGGTCACGATCGTAAACTTCTTTTTTTATTTAACTTTAACATCGTGACTTTACATACAAGTCTAACGAACAATACAAAGCGTCTCCATGCATCAATCATATTGGGACTTACGAGTAAAGTTTGCGATTTCGGAAACCCTCAGACAGTACCAGTTTCGAAAATTCTGCAATGCATAGAGTTCATGGAGCGATATGTATGCAAATTTGCCCAGAAAGTCTGCAGAACTTTACGACGTAGAGTGAGAAGGTTGTATAAGAGTGCAAACTTTTGCATTTCTTTACATGAAAGTTTTGCTTTTCATACCTTATTCTTGTGAATAAAATTACACCTTGAAAATAATTTACTGCGATGAGCGTAACGTTCTTACATTTTCACTAAAGAGAGGTGCAACTATTACTGCCTCTTTTCTGAAAATTTCAAATTTAAATTTAATATGTTGAAACGTGAGACGATATTATGGTAAGACTAAGTCAAGAAGTTAAAAAAAAAGCAACATTTTTACGTAAGTAAATTGGGACTATTCTGCGGTGCCGAAATTACCCCTTTACTACTAAGTCATTAAATTACGTGTTTATGTGTTTTCCCAACTAAACGTAATCGTCCTGCGGCGATATGAGAGAAAGTAACATCTACGATTTGTGGGAGTCTGAGCTTTCGTTCTTCCTTGAATAATCTAGTTACGTCCTTGGAATAATTTTCCGAAAGATAAGCAAAAACAAATGAATATTATCTTGAAAAGTGGTTATTAAGCTAGATAGGAAGCAAATAAACGATTAATTTTTTCTCTCGTTCTGAATGTACTTTAACTTGTATGAGTACTTTAATTACAGGAGGATCGCTAAAATTAATATGTCCAAACTTTCACTTAAAGTTAATCTCTGACCAAGAAGGAAAGTGGATAAATGCACTATAACCAACAATGGCACGCGTAAGTTTTAATCAAGCCAACTTCGAAAGGTGCGCGTGCTGTTAATTGGATTGGTTACCTACTGTTTTTAAGGAAATTGTAGCGAAACCTGCATATGTAAAAGATGTGCCGATTATCGAGTCGCAAAACCAACCAGAGTCATTCTCGTCTTATGTTTGTTCCCTACATTTCTATTGCACAATTGTATAATGAGAAAGTCTTTCTTTTTAGTAATAGATAAATAAGAAATTAGATAGAAATCAAGTCTCATTAGCACTCCTCACTGCCATGTACCGAATAAGCCAAGTTTCGATATCGTGATATCACCCTCTTCCGGTTTATTGTACCGACTAGATCGCTTGGTCGGCAAATATATTCCGATTAAATGTACAAATGAATCAATTAACGTAACAAACATACATAGAGTCATTATAATAAGTAAACTTTCTTTGGGCTACCGATTGCAAGCTTATCGAAGAATATATATCAAACCGACGCACCTTGCAATGTCTTTCAGCAATTTCTAAACAATTATGATGAAATGCGAGTTATCTAATATTGGTATTGATTATTACTATATATATATATACATATGTTAATTGATTAAGAGCATGTACTACGCAAATTACAGCTTGTTGTCCATTAATTGAAAATGGCTGCTCTCTAAACTTGAATCAGTGAAATTTCACTCTCTAAATCTGAATTAGTAAGAAGTTACTAATGAAATAGTGCCGATTCGATTACTAATTCACTTTAGTAAGCATTTTTACTATCAATTAGTTAAAAACTACCAATTCACAGTAAAAAAATACTAATTGATTTAGTAAGGGTGATTAATTGATTTAGTCACCCTTACTAAATGAATTAGTATTTTTTTACTGTGAATTAGTAGTTTTTAACTAATTGATAGTAAAAATGCTTACTAAAGTGAATTAGTAAACGAGTCGGCACTATTTCATTAGTAACTTCTTACTAATTCAGATTTAGAGAGCACTGATTCCCAGTCAAATTCAACTGATTTTCAGTGACTCTTTTCTCATGATTTTAATTAGTGAAAAATCTACTGGAAATCAGTGACTTTTCACTGATTCTCAGTGAAATTTCACTGAATGAAATCTTGAAAAAAGAGACTAAAAATCAGTCAACTTTCACTGATTCAATTTTAGAGAGTGGGCTGAAGAAAATCAGAGAAATTTATTAAGAGCAGAGAGACAATTTAGTACAACCACAGTCAATATTAATATTAAAGATTACAGCTGCTGTTGATATTTTTCACTGCAACAATAAAAACCGAAAAGGAATTTTCCTTGTGAAAAATTCAGGTTCTTTATATAAATCTTTATCGTGATTTACTTACTCTTTTCTGCCTATAAATAGAGCTGGCACACCGTATTACATTCTCTGTCGATCTAAATTGTATCCGTTCTCGAGAATCTCAAGAGAAAGGATTGCATCTGAAACTCGGGAGATTTTTCCGCAACCCGTGCGATCACGATGCACGTGCATCTCTATTTGATTCATAAAAATACGTCTGTAAATAATTTGTGCACGTGTAACGATAGTTGCGGTCTTGTGTGCGCTTCCGACAGTATTTCCAAGAGACCGCAAAGTTTATAAGGAAGTTATTTGCGATTTACGACGAGAAAATACGGAAGAAAAAATGGAAGAGTGCAAGTTATGTCAGTCATTTTTCACTCTTCGGCCTCTCCTCTACTTTATATCTCTTACTTCTCTAGTTAGTTTATTGTAACAATTCCTACACTTATTAAAAACAAAAACTGCAAGTAACTGCAAGAGTAAGAGTTAAAAGCAAGAGTAAGAGTTAAAGAGCAAGAGTAAGAGTAAATAATTATATTGCTAGCACACAAAGCTATATCGCTAATTTCTTTTATGGACTTACGTCAACAAATAATTGAGCAGTAACTTTTGTAATCGAGTCAACGCTCCATAAGTTTGATATGTTAGAAAATATACTCAAAAAAGAATCGTCGGAAAATATCCTTTGCGAAAGAAGACTAATTGCGCTTTAACGAGTGAAAAAATGTGTTAAGAGAAAGTGATTTTTTGATTTATGAAACATTTACAACTCGAGATAAATCACGTACGTTGCATTTACGACAAGAATTCGTTAACTACACGTTTCCGGTTGTAACTTATGGGAATCTTTCGCTTCGGGCGAAATGAGAAAGAAGATTCCAGCTTATGTGACGCTCAAGTACTGCGTGAAAGTGATTTGGCAATCGGTCCTCATATAAATATGGGACCAGTTTTGCTGGGAAAAGAGAGTCGTGAGTCAGGTGACTCGCGATGACCACCATTGCAGCCTACACCTTGGCCGTGAAGAATGTGTTTGCTTTTTTCGGCTTCGAGGCCATAGGCTTTTAATATGCACCGGAAGTTGATCCTTAATGCTGCGAATGATTCATATGCTCGTTTGATTTACCGATTATTTCAATGCACTTCTTGTAAATTAATTATTTTCAGAAGATATCTACATTTTGTATTTTCACATTTAATAATTTGAATGTTTGCTCAAGAAAGAGTTCGTAGATAAATTAAGAATTTATCAAGCTTTTGAAATTGAACAAGATTAGAACTTGATAGTGTCAACAAGAAGTTAATTTTTAATCCCTCTAAGTCGTCAAACCAGAGTAGATAATTGATTAATTCCAGTTTCCTCATAAGGTTGATAAACAAGTACGATTCGATGACACAATAAATTCTCACAACAGGTACGAGGATCATAAATCTACAAGGAGTTTTACATGCTACACATAATATACTTTATGTACTCTTCTGACAAGCATGTGTGTGTATAATTCAGAACTTCAGACTAAGTATCTTCGATCTACGAAGAACGATGTGATCGTAAATCCGCATCTTCAGGAGTGACATCGCAATGGTAAGTGCACACGCGTGACCACTCATCGTTATAAACATGAATACGCGATTTATGCATTGTATGCATATACGTGCATTACGATCAGCGAGTCGTCGGTTGTAAATCAAACTTGAGTAACCTGATAATCGATGAAAGATGGTTCTTGATAACGAATTTGAAGAGTCGCAGACAACTGGTCACAAAGGATGAACAAAGAGAACAAATGAGTCGACAATACGAAAGACTTTCTCCCAACCAGATCAGAATATCTTTCACTTGCTCGCAGATTACTCATCCTTATTTGCATATTCACCAAAAGGCATGCGTGTAAATGATTTTTAACTTGATTGCATATCTAAAAAAAATAATTTTAGCAATGTTTTTAACAGAATGTCTTTCTGGGTAGCTCATTCGAAAATAAGATTTGATTATTAGATATTCAATTTGAATAAACATATGGTGTGTACGGCTGAATTGACTGTAATTTATGAAATTGATTGTGAGTTTCTATTGTCATTATTAGATTGTGTAACGCATTTTCTCTTCTAGTGCTCTGAGTATATTACATCCAAGTTCAACAAACTTGAATCAGAATATGCAGACTGTTGTAAATGTGAAGAGAGACATTCTCTTTGAGGAAAATCTGCCAGAAATCACAGGGTTTGAATTAATTTAATTTGCTTAAGTATATATCTCACTGCAGTACGTGATTCGGCGAGCTGTGAGTAACACTTAACGTTAACTGCAGGAGCTACGCAAGAGTGAACATAAGACCGAGCATAAGACGTCGTTTAACGATGCTTGTCGCAAAGACTGGATTCTCCTTAAGATTTCCTGATGCTTGAGCTGCCTTCATGGGCAGAAGGTCGCACCTCGCTGTCAAAGGTGCTTGTAAAAAAACTAACGTGCCTGTGGTGCAATTTCACTTTGGTTAGAGATAAGCATCTCATGGAATCGCGATCACATCTTGCAAAGAATTTTGTAAAATGCTGCTTTAAATTACGTTAAAGCCGCCTCAACTCTTCCAAATTAAGGAACTAGAACTGCGGAATTCCTTTGAAGTGTAATCAATTTTTATTAGGCAATTATTTTTTTTACTCTAGATACGACGTAATGCACTTTAGGTTTATGCTATACATTACAATAAGGAAAATGTAACACCTGGTAAATGGATGATAATAACCATAAAATTTTATCTTTAAATATATTAGATATATTTAAATATATTAAATCTTTAGATACTATGTTTCTTGAATACTTTGACAATTTGCGTCCTTTCACTCGAAGAGAGGGCGATGACATTTCCTCTTCATTTGGTGAGGATGTGTGTCGGTATCACTTCTGCTTTAATCTCTTGAAAAGCACCTTCTCATCACTTAATTCCTATACACTTCAGTTCATTCACATGACTCCTCGCAAAACTTTCTCCAGCCATAATAGATTCCGTAAATATTCCTCGCATCTCTTCCGAACTTTAATTTCGAGCGGAATTTATTCCAAAGAACGTTCTAATGATACTCGTGATGTCATTACGAAAGTAAAAGTGATACAAAGATCAGTAGGAGCGACGCTGAATAGACTTGAGGATGAATTTCATTATAACTGATGAGACGAATTAGTTACAAGTCTGTTAACATCAATATTTGCATTAAACGATCAATCAATGCAGGCCAAACGTTTTCTTTGATTCTTTGATGATGCCTAATTGTCATGTCAGTTATCGCTGAAATAATCACCCCGCTCACTTGTCTGTATTTTATTTCAGATTTTCATTTTATTACATTCTCATTTTTATTTTGATTTTATTTTCAACTCGCAAAACATACCGACTCTCCCCTATCCATTGCACCATATTATTTTCGAAATCTTCTTGTGAGTGCCGCTGTGACAGATCAAATGATGAATGACGATTTCCTCCTTTCTCAGTTTTCACTATGAGCCCATGAGGAGGCGAAGCACGAAGCAGTGATCGCCACTTCAAGATTCAAGTGACCGTTACAAATCACGCGTCCTTACATGTAGTGAACTCAGCTAGAGAATGTCCCCCGTTTGCCATTTTCGTAAAGTGCTCCGGGTAGACTGGGCGCGGATGTAGCTGATCAAACATTACTTGTCAGACCCGCAAATGGCACAGGTGATCCTGACATAAGCTTGACACAAGGTGCGAGACCAAGTTACTTCATCGGAGTCCAGCTGAAAAAGGGGCGAGATATGAGGAACTGGACTATCGTGCTTCTTAGTCGGGAGTCTGCGTTGCACTCCATTTTTTCTGCCTCTCTTTCTAATTTTTTTCTCGCATGATCTAATACTGTACACCTCGACTTGTCCTAGTTTGGAGGAGTTTTCGCATTCACGTTTCCCACTTTGGTGCCGTTGTGCAATTTGGATCAGAAGGCGATCTGAAGACACAATAAATCGCACTACTGTATTTCGAACTTAACTCTGCTAATGAACTCTTTTCATTCTTGTCAGATCACAGCCAGAAATAACGAAAATAAAATTATCAGATCAAAAGGTGTTGGACGAGTAACGGTATTTTTAAAATTCGCTTTGAGTCGCTCTGAGTTAAATTGGGTGGTTCAAAAACCTCCGAGGTATAACTTTAAATTCGAAGAGGGTGAAGAAACAACTCGCAAGATCGTGCTTCTCGTAGACGTGAGATGAATATGATCTAGTGGTTTGACTGCCCAAATTTCAGTGTGGTCAGCAGGTTCTGCATGACAGGGAAACTTGTTATGAAATATCGAGATAGTATAACTATTGCTTGTATTTATTGCAACTACATTTTTGAATTGATGAAATACTGCTTCTGGTGACAGAAATCGTCCTGGATTGTTAGTTTAAAACATTTAATTATCATAATAATCCTGCTTGGACGCTAACATTATTAGCGCATCATCGTAAATCACCCGGCGTTTCTTTCTATGCCTTGTTTAGCAAGAACACGATCAAAATCTGTTCTGTGCTTAGAAGGAAAAATGTCAACATAAATCAGGATCGATCGTTCTTGCTATTATGCTTCTACCATTTTTAGAAGCTATTGCACAATTAGTCAAGGGACTTCAGATGAAAAGATAATCAAGTTCAGGGATTCTATCAGTATTAGCTGAAGTGTCTGATGATTTAATTTTGTAAATGACGAGCACGAAATTCCATAAGCCACCAGAATGTACAAAAACAATCGCACTGCACGCTAGACGAAAGTAAGTCGTTGCAAAGAAACGGCCTTGTTGCGTTCATTACCACACGCACTTGTTACGCATAATAAAGTTAAATCGACGGGGCGTGGTTGCCGCAACGGTGAAAAACGGATGAAAGCATGCGCCAAGGCTGACATTGATAAACCGGAAATTCTGCGATACTTTTTCCTAACATGAAATCATCAAGTCCTTACATCGCCAGCCGAAACTAATTCTATTTAACATTTATAGTGGAGTTCGAAAGGTAAAGCCGATGTGTGGAATGTGAACGCGATAAATAGGAAGATAAGAAAACATTGCTTTAGTTTGACATTTAGGTACCCAATAGAATCTGTACGTGTAGAGCCAACTTATTTGAAACCTTTCAATTCATCAGATCCTCTCCTTATTCGTTGAGTATATTTTCCACACATATGTCGGTTGAGAATATCGAAGCCGCCCTAATGATCTTTTCTTCTCTGTTGATTTAATTTAAATTATTGCAAAGCACATAAAAAGTCGAGCATGTATAATTGTACAATCGCTTTGCTCTGAATAAATTTGTAATATATGGAAAAGACTTCTTTTATGATGATGACATCGTGTGCGAGTCGTTAAGAGGTCATTAAAAATATCGATAAATCAATCATGTTCCATAATTACTGCACACGTTTACAGCTTTCTCATTCATCAGCGTGTCAATGAGCAGAGATGATTTAATTTTACGCAATGGGTACTTGCGGACTATAATTTGGTTGTAAATCCCCAAATCTCCATATAAAAAGGGCCTATATTCAAAATGTCAGCACGAAATTCATAGAGCCTCTTTAATTACTTTCTTAATGACTATGCTGAAATTGCAGAGGATTCATTTCATGACTAACGTATAAATCTTCTCGGTGATGTGATAAAGTGCATTGACAGAGGCAATGCTTTTCCATTTAATTATTTTTCATTAGGACTGCCATTATTTCATACTGACAATACGATTGTGAAATTAAAAGAGCATTTGGATAGTTTCTTTACTGGTTCCTGTGAGCAAAATACGTTCTTTGTGGTATGACGTCACACGATTCCCCATAAAATTCGCTTCACGTGGAAGATATCTTGCACGATTTCGAGTGAGTATATAGATGCCACGTCCACTTTTACAGTAGCTTCATTCGAATGCAGGCAGAGATGGACTTTCTACGGCCCTTGTTCGTGTCCACACATCGCTGATTGATTGTAAGATCCTTGAGCATATTACATGGTATACGATTACAATGACGTAGAAGATTGAAGGATACTGATAAATATTTCAGATAAATGATGCCCACTTCCTCTACTAATCAAAACAAGGGAATCTGAGTATCAATTTCATGAGTCTGTATTATTATGAGTCTGCAATTATTATCTGTTGTCGAAACAGTTTTAGTAAGCTTCTCCAACCTGATGCCTATTTTATCCAGATAAATAATTTCAAATCATTTATTGAAAGATTGTTGAGTTAAACATTTTCAGTCCTTAGCACACATGAATTTTAAATGAAATGTAATTTTCCATAGACCATTTTCCACGTACATTCCGGAGTCAATCCAAAGGAAAAGAGTACTTGAGAAACACTTAATTAACTTGATTTAACGACAACTCAGCAATGGGTATAATAAGTAATGCCTTACTGGGTGCTACTCTCACACTCGAAACTGTTCGGACGAACGTCATACTCTGATTACCTCGTCGGTTTTACTTTGTGCTGGGATCGAGTCTAGCTAATGCTACCAGTCCGTAAATACTCGGTGCGAGAAGTTACGTACCTGCCCGTCCGCTTGTTACTTTGTTACTTACTCGTCGGGAGTGCAGACAGTAGTTTCCGGTTTTTACGGCAGAAGCGGATTTTTCAACTAGAGCGTGATTAGTTTTCTCATTATATAGCATCTAGGAATTAATGCAGATTTTAATATTCAGAGAACTTGACTTGAAATAAGAAACTTGAATCGAATAAAAAATTGAAAGGATCTTAGTCTAGATGTATAATTTGTTTCGAGCATTGTATACATGTCTTTCGAGACGATAACCATAGACGTAGTTATTTCGTGCAATAGTCGGACTTATCGCTCGGCGTGTAGCCATACCTTGCGAAACCTAAGCGAGTTTCTTCTTTAAACAAGTGCTTTCGCGATTCAATCTAACGAGTCTAACAGGAATCTATTTTTAATACTAAAGTGAGAGAGAACGAGGAAAGATAAGAATTAGAGGATTAAAGAAAAAATTGCAAGAAGCATGCTGTTATAAAGTGATAATTGCAAAATTACTGGGAGGAAGAGGCATTCGCTATATGCTTTTCGTGTCGATCGTGTACTGATAACTTGCAACTGAAAGTTTCCTTTTACTACCTTCTGCTTTATAACAAGACTTATAAGTAACTTCCACTTTAAGATTTTAATTCATTAAAACTCTGCAAATCAAAAGAAACTGTAAAATTTAGATAATTTTCTGTTAAGTTGTTAATTTATAGAAAAAACTACACAAAGTAACGAAGGTCTCTTCCTTTCACGCGTTGTGACCGCAAAGTTGCCACATCCGTAATGAAATATTATGCACAGCAGAGAAAAGAGCTGTAACCTCATGGTGCCACATTTTACGACATTTTCAATGCATTCTTCGTTAATTTAAATACGGAAAATTAACTTGATACTATCAAGAAAGTCCGCATTTAATATATCCAATGATCTCACTTACTACTAATGCGCGAGACTATCCTGCTGCTCTTAAACTTCATCCAATGTTTTTTTTTATGCTCACCTGAAACATAAAGAGAGAAACACAATTAGCCTTCATAAAGATAGTCTTATAATATGTGCGACCTTGAGAGGGACTCTGAGTTAGTCGCCTTGCTACGACTGAAAACTAGAGTGTTTAACTCAGAGTTCCTCCCCTTATCTCTTATCATCAAGATTTCAAGCCATAGCATTATTGAAAATGCTAAATGAAAATGCTCCCGTTTCTAATATATTGGGAAAGAACTTGCACATAAACTGATGTTTTGCAGCAATGATCTTGTCAGTTCAAAGTGAAGTGATAGTGAATGTATTACAACTTTGTGAAAGAATGTAGCAACGAAATGAGAGACAGAAAGGAACAGTTGGAGAAGGATCTTGTGCTAGAGATCGCCTGTTAGTTCAGTGCTCGCTGACCAGATTCGTCAGAACTAGGATGGTTTTGCATACTGAAGTGGCAAAGTCGAAGTACCTATTCCACGGCTCTTACCAATGCTCGTATAAAAGCAGTAATCGGCTACTTTCAGTGGCACGAATCGCATGCAACATCGTTCGTAATATAACTAACACCCTTCGGCTCCAACACGAAAGGTTTATCGACATCGAACACGACCACGGTCATGTCGCAAGTCTCCACGCTTCTTAAAGTTCGTCTCCTCGCTACCAACTTAATCTAAACTCTATCTTCGTATAATTAAGAAGAATTCACTTTGCCTATTGAATTTTGTTCACCAATTTGCATCATCATTTAGTCATACAGTCAACAATCATACATATAATCATGCATTGAGAGTTATTTCACATTTCGTTTGAAATGCTCACACGGATCTTCGAATTTACTTTGCGATACTTTATTCCAGTTACTTAACCCTCAATAGAATTGCTTAAACGACAAGCATCTGTTTCAGTACCACTACTAATCGCACTATAGACAAGACACAGCGGCTGACAACGTTACAAGACAGAAGCGTTACTCTTCCTTTCAAGTATCTAAGCGTTTCTCATTGCATCATTTGTGGTCGGCAATGGCTGTGTTTAACATGCTGTTTATTCATTCATCGAGTGTCCATTCCTACGGCAACTCGGTTATGCGAATAATTGTTCAGAAAATTAAATAAACATACGCTCTCCTGAGAATTCTAGAATGTGTTTCACAAGGGATGTTCCTATTACCGTTTATTGCAAAAGATCATCACATCTCTAAGATAATAAGACTATAAAACCAATTACCTAGGAAACTCTCTACGTACAATGACCACAGTATTGCAATTAGCATAATCGATTAGTTTCACAAAAGGTGTAATTAAAATTTAATTACTAATATCCTTTATCATGTCATTCGTCTATCTGAAGTCGGAAAATGTTCTATTCAGTAACTTGCAGGAATGGCATCCTTGGATTAAAACGAAATAAGGACAATGCAGCACGATCGGACGATCACTATGAATCTATTACATTGCCTCCCGGGACAAGGTTCTTGAGTGATCGTAGCAGACACTTGGAAACAAATAGGCATGGTGCAACATTTGATACGCGATGGGAATGGAATCGTTATTAGTAGAAAGCAAGAAGGACTGGATTCTTTATAGGTTCCACATTGGTTCATAATATATATTTTTATAAATGAACCTATATATCTGCATTTATATTCACGGAAATACTCCATATGATTTAGAGAATTTTCAAAGTACATAAGAGGCGCGGAAGCAGCGATGCATATACATTACTCAGGGTGTAGAGCTAAGTTTCCCAGTTTTTAATTACATCCAATAAAACATTATTGCCCATGTACTTACGTACTATGATATCAAGCAACAGACTTCCTTGCTGCACCGAATCTACCATAAAATTACGATTTTCCCTTGTTGTAATTATGATAAGAAGACCAATCAAATGGAAAACTATAAACTTAGAGTCATAGTAATAGGCAATATACATGCGTTAACATGAGTCATTGACACTCTTACTTGGCACGAGGAAATTACAAGCAATCGTTAGGCTTTATTTTCTCGCAAATTAAATTACTGGTCTAATTAAGTAATTAAATTTGTTTTCATACATTCTAAACCTAGCCCTTTTTTGTTTTAAGTGCAGATTAAATATTTGTGTTTTTTTCATCGAGGATAATTAATAATAAATAAAATTATGAAAGGATCTAATGTAATCAATGAATTAAGTTTTTGCCGTGTTGATAACTTCGAATAATCTATTAAAGAGTGTATTAGCCGAAATCGTTCAAGAGATCGTAAAATCGAAATATTGAAATTGCTTTTAATAAACTGAGAATGAGGATGAAAATTGAAAGAACAAATTAATTATAATCGACTGTCTATTAATTATATAGTCTTATAGATAAATCTTTGATAGGATGTTCTTGATCTTTCGCGTTCTTGTGAAATTCTTTAGAATACCATCATATAATCGATCGAAGAAATATTTGCATGACTTGATCGGTTTCATTACATTATTTTCAAGCGTAACTGCAGCGGAGTAAATTATCGAGGAAATATTTGTTGATGCTCGCTCGTCGACTTTAGAGCGAATCCTTTTTGCTCTTTTTCAAGCCATCATTAAATGTTCACCAATAATTTAATAACGAATCGATTACCGATACTCGGACTGGAATTACTTTCCCACTTAATGTTGGAAGTTTTATTAAGACCGGAGAATAGACTTTCTATCAATTCAGCTATCCTTCTACTTTTTACTACAGACGGTAACTCTTCCCGTTGCAGTATTTGTCCAGTCGTCGGCGACAGAGCAATCCAATATTTTGTCTTTCGTTATTGCTTCAATAACAAGTAATAACTCAGAACTGATCAGTTTCTTGTTAAATTTCTTTTTAAATTTCTGAAAAGTTAAGAAGTTGTTACACTGTTATACAATTACTTTCCGTAAAAACACGTTTCCATGATTGCACTGCCTTGTTATCTGTGAATCAAATGATTGCACGATATTATGCCGGTTTATGATTTCAGCAGTCAGTGCCTTGTAGTTTGTACAAATTCTTTTGTAATAATTGGATTGCTCGCGGGAAAGTCCTTGGAATTACAATCGTTATTTCAAACTGTATAGTTGTATATTATTACTGCGTTAATTATGCAGACTTTAGGCCTTAAGTAGATATTCTTATTTTCAGTTTTATTATCCTGCACATTTGTGGGCAGCAGCACTCAACAGCATACCGTGTTCATTTATCTACATGATATTTCTAATGATACACGTTAAAAGGTTATCTGCCTTCTTTTTTTCAATACAAAGGATTGATTAAATACAACTTTTTTCCAGTTTTATCAGTTCAGTTTAAAATACAGGAAAAGTTCGCTGAAGATAATGAAGGATTGCATCGAAACCAATTAACCAAAGTGTGAGAGTTATCGCTTAAGGGAAGAAAGTCAAGGGAGAAGTTACATACTCTCTTGGCCTAAAGCCTGAATGATATATAGTCCTGTTAGCCTACTTAGTAAAATTTATTGACTAATAAACATTAAGACAAATTTCGATCAAAGAAATAGCTGCAGAAGCGGTTCTTTCTGAGAAAGCACGTCAACGGATTCTTTCCAGAGATCGCAATTTACGATCTTAAACGACGCTTGTGGGTTGCAATGGCGAGAGAACTGGATGATTGCTGATTGGGGAGGTAACTGGAATCCCTAATCGCTTCTACTTTCAGTAGAAATGAAATCCACTGAGCAAAAGTTGATTGCTCGTACGTGGATGTCATCATACAAGGAAACTATCAAGTACTCATCTTATACATATTATTTCATATATTAAAATTCATATCACATATTCATCTGATATTTGTAATAATGTATCAGGCATTAAATTGAATTATTAAGAAAAAAAAATCGTTTACGCAAGCGGAATTATCTCTATAATTATGACGAACGATTTAATGGATCATTGATACGAATTAATTCAAAATTGTACAGAGAACGGAGAGAGAAACGTGATAATATGAACCGAACTCTACATGAGAAACGTAGAGCACACTGGTTCGTAAACTAATGCATCGTATTCATCAGGCGGAATTATCCTCTCGCAAAAAAATTCCATTAACGAATTACACCAACGAATCCTAACTGCAACGAATTGCAACAAATGCGCTTATGTGCAATCATTGTGCTATAGGTACCAGGCATATGGGGTTACGATTAGATACGTATAATCGTATAATGAAATTATAGTACCATATGCTATTTCGGTAATACATATTCTCACTACTGGTGAATTTATAAATCAGATAAATATTATTATTACTACAAGAGAGTTATTTTATGTTCATAATCTTGCATGAACTAATAACTAATTCGTTGAAAGCATGAAAAAATTTAACGGCACGATAGTGCTGTAATTTATTTATTATTATGCAAAGTATTTTGTATTTCATCTCTCATTATCTAAAAAAAAACTTGTAGAAAAAAGTGGTGAATTGAAGTGTAACGAATCATGTCGACATGGAATTTTCAAGTCCATGCGCTCGATCTGGTGACTTCTTAAAGAGCGGTGAGATAAAAAGAAACCTAGCACCTTCTATAGGTGTCCTGTTCTTTTGATTACAGAGATCGGAAGGTCAATGCAGAGTTCATAATATGAATGGTCATTTGTACGCCTCTCAATATCGAGTAAGCTTGCAGCATAATGGGTAGCTCGCGCGAGACGATAATTATACCGTTGTCAGTAACTTACAAGAGGAGGAGCTATTGAGAGATCAAACAGACTGCTGAAGGAGTCAATGGCGCTGAACGATTACGAAATCATTGGCTTTTCGTCCAAGAACCTTGGCAGTCCTCACAAAAAAATGCATTCGTGTTTTCTCCAAAAATGTGTACGAAAGTCGACGTCTTTAAAAGCAACTTTCTTGCGTAAGATTGATCCTATTGTCACAGTTTCTTAATCTCATTATTCTCGCAGGGATCATTATAAAGTTTAATGTTAGATTGTGGATGTAATGTTTCCAATTTAATGATCATCCAATTTTTGCTATTTGTCGAAAATTTCTCTGTTCTTGCAAAACGTTAGCTATTGACACATAAATATCTCAAGTAGTAAGTGCACTGTATATATAACGTGGTTGCTAAAATGTTGAAATCTTTACAATGCGAAGATTCTATATAAGTGTATAATGTACATGTGACACCATTAAGGTGTGATTTTTTTACCTATGTACAGGCAAAGGCATTGATGCAATCGGTCCCCTTTACACAGGCTTAATAATCCTACCACAAGAATATCAATTCGATTCCTATCACAGCTCGGTAAAGATCGTGTTCTCTTGGCAACCTGAAGTGTGAACCTACCATATGTTAACTTAATACTTTCACGATCAGTGGGAAAAGACAATTTTTTCTTTTTTCTAACATAATGCACCCAAATCCAATTAGATAAAATTTAAAGTGCAATCGTGACTGACTACGTGAAAGCGTGCAATTCCTTCCGGGAACTATATATTAAGTTGTATATATATGTACAACTGTATGTATATATATATATATGTTATAAACTGTATAAACTGCCTTGCTCGTTGCTATAAGATTTAAATATACGTTATTCTGTTAGTAGAACTTTCTTGCTCATCGTATCACTTTCTTGTGCATTTCAATTTAGTTTCATGACTTGTGATTATTCGATTAAAGACAAGTGCCATATCAAATGAACATCGAGTGTATATCATGTATTAAAAGCTGTAATAATCTCCGAGTGTTACTACCGAAGCAAGTAGATTCAAGTTCTAGTTTGGAGAGAAAGTGGTTTAAGATTTTTATATTTTTTGGAAACACGAGGAACTTTCGAAATGTTTTGAAGGCAAATAATATTGAAAAATTAGGAAATGCTATTTTTGAAGCATACTCATTTACAGCTGCAGACACAAATGATGCAATTCAGAGAGACTGTCGGTTATTCCTTAAGATCATTCAACGATAACATCAGGCCTTCAAGTATAGTTACTTCCCTTCTGCATCATCGTTTTCTACGAATGACTTTCGTAAAGTACAATAAAAAATGTTGACAGTCTCTGGGATATTTTCCATCGTATTGCACCACGAGGATGCAATATCTCTGCAAAAGTTCTTTGCAACCTCTTCTGTAGATGACATCTATTATTTCAATAATTAAGGACTGTAGATATCGTGGAATTGATGATAAACTAAGAACCACGAGTCATCAATGTCATACCTTATTGAGGTTACATGCTCCATACTTTAAATACAAACTGTAGCTTGTAAATTGTCTGAATCTCACCATAAAATGAGATGTCTATGTGATATCCCTGAAACAACTTTCGGACCGACATTAAGCAGGTCACCACTGTACTAAATCATGTTTTCACTTTGTTACAAACAACCATAAAGCTCTAATCCTTCAAAACAAACTAGAAAAATGTGATAAAGTAAAATTTATTTAAATCTTGCAGTGTAATTTAGAATCAGTAAAAGATAATTTACAGTCGCTGCGATGCCTGCGGGAGCAGGGAACATAGAAAAGCAACTTGTTTCCGCAATCGTGATAAAAATATTGTACCGACAGCATACGTTTACAACTTGGGGGAGAATCATGTAACCATATCTGATTCTTCCTCCTTGACAGGCCCTCAATATTTTCCAGCGACCACTCACTGTTCAGTCGCTTACCTAATGATCACGTCGCAACATCATTATCGTTTATCTCGTAAATTTATAATTCACTGTCAATCAATCGATAGGACACTCGAACATCAATTTCTAACGGAAGGAAGGGTCATTTGGAATATGTCACTGCCATTAATATTCATTGCCATTAATCAAACGACAGCAGTTTTAGAAAATGTTTCCCAGTCGGACGTGAACTGAAATTGAAATTATAATAAACATCACGCAATACGGAAACTCGACACTCCATTGAAAAATCTCTCGTGCACGTATGTTGTTTCAGAAAGCTGCGGAAGGAAGAGCTGCATGCGTCTAAAAGTTGTGTAATGTAACCGCTAAAGCGTTTCTTTCGTTACTGCTTCGCTCGGATGGGTCATGTAAAAATGCCTGACCCATCCGTGAAAGTCTATAACGCGATTTCGCCTCCTGCTCAAGCAACCCATAACTCACCGTCGAGTTTATCCAAAACGCCATTGAGAGTGCCGCAAATCTATTAGAATGTCAAGATAACCCAAAAAGATGACGATCATTTGAAATTTTTACTAAACTCGATAGTTCGATGCTATTGCACCTGGATATGATATAACTTCTTAAAAATTTCCACGATCTGAACTATGTATAAAATAATTCTAAAAGTGAAAAAGGATCTTTTTAATTCATAGGAATGTTTCTTGCCTACTTTACATAGAATAGAACGCAATAAATTAAAATGCCAAAGAATGAATGCATATGCGAAAAGTTTTGCATTGATGCAATAAAATCATTTTTCTTTACAATTTGACCTGTGGCGAATTCTGTTTCGAAATTAAGATCACTTTAATTCACTATAATATGGAAAATATGGAACGCTAAGAAGCTAAATTAAATTATGAGCACTTTGATTCATAATTATATGCAAGATAAAGGTATTAGTAATACAAATAGGCACTCGAGTTGAATTATTAACTGGGGCCAGGATTTTCGTTCAAGATCGATCGGTCGTGTGGAACCAAAGTGGTTATAATTACAAGGTGATCGGGTGGTAGGCAGGTGGTTGGAGTTCGAAATTCAGGATATCTAAGACAAGCTTACAGATCGGAATATCACCATGAGCTGATTATCTCGCATTTCTTGGCTAATTTCATGCATTTGAACCCTTCACTGTCGATACATATATAGAATACGCATTTCACAGGTCGCACGTGCCTATTGTAAACTCTAATAGAGCGTGGGTGATCTTATGATACTTCAAAGATAGATTACTAATCATTATTAGCTATCAAGCATGTTATATCAAGCATAATGATGCATAACAATGAAAGAAATACAAAACATGCGTTGAGATAGTTGAGCAAGCTCAAATCTTATGATTATAAACAGTATTATGTTATAAACATTCGAAAGCCTCGAATATTTGTGTTATTCATATTTCAATGCTTGATTTCTTATTCAGAATTCTCACTTTCTAATAAGAAGCAAGCTCGTTTGTTATTAAAACTCACGGCAATCTCTAATTTTCTTCCGTCTGCAGCGGTAACCGCATTATGATAATCAATGCAATGCGTTACGTTATTATTACGCGTTTCCCTTTGTGCGTGTCAGATAATAGACGTTGTAACGTAAAGTGTCTATAGGTGAGTCATGATTAAGAAAGAAAATTTCAGGAGCAGCAAGCCGTTCAAATAAGTAATAAGAAATCTGAGTGAAATTCAACCGAACGTTGGTCAAACTCTGTGGTTCGATTTGTGTAACTATCGACAGATACGACAATCTCTCAGTTAGAGGAATCTGAGGAGAAAACGGAATTCAGATAAACGGGAAGTGGGGTCTGCTGATATTCTGGAGATTTTTGCCACGGGCCATTAGCGACACGCCATGTCTTTTATTTTACGACGCATTTCGCTTGGTACTTTAAAATCGCCCGACAAATTTTACAGGAGCCTTGGACCTCCTACCGCGATTTTAGTTTTTATCACCTGACTCCCGGCTCGCTAAAACGATCGAAAGCCGCGGCGCGTGGCACTTCCTCTCGATTTATGTAGAAAGCCTCCGCCGATTTCTCGTCGGGCAAGTAAATTTCGATTCCGTTATGCAAGTTTTTTACTTCCTTAGTGTAAATCAAAATTTTATTTTTTTCAAATTTAGTATTTCATAAACTATGTTTTAATTACATGCACCTGCAATCACCTTTCTTTTTACTTTTCTTATCCCCGACCAGGATTACATAGGAAATATTACGTCTCGCTGAATTTTTATTGAATCTCTTTGTAAAAGAAACATTTTTTCATGCATTCATATTTTTTTTCAGCCATTTTTGGTAGTGACACTTAAGATTTAATGCGTGCGGCTCGACACTATTATGAGCCTTAATAGCTCCCATTCGTTTAAAGGATTAAGAAAAAAATTAGTAAACCGCATCCTGCTTACGGATGAACATTCCGTATATGTAAGTATACACTTTTACGAATAGTCCTGGCTTGGCTGTACGTCGTGGTCAGGCCTTGAGTCGAGCCCCTGGAATGCAATGCAATGCACCCGCGCCTCTCGTGCATTGTTCGTGACTCCAGCTCTCGTGACCGCGATGAAAAATCGCGAGGATTTATGGGATAAGCGCGGTTTTCTTTCCTCCTACGTGTTATCCTCGAGGTACTCAGATTACCGCGTATAACCGTAGCTATCAATACGATCAAACACTTAATACTCCGATAGATGCTCACTGAAGCGATAAAAAGAAATTGTCGACCGCGTGCTGTCCAGCAATTATTTATAATAATCGCGACACACGGCCTGACGACTTGGCGAAGTTCAAAAGTCGCAGTGTTGATCGTTACTCACTGGAGTAGAGCATATGACATCTCACGTTGCTGACAAAGGATAATTTATGTCACATTCTGTGAAAACTTTTCCTGAAATCATTTTTATACGCGCTAAGCGCGCGCTTATTTTGTATTCCTTCTTGCAACTTCGAGTCATTTAAAGCCTAATCAAATTTGCAACAATAATGTATCCCAGATTTTCAAGACCTTTTGTGACACCATTTTTTTAGAGAGGAATTTCGTAGGAATTTAGAAGATTTCTAAGAATTTTAAGGGATTTCAGGATATTTCGTGGAATTTTAAAGGAATTCATGCAATATTAAGAGATTTTTTAAAGAATTTTAAAGGTTTTTAATGGATTTTTAATGTTGTAAAATTTGAAGGAATTTTAAGATATTTCAACGAAGTTAAAGAGATTTTAACGAATTTTGAAGGATTTTGAAATTTTTTGTAAAGTTTTAAGAGACCAGCAAATCAATATGTGCGCTATTATTTTGTTTTCCTTATTACAATTTCAAATCATTCAAAAGCCAATCAGATTTGCAACAACAATGTATGCCAGATTTTCAAGACATTTTGTGACACCATTTTTTTATGATAGGATTGTTGCTGGTGAATACGTAATAATGAAGAGTAACAAAAGTTGAAACAGAAACTGTTACAGCTTCTAAATTTACTGCTGTCTGAGAGCCCACTTTTATGGGCATGTAAAATTTAACTGCATTGCAATACTTAAAGTTGAACCAGTGCGTAATATAAAATATGTAATTATTATCATAACGATAGCGATCGGCCGCAGAATCGCTTTAGCTTTTTAGAGAGAAAAGCAGAGTCTTGCCTATTCATACCAACAGCTGGAAATCAATTCGTGGCGCGTTCTACGAGAATAATAGGTTGCCCAATAGGTTGCGGTGATTCCTATGTGCAATTTCGCGCAACGTGAAATGCCGAAGACAATCGATGCGCAATCATTTTCCAACTTTTAAATCCAGACTCGCAAACTTGTGTGCGCTCTCGCGTTTAATTGGGACAAATTCAAGTGTTGAACCTTTATAGGTCAGTGGAACTTACGTCCAGCTAGCGTTAACGGTAATTATTTGTGACAAAGGTACATTGCTAACCAAACCTAACTTATTTAATTGAATATCATTAAAGTTTCTCAAGTCTCGATTCCACCATAAATTACGATTATGTTTGTCACTTTATCATTCAATACTTTTTGTCATTGTGCACGCTTTTTTCACTTTAAACTCCAGCGAATAGTTTTATCAAAGAATAGTTATTTCGCTTGTTATTAAAGTTCACAGACAACTGGCATTATAATGACTCACATAAGCTATATGAAGACAATTAGCCGTGGTCGGGAATCATTAACTTGATGTCGCGAGAGATTAACATGCAAATCTAAGTGCATTCTCGAGTTCTGCGGTCTCGGAAGGACGCTTTCAACATTGCTGAAGATTCGAAAGGTACTTGTTGTAGTAGGAGTGTGCTTTTATATAGCATCATGCAACAATTGATCAATTCTCTCCCTGATATCGAACATGAACTGAGAATCATCTGCACTTAAGAAACTATGTCATTGAACGAATATAGAAAGTTTATAACTCGTGCAACAAATGCGGACTTCAGAAACTAGATTTGCATTTATAATGGAATAAACGTTCTGTAACAATCCTTTAATTAACTAACCATGCAGTATAAGCATTCTAATGACATGGAAGCGACAAGTATGTAGTTTTTGTATTATTTTACGACTTCAGGAATGTCGAAACTTAGAAAAGTGTAGATTCGCTACTTTTTCTTTCCTTCACGACGCACTATTTACGAGCATTCTCAGAGTAAAAGAATCGATAAATGGCTTTATGTAATGACTCAATGGATAATTTTCGCGTCGTTAAATCTCGAACGTTCAATTTTTTAAGTTTTCATGGAGCTGTCAAGGGTCAATGATTCGTTGACACAGAATATAATTATTTATAGTTCAACTCTTATGTCTTTTGAAAACACTAAACGGCTGGAAGTGTAAATTAGTGCCGCCAGACCCAAGGGCAAATCTACAAATCAAGAAATTTTATGCATGCCGCAATTTATAGAATTGTCTTCACTGATTTTTCAAGCCCCGCATTTTCATAAGTTATTTGTCAAGGAAAATTTACAAGCAACAATTCGCTACCGAAAAATCAATTAATAATGAAACTAAACTTGTCTGTTTGGTAATAGGTGTATTTTGTAAGGTCACGCACAATAAGGCATGTTCTCTGCGTAGCTCACTCGTTGTTCGAAGGATATCATACATAAATGTCATGCAAAGCTTTAGAATAAATACCAATCGAATTCTAGATCGCCTTTATATCGATTCGAAACACGTTGAAGAGTTATGCTACCATAACCTTCCTCAACGAGACACTGCTGACCTTTACTGGCACTTTTCGCAGGGAAAAGCCACTCCACTCGATATATAAATTATACAATCCCATTTCGCATGGATTACTAATCGCATCGGTACTTCTTAGGTATTTATTTTAATTGCCAGGTCAATCAAAGCAGGACCATTGAGCCATTATAAGAATGTAACATGGCAGTAAATCACAATACGGAAAACGTTAAGAAAAGCCGGTCATCGGTTAATTATCCTAACGACGATTAAAACTAATTATCATAAACACCCACGAGACAACTTAAAAAAAAAGCGGTGCAATCGAAGAAATGATTATTCAGAGAAAACTTTTATTGGATGTAGAATAATAAAGCAATAAATTATTTCTGGTTTGTTCATTACCATAACTTTTGACTGTTATGTCTTTGACATGGCAAAATGTAAATGTTTTTATGATCTTATGATTTATTATAGCTTATCACTCGTTCAGTTAATTAAATCGCTACAGTAAATATTTCACTGGAGCATAATTAAGAGCTAAAGAAAAGAGATTAAGAGAAAAGAAATTACAGAAACTACAAGAAATTTCGGGAAATTGTGGTTGCAAAAGAAACGTGTCGTGTGTGTTTAACGCGGGAAGTTAATTAAACGTGATGCCAAATCAAATTTTAATGAATTAGTTCGTATAAATTAAGTTACTTACAACTTAAAATGAAGGAGATGTTAATACTAATTCGTACACGTACCTGCAATAAAAAAGAAAACATTTTAAAGAAACATATTACAAGAGAAATCTCTTCTTAAAATGATAGCCTTAGATAGATAGCAATTTATGCACATTAATCATATGTTTGTAGTACAGTGGAGTTGACATATTTACATATGACCCGTGTGGAAATGTGCCCAGATTAGCCCATACTATAATTGGGCGCCAATGTGTGCCCAACTGGGTAGCCCAAATATGAAAAAAAAATTAAAAAGATTCGATTGTTTTCATTATATAATTAAATAAATGCAAAGTGTGGATTAATACTGCACTTTTTTCAATAATTCATATTCTTCAATTATTAAAACTATAAAGTTTCTATAAAGCCAGTCACTGTTTAGTTTATACTTAAGTTTTTATCTAGCTTAGAAGCGACGAAGAATAATTAAATTTAAGATTTGATATCGATTGGTTCATGTTTTAAATATGTTTAATTATAATTAATCCATAATTTGTTCATTTGTTAAATATATCGATCCGTTCATATGTAAAGATTAAAAAAAAAGCAATAAATCTTGTTTCTGCAAAAACAAGTTTTCTTTGTAATATACTTAACATAAAGATTAACCAATTTTAATATTTTATTGTTAATTGGTCAGTCCACATTCAGCCCAAATAATAACTGGGTAGAAAAAATATTGCCCAACTTGGGCCCAACTAGTTTCCCCTAATATGGGTTTTAGTTGGTATGAGCGTTACAATCCAAAATGGGCCCCACTTAGAGATCCCACTTGGGCCCCAGTTGGTATTTGGGCAAACTATCTGGAACCCAGTCTGGCCCCAGTCGATGTTTCCACACGGGGACGGTAAGCATTTCAATGTATACAATTATGCATTGTTCTAAGGTTTCTATAAACTTTCCATTGTATATTAATGCTTACTGTTATCTTTTACTTTCATTAGGACAATAGATATGTTCACTATTAAAAAAAAAAAACATTAAAAATGAATGAAAGAAGAAAAATAGAATGTTACTCCTTTGCCTTATAAATAATTTTATGATTCGTTGATGTAAGTAGTATAATAAAAGCCTTTCAACAGGTATATTAATTATACGTGTACTTTTAATTGTTGCCAAATGAACGTATTCAAGATAATTAACGAGTATTATTCATTAATCAAGTCAATTTTATCGTAATTAAGAAAAGGAGATGACACGTAATTATCTATTTTACAAAGCATGTAGGCGCAATTGTTCAATTTACCATGTAGCCATTATTTCCTTTTAATTATTCTTTTAACGGTAAACAGACTTAAAATATTATTTATTGAAAATGTGTAGGTAGATATTTTTATATCTAGATATTAGTTTAAATGAAAAGGTTCAATAATGAACCAAGATCAAGGGGAATTGCATGCTTTCCAGACAACTGGTTTACACCTGTATTTCAACTTGCTAATGATTTCAATTATATCTGATTCTTTGATTGAATTCTTAAATTAATAACTTGTTTGTATTACATTGTTTATTAAACAGGATACAAGATTCGTGGAAAATAGGTGGAAAATAAATTGCACTTTATAAAAAATTAAGTAGGAAAGGGTTTATTGCCTTAAGGAGACTTCTTTCCTATGATGGAGTCATACCCACTATTGGTATGCATGATAAAAAAGGGAACTTTTACTTTCATGCTACCTTATATTGGCAGATAATGCCTAATCTGAGTTATGCTTTTAAAGCGGAGCCAAGCGAATTTAGTGGCGTTCGAAAGGTGCATTGTGCAAGGCTGGTCCGGTGCTCATGTCGCGGTTATGCTAATTTAATTGGGCAGTTTTGAAAGGCCCATAGCTACCTATGTACATGTAATATGGAATCGTTGTTGTGCTGAGCGTAATAATGAACTCTCGTTTTTGAAATTATTGTGGTCTGAATAAAAACAATGACCTGTCCCCGGCTAGTATAAATGTAAAAAATAATTACGAAAGTCGCACGAACATGTACCTTTTACCATAAACATACTCTGCACTTGCTCTTTTAGGTGCTAAAGTGTAGCTGGTTCAGAAAATAATATGCATTTCAATGCTGAAAATTGACAGTAAAAAAGGACGCATTTACTTTGTGCCAATTCCAGAGAGTTCAAGTTCGCCATATTTCTGCTGAGACAAATATTCAGAGACTGATTTAACGAACAGATATTACTATAAATCACATGCCAAATATTAACTACACTGCATTTAACTCATTTCTTAAGAAATAAGAATTTAAAGTTTGAGATAGAAAATCACTCACACTCAAATATTTCAATTCATAGCAATAAAATATTTTCTGATCTACGATCAGAAAAGAAAAATCGTAAGAAAAGGAGTGACACAGATGTCGCATTCGTTAATAATGACTCAGCCAAATCCAAACTTTTTCTTAGATCGTTTTCTATTTGTCAACGACCATTGCATATTATCCTTTTTCATTGGTGTCTTCAAAAGAACTCGTTTCGCTTGATCACCAAATTTCTATTAGCTTGAATTACTTTATTTCCGGCTCTCTTGTCCTAACAATGTCTTACACTGGATGATATGATCAAAGTGAAATTGTATCAAGCCTTGAGACAAGAAACTGTAAAATCAAGTTTGAAAAATCCTCAGAAAAATCGTGTCCTCTAGGCTTTCCCTTCTAATTTTGAATCCCATTTCCGATTAAATATAGAATTTCAATCACAGATCAAAAACGCACAATTAATTTAAGTGCTGCGCTTCGATTGCGTGATATGTACGCGTATAGTTAAAATTCCGTCTCGTGCACTTACGCCTACAGGCTTTGTCGCATGTATAAAAAAGGGAAACATAGATATATCTAGATTTGAGAGAGTGAATGCAGCGGTCATACGTCGAGTTCAGTTAGTGCTGCCTTTTACTATAAGGTTGCCTCTAATAAGTAATTACATTTATTGAGCAGTATACTTGGTACTGTTTGACTCCCAGTGACCGGAATGCACTTTTACGTGCTACCGTATTCCAATACCAACACTATCAACACCGTAGGGTTAGTTTGGTCAGCATGGTTCGTACAATTGATTTATATGAGACAGGTGCGGAACCAACTTTTAGTCCAATCGAGGTTAATACCTCTGTTCCTGAATCACATTTGCTCCACGCTGATATTCGTACGTGTTTTTCAGGGAAAAAAGACTCGATTTTAACTAGAACCGCAAAGAGACGCCGAACAACAAGTTTCACTGTGTTTCACCATTTTTGTTCACGACCTGTTGCAATGCATACGAATTTTTTTTTACTGATCTTTTTAGACACGTAAATTCACAAAATAACTCATTCATCGTATTCACCTTTCAAAGTAACTTTAAAGCATTCATTTTTAACCTGACTGCTTATATGTATCTTTTAGGACTTTCGCAAATAAAGACACGGAATAGATATATTTTTTCGACAAGGAATACCTGTTCAGTTTGAATTGCATTTCACTGGTATAATAACTCAAATGATACAGAACTTACTGCTGGCTTTTAGAAATTAACAATCAAACTGAAATATGGAGGGAACCAATAAGAAAGCACAGGGGATAAGATATAAAGCTTGAGTAATCAAATAAGTATATGCTTGTTAGACGCAGTCATAACCAGGATTTGCTTCCACTTGCTTCTCCAAGTGCCAATTAATTTTTCGGAGGATAGAAATAAATTGCAATTTATCTCCCTCGTTAATTTTTTTACGTTAATTGATATTTCTTCTTTAACTTTTACTTAAATGTCATATATAAGTATTTATTCACAACATTTCTATGCAAATTTAATAATTATGCATTATTCTTACCAACATATATTCTACGTGAATTTTTCTTTAAAGAATTTTTCTTCTGGGGTATTGATGTCAACTTTATTTGAAAAAAGCGACACACCTCTTTGAGTGTATCGTAAAACATCAATGTCAATTTAGTCTAGCATTTACTGTTACACTAATTATGTGCATTTCAATCGCCCGGAGGAAAAAGCACAATACTGTCTATGCATAACGATAATTGGTCCGTGGAAAAGTCTCTTGAACTGGACATCCGAAGGTTCGTAAAGTTTCCGATTGACTGTACAATCGATACTAATAATGTTTTCGGACTTGCGCGAATGCGAAAACTATATTATGTGTTAAATTGTGATCTAATGAGGTCGGAGATAGTTGTACGTTTCGATAGAAGAAATTGTGTTTATCTTATTTGTGTAAATTGTACTACGATTTACGGTACTTCCGGGAGGTTTAACGTCGACTAACGAGCGATTGTTAGTTTCCCTCAGAGGTTACTGGGACAGCTTGGTTAATCAGTCTTGACTTAAATGGTCAAAATGCACTGCATGGAACCATATATTGACTGGCTTTACATAAAAAGATTTGAAAACATGTTAATGTATTCTAACGTTTTAATTAATTCACATTTTTTCTGACATTAATTGGTCTGGTCATAATTTCTACATATAAGGACAAACGACACTTATTGAAACTCTAGAAATAATTTCAAGAACGCATGTAATAAAATTAGCAAAGAATGTTTAAACAGTAAAATGGATATTAAAATATCTTAATAAATGTCTTAAGGTTGCTCAATATCTAAAGGTGAAAAATCAGCACCTGGAAGGTGCTGATATAATAACCGAAGATCGCATTACTTAAGTGTTCTTCGATTGCAATTCAATGTTCCTGTCTTCGCATAAAACTGTCAACACATGGAAATCTAACAAGATTCATGTATGGTCCTGAAAGAACAACATCCGAAATCTTATTTATCTCTAAGTTCGCGTTACCCTATGTGTGAAGATTTATCTCATTGCCACCTCTGTAAACAGGAAATAGGATACTGAAAAATTCGTCACGTGCCACTCGATGTAAGTAGGTCAAATAAACAATTCACCTGTGTAGGTAGACTCACATATATTATCCCTGGATTGTTGCAGACACGCAAGTATGTAGCTTTGTACATTCTCCTCTCCTGCTGCAAGAGAGAGGAGAACTTCCATGCGGGTTTCTCCCTTTATATTGGCATACAACTATACATATATCTATGTATAAATAGCACGCTATGTATACACGTGATCCAGCCGAGAAGCGTGCAGTGTCACGTGCACCGGACAGTGCACCAACGACCACGCTCTCGTGCACGTGAATTAAGCCGCGGTGTTAAATCCAGCACGAGAGTTAACGTCCGCAGTTGTACATTGTACAATATACACGGATAAACACATGGAAACATTATAAAGAGCCATGCACAAGTTCACCAACATAATGTGTACATTTATGCAACGGTAGCATAGCGATGCTTGCTGAAAAACTGAATTCAACTGCCACTTGTTGCAAATGCATCCTGCAATTAAGGGTCGCTGCACGCAATATTCTCAGCAACAAAAGTCCCATAAACCCGTATGCAATGTATGTTTTTTCTCTTCAATTTTTAACATGCTCTCAAGTTTCTAGAGGTTAATCACCAATTCGAAATTATAATCACGCACATCTTATGCTTCTGTAAATTAGATGAAGTTTATGGAGAATGTTATACAGAGGTAATGTTAAGCCAGAGGTTAATTCGATTTAAGCTACTTATAATCCATTTTCGAATCGACAGACTCGATTGCTATGTTACTGGCTTTAGATTTAGGACCATGCATGTCTATTTTACTGGATAAAGTAAAAAAATTGAATGTAGATATGAGGGTAACGCGATCTTTAAATGGAAGCAAATTACCCGAAGCGACAATATCTTGTACCATGGACGATATATTTCCCTGACAGAGCACCTAGTTTATAGTCTCTCCCAGGTTTCTTTAGATTCAGATTGGCTCAGTTATCCAGTATTAATGGTAGCTATGGTAGCGCATTTCATACCTAACAATTTAATGCCGACTGGCATGAGTGGTAATATCGTCAATTTAAACAGGAATACTGTCAGTAACTACAAGCTCAGATGATTGCGATATTCCTCCTATCAAATCTTAACCTTGCCACTCACTCTTCTGATTTTTAAAGTATAGTACAGCCAATATCATTTGTTTCCCTGAGTCAGAAAATTCTTATTCCCATGCTTGCATTATTTTCGACTAAACCTCATAGATTTCTTCTGTGATAAATGAGAAAAGGAATAAAAGACAGATGTCGGTCAAAAGAACTGCTTCTGAAATTTAACTGTCTCTTTTTTTAGTACAGAGAATAAATCCAGATTTAAACGGTGAACTTTCAAAGTTGCTGGTATGTAGCCTATTAGCTCGACATGTAAACTTTAATGTCCATTCATAAACCCTATTAATCTAGACCCAATTCTACGCCACCTACGCACACCCTTGTCCCGCATTCACCTCTCTTATACCTCAAACCACATACCTCCACACCCTTATCAGCCCACACATATTTATTAACACATTAACCTCCTACCTTCTATTCAATTAATTTTAAAAATAGGAATCGATTTTTCTACCTAAAACAGAAGTCATGAAATTCTTACAGCATACATTCCTGCAGCACCTTGACGTATATCTTGATAGGAAAATATATACATTTCTTACCCTCCATTTTCCCTATAAATTGATAAATTTATAACCACCCTTTAAAGCCTAAAAACATACGAATGCTAGCAAGAATTCGGTACCAAGTTCGACTCTGTTTTAAATTCTCATGTTGTGGTAAACCCGTAAATTACGAAAGTGTCTATTATCATCATTACCCTTCTAATTACGAATCACGTACGTGTAAGGCAAACTGAAAAGTTACGAGCGAATGCGAATGCCTAAGTCTGTAATTTCTAAATTGTGGGCCCTCTTTCAAGGACTAGTCAACATTGGCAATAGACTTTTCATTACTGCCAAATCACTTCAGCGTTCTAGATTCTTTCCCCCTAAAAAATAGAAAAAGGTCTAGAATTTCGAAATCAAGGTATTGCAATACAATCAGTGAAACGATTATTCTTTGGATTTAATTCAGTACTTGTTAAATTTACTCACACAAAAGAACGAACGCGCGCTCCGCGCGCGCATTTACTTTTTTTAAATGTTATAATTTATAATATTATTATAAAACTGTAAATTTCGTAAGTTTTTTTAGAAGATGGAACCTCGCTTAAACATCCAATACAACTGTAAATGTAGTAAATTTTTAGAAGAATATAGTTAACAACTGTTTTTGTTTATAACTCATGATACTTCATATTTCTTTAAAGTCTGATACTTTATAAACTATTGATACAACATCTATTTTACGTTATAAAAAATATTAGATTGTTAAGAAATTATCCAATAGGCACTTTATCTTAGTCTAAATTTATTGATTAAAGAATGTAGCACCTGATAAGGTAGTTAATGTTAAGTCGAAATGGTAGATTAGATCTACGCATCCAATGAGAACTGGTCTTTCAGCATGGTACGGCTGTTGTCAATTTAGACTTGTGATAAAATGATGATTAATGAAATCAAATTTAAATGAGCACGCGCAAGTATCGATTGTTAAAAACCACTATCGATACTTACGCGACGACGAATCAGATTGCCGGAAAAGGCGTTAGGTTTTTTCGACTTCGATTTCATCATCTTTTTAGAAGAATAAAATTATAATTAAGAAGAAAACACATTTCATAAATTAAAAAATTGCAGTCAATACATTTTCAATCCAATAGTACTCTATTACATAAGAAGTATTCTAAAACAGTTACAAAACGTGCACATTCTGAGCTAAGTTGCCTCTAATGACACCTAATTCACAGCGAAAGGACTAAAAGTTCAGTCCTCAATGACACGAGCGTGTAAATGGTCAAATTGTCGTTGACCGAGTCAGCAGGTGTACCATGCCATTCCCTTTCTAGTTTGCAGTGAACTAGTGCACATTTCTTTGACAGTTTACAAATCTTTGAAAGTTCACAATTCTTATTGTAAGACAAATTTTTTTAAGGAAAGGGCAAACTGGAGGAAATTTATTCGACTGGCTTCAGGTTTGAACGTTTAGTCCAATAATTGGCGGTGAAGAATGTGCGCTAGTTGGATGGGGTCAGAGGAAAGATTAAAAAGCAAGTAAACCAGGAAAGGACTTGAAAAGTCGTCGTAAGCCCCTTTTTCTGCTTTTTTTTTCTCCAAATGGAACTATAAATCAGTGTGGGTAATGCAGACAGCTCGACAATGTTAATTGCTCGAATAAAATGACCGAGTGGGTCCTTGGGGGCCGGCTCATATTATATCAGATAATTAACATATTCGAGTCGCCTGCAAATCCTTCTACTGTTAGATCAATTTTCCTCGAGTATCGCGCCTATACTTCTAATCGACAGTCGTGTAGAAAGCTGATGTTTAAATCAAAACGTTCGCCATGCTCCCGCGCATTTTAAAGTGTTCCATTTGACGATAATAAACGCCACGAAAACCACAATGCGGAAGTGTCGCGTGCCTAGGAGAGTTCGATGTTGCCACATGAGGGATTCATAAATACAGAAAGAGTTAAAATGCCCCAAGTACTTTTCGATTTACTATCAATTATAGCTGATTTCTTCACCATCTGTTAAAATTCAACTTCTACAATTCAGTAATGTTCTAACAAGATTTGGAACTGGTTCATAAAATAAACTTGTAATTAAGAATTGGGAAAGTAACGAGCTTTAGGAAACGTCGAGTTTTTAATTATGTTTAAGATTTATCGAGAGATTTACGTCTAGGTATAAGAAACTGAAGGAATCAGTAATATCTGAAAAAGTTTGGTCAAACCTGGAGATTTCATTTGAAACTATTAATTAGAATGTTCGCCAGCTATAGGGAGAGGGACAAAATTGCCCTGACATACAATTTTTTACTGCTCGCGTTAATTTTGTAGAGCTATAACACTTAATTTTTTCAGTGTCACATAAAACTTAGCACTGAATATTTAAAGAGCCTTTTCTGTTAGCATTAAAAGTACATAACGAGCGTAGTTTGAAAGTTGACACATTTAGAACTATTTATTCCACATTCATGCCCTTTTTTATTGCTAGGAGAATGAAAGGTAAAGAAGAAAAATCATAGGTAATCTGAAACTTCAAGTGGCAGACAATGTATTAATAACATATACTTATTCTCTCGGTCAGTGTACTCTATGCGATAATTTCTTGCATGACCAGTATGTGCAACAGTTGTACAGCATCGTTACAAGGCCGTTTGCAGAATTTAAAACATTGTTTTGTTATTATTCTCCTATATCATTCTCTAACGTGAAACTATAATACAAGTATTTATAATAGAATCAATTTCTCCTTTGTCTACTTCATTGTAAAATCTAAGTGATTTAATCAACCATGAAATTAAGTTTATGCTTAAACGTGCATTTAGAGAGTAATTAAAACCATAATCCAATTTCACGTGAATAAAGGATTTGGCAATAGTGGAAAATCGTTAACTATTCATGAAAGTAAAGATTTCTTATATTAGCAATTATTTCATTATGGAATATTTCTAACGGAGAAGTCATTTTTGAAGGATTACACACCTTTGAGTTGAAATGTTGAATTTAACTGGCATATGTTTCTTTGATATTTATTGTAAAACGATTACTCGTTCGTTAATAACGACTTTAAATCTTTGAAAGCACTTTCACAACCCTTTATTTTCTTGCATTTTAAAGTTCGCGCTAACGATCCGAACATAAATTAGAAACGCAATTACAGGTTCACCAAAGGACTTGGTACAAAACAACTTTGGCTAAAGGTGCGTTCAACCGTTCGAATCACCTTTCTTATTATCCGCCCCAGTTAAAGTGCAAATACCACGGATCACCTTAACCGGGATAACCAAGTGAGGTTTAACAAAAAAGAAGGAACACTGTCAATCGACAGGCAATAAGTCGGAGATTATACGAGTGAACGTACTGTCTTATTCTCTGGCAAATCACGTGTCACGATGACTGTATCAGTGTCAATGACAGAAACAGTTTGAACTATCAAGTCCATTCCCTTTACACTTATTTGGGTTGATTGAGTGCAATTAAGCAGAGCGCAAAATTGTCTCTGAAATTCTCACGTACCTCAGGCTAGTTCTACAGTTTAGGGTGAAATTAATTGACGTTTATTGCCCGACTCCATTGAGCGATTTTGTATTTCCATTAGAAATTTCTCAAGAATCACACCAATCAATGTCAATGGCACCGCTCTTGACTAGAAAGTAGTCAAAGATTGCAAGATATGAAAACGATAAGCCAGAAAGTGAGAGTCAATTCATCATACTTAAAATTTATATTTTCCAGGAAAATAGTTGCCATGAATTAACGTTGTTTATTAAATTAATTTTAATTAGCCTAGGTAAAGGAAATATATACTCGTTTACCTAGATGTAATTAACAGGAAAATAATTTTGATTTTATATAATAAACTCTTGATAAAAATTGCTTTAATGGAAGAAATCAACCTTCAATAATTGACATTTCACTTTTTATGGATAAAATGTTTTCATTTGATAAGAGCAAGCGAGAATTGTGATTAAATGGCTACTAAGTGTCAGTTTGAGTTGCAACGGCATTACACGACATATCGTATTTCATACGTTAATTATGTGTAACTGAATCTTATACACAAGATTTGCAGTAAGATATATTTCATTGAATTTATTATCCATATAGAATGGATTTCTGTAAAGTATATTTTAAATCCTCCTTAATTATTCAACACAGTTAATAATCAATGTCAATGGCAATGTTTCAATCCTATACATGATTTTATAGAGTTGATGTCCCGAGTAAGAGAAGATGATCGAGCTAATTGGCAGAACGATCACGTGACTAATTCCATCAATTGAAGCGAGTAAATCTACAATATCACGTGCAGGTATAATGCATACCAGAGTCACACTTTACTAAGCATACATTACGAAACATGTAATTTAATAATTTTATTTCCCATATTTATGTTGATGAAAATCGATTTTCTCCGGGCAAAAGAGAAAGGAAATTGAAAGCTCGAACGAATTTCAAATCAGCAAAGGTCGACTATATAAAGTTAATTTTTATTTATCTGCAATATTTCATTGTTTATGACATATACAATATTTGAATCACGCTTAAAGTCATATAAACTTAAAGACGTAGTAAATTCCAGTAGTGTTATATGATCTCAATCGATAATTTTCATTAAAAATTTTTATTTTTTAGTAATATCCTAGAATACTAGAAAATCTTGACAAGTAAATGACATTTATTGTTTCAATAAACGTGAATTATTTCTCCCAAGATTTATTCGCTTATATTAATTGAGAAAGAGGTCACGAGAAATATTACTTCACCTCTCAGAAAAATAATAAATGTGCAACTGGGGCTCGTGATTTTTTTTGCGTTAAATATTTTCCTTTTACTGTTATTATTTGCTTATTTCACCTTGTGACACCACCACATAGCATAACTTGAGACTCGGCCATTCACGGGTGCAATATGGTCTATCTCGTGCTGCTATGCGGCACGTGCAGGAAGGTGCGGAATCACGTGCTGCACGTGAGTCCTTCCAACTCCTGGAGAACCGAGAGAGGAATTACATATATCCTTTACTTCACCTCATCGGACACGACAACACCTTTCCGCGAACAGATGCAGATCGTACGCAATCGTGCATTTCGAAATTTTCGTGCACGTGAGGAGTCCAGATGAAAATTTGAAAACCATCCTAGTACTTAAAAAAAAAAAAACTAGCCCGAACTGTACAATACTAAAAATGGTTCCATTGTAATATAAATGTAAATAACAATTCTCTAAATTGTCATAGTCTCGATTAATAAAATATTCAATTTAGAACATTATTACGTGAATATTTTAGATGAACTATTAAAGATTTCAGTTGAACTCAAATGTTGAAATTTGAACTAAATCCATCGCAAACAAGGAATAAATCTGCTGACTCTTAATCAATTTAGTTTTTAAAATTGCAGTGGAATTGGTCACCGTGATCTAACATATTGATGAGTCTTTTTTCCATATAAGAAGAAGTGCCATAACGAACAAATGAAAGAATTCTTGGGTGCGAAATTCGCACGCGACAGACATTCGAATTGATTGTCGGTGGTCGTTAACGAGGCCCAATTAATGCTGTTTGTGTAATGCCTGATAGCTCAATAAAGGACGTCCGTTCGGTGTCATTGACCAAAGCCGACTTCTCGCCTCAACTCGGCAGAAACTTGTCACGTATGCTGTGAGAGTGTTCTGTTTCTTACAGAATGAATTAGATTTATAAAGAGATAATCGATGCGATGTCCACACATGGATTTTTAACCTTCAACGAACCAATTACAGATTAATGTTTATTTCTCATTATTGTGTTCCTATTCCTACCAATCAATGGGAACTTGGCACGGATCATGTTGGGCCTTGGTTCACACCAGTTCACACACTTTCATCTCAGTCACCTCATGTTCGCAGAATTTCAATGCTATTCATGACATGGAATATAAGACAGTAATCCGTGACACTTTGATTTGATGATTTTTCAAAGTAAAACTCAAGAATAAAATAAAGAAGGGTAATTTTGCATGCAGAATAATAAAATTAGAACGAGCAGGTTTAAAAAAATGTTCAGTTTGCACAATGCATGCATAGCCATAAATTAATGCAAAGGACTGGAATACTTGGTATATCATCACGTTTTGAAGACTGTTACCATGGAGATTATTGAGATTACCATCGCAAGAAGGAAGTGTTCTACTTTCGCAAGGAGCAGACATGACTGAAATTACCCCTAGACTTGGTAGGTGTAGACACAATAAGAAAGAGAGAGAAGGAGAAAGAAGGGTGTGGAATAATTGTCTAGAGAAGACAGTGAATGTCCCGATGAGGAAGTAAAGACCGAGAAGGCGAGCGAGAATTAAAGATAGAAAAGAAGCTAATCATGGCTTTTCAGAAATAATGAACGCTTGCAGAAGAAAATCGAATCCATTAAACTTTCCATTAAATTACTTTGTCTCTTAAGAGGTATCATATTTCCTCTTTCTTGTAGAGTTCAGCTGACTCAATGCGCAATCATGTTCTGACTGCTCTGAATAATTAACGATTGAAATGAAAGTGCGAAATACGAAACTGATGTAGGAAGTGATTAAGAGTGCTTGTTCTACAAGGTTATGATCAGTGCATTGATACAAATATTACAAATAGCCAAGATTAGTTACAAAATAGTAAAAATAGGCATTTTTAAAAATAGAAGAAAAACTTATTAAGTTATCTATTATTTCAGATTAATTATTATTTGAAACCTCAGTCCTTTTCATCATTTCATGCAAGTCTAGTATTATCTATTTTTTTAGATATGCTGGGAAATAAGGGGCTAAAGTCTCGGAAAACACGAAAGGTGCAGTGAATTCTCACACATTGCCGGTTATAGCGTTGTGCAAGACTCAGCCATGAACTTTAAGTCAATGAGAGTGAATGACTTAGGTTTAGAGTATCCGGAGATCTTGCAGAGGAAATGGCTATTGGAATTTCCCCCTCGTTAGCCTTTGCATTTAACCCTCAGTTTACTAATTAATAGCTTCGGTTTAATTTATATGTTTCATTTTAATTGAAAATTCATTATAATAAATATGTTCTCTGTCATTAAAATAAAACCCATAACATCAATTTTAATTTCTAGAAGTAGGAAAGAGAATTAAAAATCTACAAGTCCATAATTTAATTTTTATAGTCGAGTTTATGTATTTATTTTATAAATAGGATAAGTGGAAAACGAAAATTTGATTTTTATGACAGAAACTTGAACTTAATCACAACCTAAATTTTTCTGAAGGAACATAAAGGTGTTCCAGTAGTCTAAGATCTTAAAAATATTGTCTATAATGCATTTATTAATTTTAATTAACAATTAAAATCACAGGACTGACCTGGCATGAGACGTTCCTGTGGATATCCTGACACTTGTGTTCCGAGGACTGAAATGACCGCGAATAACTGAATTAATAAAATCTTCATTTTTCACTCCTATTCTTTATTATCCTGATTTATACAAAAATTGAAAACCGAACGACCGACCGTTAAAATTCGGGAAAATTCACAAACGCGAAACTCTGAAATTTCACGCTAAATTTTCAAAAAGAAAAAATAATTTTTTGAAGGACTCAATCAAAAAATCATTCCCGGAGGATGAGTGGAACCAAAAACAATATGGACAGAGATCTTTACGCTGTCAGACTGTACAGCAGTCTGGAGGGCTGCCAGGCGCTTTCACTGGTTTTATACGCGAGTACGAAAGCGCCTCTTCCGAAGTAGAAGGGGATTGTATATACTCTATATAAGATTACAGAAGTCCCCAAGGATGATCCTAGAATAATCCTTTGATTTAAAATTATATTTTCTAAAGACGAATCAATTTGGCATTTTAAAAAAGGCTTCTTACAAAAATTTTGATATGGGTATCTTTATATTAGAGTAGCTGAACTCCATGTTCTAATTATAAAGTCTAACATACTAGTTTCGAGATTCGTTATTGTTTTTTAAAAAGATTTAAATCAACGTTAAGTATTACAAATATACACTAAATGAAAAATGAATAAAAGCGGTTATTCTGGAAACCGTATGATTCATGTTTAGATTTTTCATCATGCAGTTCGCTAAAATATAACTAAATTAATTAAAGTCGAGATCAATTTAAGAGAATTCAAAAGGTTCAAAGTGATTCTAATTTGAAGAAATTTTAAGTTTTAAGATTAGGTACTAGGTGTGCTTCACTTAAGATATTAAGTGTGCTTCAAAATATTTAAAGTGTGACGGTTTAGGCATATGGATTGTTTTAAGACTTCTCGTTCGATCATAGAAGTTAAGCAGCGCTTGGCTAGATTTAACTCGGATGGATGTCGTTGTATTAAATGGGGTGCTTTATTAGCTTGCAAACTGTCTTCACCCTCTAAATAATAATAATAATAATAGTATAATATATATATGTAATTACATAAAGAAAAGTTTCAATTCTTATCAAATTAGCAGTTTTGCTATAATGCTCTAATTTGTTTAATATCAAATTAAAATTTTTTTTTCCAAAGTAATACGATTGTCACGAAAGTTCTTTTAAGTAAACTTAGTACCTTAGTACTTTTTCTTTAATTTCGCCAATTTTCAATTCGATATCTTATTCTCAACATAAATTATAAGTCTTCTTTATTTAAATATTTTTAAATGTTTGTAAAAGTTTCCCATCAGACACATAATCTTAAAAACATCACAGTAACTTCTTACCTCATACTGCGGCAAGAGACCCTTTTAAATATTTATAATTTCGCGTAAACCGGAAACAAATCTTGATAGCCACTACGATTTCTCCTTAGAGTTTTTCCCAATTTGGATCATTAATACACGTTCAACGAAAGGTAATCATGTTTGACAAGCACAAATGCATGTTGTAAACGAAGCTTCGAGAATTAAAAATGTTAACTGTTCTTAACGGAACTATCAGGGCACAGTCCTTGATCGATGCATTGGACTAGTCGTGAATTATGGGTAACCAGAAGAGTTCATGGACAGATACGTCAGTTTGTTAGCGAAACTGCTTTACTTTCGCAATTTCACTTTGTTTTCTATCGATAAGACTCACAAGAAAGTCGACTTTGTCTAACTACCGACTAACTGATCTTCGTACATACACTTCAGACTTTATCCAAAAGAAAAATAATCTCAGAGAAATCTTATTTGATTACATAATGAGAACTTCCGTAATTCACGAAGCGACTAAAGTAGAAATGATACTTTGCTAAAAAATGTTGAGGTTGTGAAGATGACGTGACGAATATATGTACTGTTCAAGTGGATATCATCTACTCAGGTAGAAACGTGTAGTGTACACCGATTAAGTATCTAATGAAGCTTCATTATAAGTCTCGAATAACATCCTTGTGTAAATATTTTGTTGAGCACGTCAAGATATCAATTCTTATTTGATTGAAGTGTTGCTGTAACTAAAACCTTTTTTCATCTCAGTATGCGTCCACATTTCGTGGTAACACAACATTCCGATAGAGCAATCTATAGATCTTGAACTGATTCTTATAAATGCAATTGAAACATTACGATCGGTTAGATAATTCATTAAACTTATATACAATTCAACGAATCTTGCAACATATTTATCAATTGCCGACGACTGTCAAACCCCTGTAAACAAATAATTATTCTAGTCAATCAAATTGATTGGAAAGCACTTCCGCCTTTGTTGAAGCTAAAACCGACCGATTGAAGACCGTGAAATAAATGTATTGCAAGATCTTTATCCTTGATCGTTATAACTCGTGAGATGATTTCGAAAGGTTGTGTGATCCTCCAGATTTGTACAGTTTAAAGTTGCCCAACATTAGCCCATGTAAAAGGGAAGTAATAAGACTGCAATAGTCCCGGGTCAAAATCGTGATCACCTATAACTAAGCAATCCCTGGTTAAATCAAGTTGTTTACTTATAGTTTCATTTAAAAGAATAATAAAATTCTTGGTCCTCTCTATACTACATATTTAATTATATTTTTATCCAATGCTGACATAAACAAAGTAAACAAATCATCAAAGATCTATACATGCAAGGATGCTAACTTTTATTTTAAACTTTCAAAGCCCTCATGTAAATGTAAATTGAGTCTCGTTTTATTGGAATTTAAAACTACATTGTTGGACGTCCAAACTATAAAATATTATATATAATCCAATGACAAATGGATCAGTAAAGAACCCCACGCAGATAGTTTTAGCGCAATAAACTGACAACCCCTCACTATAAATAAAAGTTACAAGCACAATAGAATCAAATCTGCTTTATCTCGTATCAAATTCTATGTATATGCCCTGTCATTAGTGACAAGATAGATGTAACAAAGAATTCAAACGTTATGATCAATAAACAAGATTTTAATCACAGAAGCATCTTTGATTCATTTACGATTTTAAGATATCGTTATTTTATTAATCACTCGATTAAACATCAGACATTGATTATGACTAATTACTAATTTTTTACACTTGCCATAAAAATTGACTCGCCTTTGACTCCAACATTTTTTACGTTCACTCCTCTCGCGTGAGAAGGCGGGATCAGTTGCTTCGCACTTTATACCCCACACGGATAAGTTTCTCACGACTTTTAAGTTGTTGAACAATTTGCAATTTTAACACTTTTCTTCCAAACCTTTGAACTCTTAAACTTCAGTTACCCCTTCTTTTAAAGATTATTTCAGAGAACAAAAACCACATTGTTAATTTTATTCGTAAACAAAAATTATCCAATATGAATACGATTAAGAAATTTCAGTTAGTGGCTTCTAAAAAGAATTGCTAATTTAAAAAATGTATAACTAATACAGTACAAAAGAAAACGATTATTCATCAGTCTCATTGAAATCCTCACTTTCGTAATCGAAATTATGTAAAAAGATGAGGGAGGTCCTAGTAATGAAGAAGAAAAAAATATGATTCAGCGACCGTCATTGCTAATTCATTACACTGCTTTACACAAAAAGCTATTGTCCGCATTTCATTTTGGTGTTCTAGTAATTACACGTTTGTCAACGATTCTATAGCAAATTGCTCGCCTAACTTTCTCGGTGATTTGTTCAGCAGTACCTTGAACCCAAATGTCAATTAACATTCAAATGAATAAGAACGCTCTGAAAACGAATTTAATGCAAGTTCGTGAATAATGAGGGTTGGCGTGAAGGTAATGAGCTACAATTCCGAACATATTTTTATCCGAGCAAATTTTAAACCTTAAATAGATTATAAAATGACCAGTGTAAGCGCGTGATTCTCATAAAGTAAGACGTAATATTACGTAGGTGGATATGTAAGAATAAAAAATAGACTTCCTATCTGGATCCAGTCGATTACATATCATATTTCCTTTTTCTTTCTTTGCATTTTATTTTATTAAATTCATTACATGATTACTCTCTCAATCTGAATTAGTAAATACTAGTGAAATACTGCCGATTCGTTTATTAATTCACTTTAGCAAGTATTTTTACTATCAGTTAATTAAAATCTACTAACTCACAGTAAAAACTATTAAGTTTTGAGCATGATCTTTAATATTTATCGTAATATCACGCGGGAGAAAGTCATCAATTAATTTTTTATCGATACCAAAAAGAACGGATATTTTTAGAAAAACCATTTACAAATTATTCATAGAATGCAAGGTCTAAAGAAGTGAATTCTTACACATTTTTTTATATTATAGACATGCATGTCTGAATTAACAGCAAAGTGATAATACAATAACGTTTATATTATTGGAATAGACATGTTTTCCTGTCTGCAGTAAAACAATGGATCGATAAATCAATGCGATCGATCGTAAATTCATCTAACTACAATAAAAATTCTGGTTTACACGAGGTGGTATAATTTAATGAATTAATAGGATGATTTGAACTTTCAACGATGAATATTGGTGTGAAAACCTGATGCCCATGCCGTTAAATATTCAAAAGACCTTGTCTCAGCGACAATACCGGCTGTCAAAAATATTTATTTGAATACCTCTCGCAGCCAAGCTTCCGAATATTTCCGGGTCGAAACCTTCAAACCTGCTTGACTCAGACAACGTGTCCTGTGATTCTACGTGGGTGCCTTTGCGGTCTATTATGCTATGATCAAATTATCTTTCTTTATGCTCCGTCAGTTCCACAATATCGATTTTATACTCTTGAAGATTTAATCATGTAAACCGATAATATCAACGATCATCTATTCTACAAATTGACGAGAGCATGCTGTCCAATTACACAATGTTCTAATTACTCATGAACAATTCTATAAACTTTGCGTAACATCATTGATCAAACTAGATCTATTTGTCTGTGGCTAATTAAGATTTACATAGATATAGAGACAGGGTCGATTCAAACTTTGCTAGCTGGCTCGAGTGAAAATTCAGGTAGCAATTTTGATTTACATAAACACTTCAAAAATCTTAGTCATGTCTTATTGTTAGACAAATCTGTCTTTATATAAAATTACCAATTTTCATTTATAAGCATTCACAGCAAATATAAGACTCGCAATTAAATGATTCTCATAACTTAGAATCGATAAATGCATTCTCCACGACCTCACGACTTGTCCCACGTTTAAAACAAATGCCCTTACGTTGCAGAGATTGTTGATGTTGATAGAGCAAGCACGCGATGCTAATGAACAGCACCCTCGATTATGAGTATATGTGGGGCCATTCGAATGGATGCGGTCGTATTAATAATATGTGCAATAATGCGAGCAAATGTCTACTGTTTGCTCAATGACGCAAATTTAATTTGAAAATCGTTCATGCCCCCAAATAGTGATTACTCTACGTCAAGTTAAATAGTTCTATGTAATTAAAGTTGGAGATTTTAATGGTATTATCACTTTCTTATTTTAAACATTTAGAAGACAATTGAAGATCCATTTAGATTATGTTTAATTCCATTTAGCGCAACATCCTTAAGGATGTGTAATTACACTTTCGTTGAAGTAAAATCTATATTGAGATTCAATGATTGTGCTGAAATGGAGATCATTAAAGCAATTGGATATAGAACTAATGTCGGTACTGTTCTTGATGTTCCATTCGAAAGAGAACGGTGTCCTATCCTTTGCACTGATCGAATCGCATAAATTGATCGCGAGGATTCAGCGCTTCCAGAGGATGAAGAATTCTCTATCTTGATCGTAGGTAAACCTATGCGATGTTGAATTCGTCCTCGAAAACACTCTCCCTTCGCTTTAGTGAAGCCTAATACATTGGACTTGATATACTTTGGATTACATTAGAGAAAAAACTATTACCGTATGTCAACGATCGATTTGTCCCCTACACAGCCATTTATTTTTGCAATGCCCATAATTCTTTGTGCTAATTAATAGTCAGTGAAAATCCTCAGTATTACTCGCTCATTATAATACACGATCGTAATTTATATTACATATATTGAAGTTTGAAGTAAGAACTATTTTCAGAATAAATTGAGTTTATATTTAGCGAAATTTTTCATTCTGCAGATCCTCAGAGGTGATTGTCACAGGTGTAAAGAAATATTGCAAATAGTGGAACTCCAACTGTGTACAAATGTAATGAGAGCACCATATCTCATTACGTGTGGTCTCTGAGATCGATTCATGATCGATATACCGCAGCATAATTCTCGCCTTTTCAGAGACCGACATTCCCCGAGTTCACCGTACCGTGATCAATCGTTACCCTATACTCATTAATCTTCCATTACATGCTTCATCTTGTTTTATCAAAAATGGGTGGAAAGGAACAATGTTTTATATTGATTACTTTCCAATTAAATAATCGCGTAGTGAAAGTGTTATCACTTCCTGAAGAGGCTTTTTAGGCTTTTCAAATATGTAAAAAGTCATCGAAATATGAATATAAGAGCCGTTTACAGTAGACATTTGACGAAAGACCATATCTGAACTGTAAACACCTCTTATATCTTTATCATGTGGCAAAAAACTACTACTTTTATAATTTAATGACAGGAGTTTAAAAGCGTGAAGAAATGATTTCAAAGTTGTTATTAAAGTCTCCTTCCACAGTTATGTTTGTGCAGAAACCCGGCAGTTGTCGACGATTTTGATTGCGTTGTTTGATGAGACTCAGTAGGATGCACTTCCATAAATGTCTATGCAGTAAAAGCTGAGAGTGAGACTGGATAATTTTGCAATCAAAACAAAGAATGTCTGAAGGCTTTTCAAATGCCGTTGAACCAAACTGTTTTTTATATGTTTAATATGAAGTTAATTAATAAAAATTAAGTTCATTTCTAAAGTACAAATCCTGTCAATTGCTGAATCTACTATTTATTTAATAGCTTTCAGCGAATCGGTATCATTAAATTATGTTCACTCTTTGACACGCGAGTTCGGGAGAACGTAAATTTAAGAGGTTTGAAGAACATTACAGCAGCCGCCATAAACTCTGAGAATTGCCCTTTCCACGGACAAGGGTTAACAGTCAGATACATTATCACCTCAATCTCGCAGTAATCTTTTTTGTGGGAAACGAGTTTGAAATTTAATAACTATTAAAAATTATCCAAAGCGAAAGAGAAAGAAAATGAATTTCCAATCCTTCGTTACTACAATTATTATAATATTATAATTAATTGTGAAAAACTTAAGACATTCTTCTAGAAATATATATAAATAAATGTACAATTGACTTGCTTTTTATGCATCATACATTGGATTATAGGCCTCGAGAATAATATATGCAGTCCGATACATCTCTGCACGTGCAGAAGTAAGATCACGAGTAGTCATTTCGCAAGTTGCATGATCCAAAAAGCAAGTCCATTAATCTGCTTTAATGTCAAACATTCTTCAACCTGAAGATCTCCAAGTTCATAAAGGACAAAGTATACATGTAGACACCACAGGAATGTCTTTAACCCTAAGTATAATCTCCATTTATAAGTTCAGTATCATTAATTAACTAATTGATTAAATCTACCAGTAACTGTCAGAAAGTGGATTCTATTATATTTCTCAGTGCATAAAATAATCGACGTAAACGCATAGACAATGCTACAACCTAGTAAAAAGTTACTTCCTCTATGAAATTCATCACGGAAGAGTAATCTTACAAAAAAGTTACAAAAGACAAGGTGTGTCCAATGAGTTTGTAAACAGCAGAGTACAACGTCAGATAAATCTGCTGAGGTGAAGTTACGCAAAGCATCTTCGTGGGCACAATGGAAAGAGTCCTGTAGCAAGACGTCACGAACCTAATTGCAACGACTGCATGGCAATTATCGAGACTTGACTTTCTTAGACTAGCATCTGGACTCTCGAATCACGATCTTTATGGAACAATATAAGAAAAATTAAAAATAATCTTTACGGTTTAATGCGGAGGAAGGCGGTTTATCACCTGACGAGTTCCTTTTCTGATCCAGAAGTTCGCAGTAATGAACTTAGATTTATGTTTGTACTTATTGCAACGTTGTTGCAATTTTCTAACACTTCAGTGACAGAAATTATTTTACGATTAACGTTTTTCAAATGAAATAAATATTAAACTTTTTTAATCAGATTTTTTCTCTAATTACGTTTAATAGGTTTTCAATATATTAGTCAATCTCGATTGACATATGTCATATATACATACTTCTCGAATCTTGGAAAAGACGTCATCGATGAGAATTTATGTTTGAAAACAAATGCTGAGATTGAAGAAAGTGAGAAGGTGAAAACTAATTAGTATTAAATCAAAAATTAAATTAAGTAATTTGCAATTTAGAATTACCAGTAATCTCAAACCTAATTTTGTAACTGAGAATCTATTGCAATACCACAAAACCATTACATTGTAAAACATTACATAAATAATCATGCAATACATTTTAGAACAAGCTACTCTGTTCGAATTTTCCAATATCTAATGAACGATTACATGTTACAGATGTAAATCTTTGTTTGTATTCAAAACGGTACTTCGTGCACCTGACAAATGAAGGACCTTCTAATCGATTATACATTGTTGTAACGCGATGACCCTTAACAAAACTTTGCCCTCAACCTTGACAATTTCAACATATGCCGCGTCATGGAAGCAAGTAGCGAGTTGTACAAATAATTCAATGAGAATCGATTTTAGATTCTACAATGGCCCTATTTTAAAGCTCTAAAAGGAGTGGTGACTGATCCAACGAAATGGAAGTCAGCTACAGTACTTTTGACCAATTCAAATTGACCTTTAGAAACCTATGTATATCACTCTCGTGATAGGTCACTTGCTGGTACCATGAACTCACGTTTCAAAGAGAAGTTCAATTTTTCAATATATGTATTCATTTTTTCAATATGTTCATTTTGTCAATATATTCCTCGTCTTGAGTTACAGAATGAACAAGAAGAAATTACGATCAGTGTTCAACATTGATAGATTGCAATAATAAATCAGAAATTTAAGAATTCAGATGATGTTCGCTGAAGGTGCTCTTAATTATAATTCTATATAACGAACTTCGTGAGTAGTGTGAGAGACACATGATGATTGATGGTTAAGCTTGAGTTGTGCATCTGAGTGATGTGTTGCATTAAAAACAATACGTTGTACGCATTCGAGCGAAATGTAATTGCAAATAATATTCAGGAAACAATTTGGTGGTTACTTCCTGGTCAGAATTCCCCTATCTCAAAGTCTACAAAAGCCTATGCTGCATTATGTCATTTGCGATACTTTATGCAATTGAATGCCTGTTACTAGAGAAACTCAAGGAATCCGGCAACGTTCGATTCGTAGTGGAATTTCATTAAACTCTTGAGATTTGGAAGTGACGACGTGCCAAGCGACGTTCCAGAACTATTTCATTCTCGTTAACATATAAAGTAGGAATGGAACGCCTGTCATAATTAACTCATGCAAGCAATTAGCTACAACTTGCAATTAGTTACGCAGTAAAATTATAAGATATGTACACTTGTTAAGGTACAACATCTAAATGTTCCTGTTGTATACGTATTCAAAAAGAATTCCGAGACCTTCTGCACTGGGAGAATCAAGCGGAATAATCTGCTTCCTTGCATCCAACAAATGGGGCACCGCTGTTTCATTTGGCATGTCATCTTATTGTACGGACACAATTTAACTTTCTTCTTCGAGGACAACAATGACTTATGTTTCTTTCTGGCAGCACCTAACCATCAGATCCTCTGAAAACTCTTTTGTAATCGATAATTCTCACGGAGGCGTTAGTGCGGAGATATCCTTTCATGCATCGTTCGCTCATGTCGTGATTCTTGATATATCGATCTCGCAATGCCCTCCTCCTCCACATTGGAACTAATTCACGAGATGAGTCGAGATGAGAATATCTTGGAAGGTGAGCTGGATGATTTCCATTCCGCATCCTGAATAAAAACAACTTACAACTTCCCAGCCAATTCTTTTATGCATCTTTGCATTTTAGTTTTTTTTACAAATTTACTATTTTTATAATTCAGTAAATATATAATTCAATAAATATGTGACAATTTTATTCTTGTGGAGGTGTAATTTATAGGTAGTTATAAAAAGGGTCATGAAAATTGCAGATTTCGAATCCTTTACACAAGACCCTTGTAGACTGTCGATCTCAGAATTATTACTTTTGAACAGCCATTTCTATATATTACTTTATCCTCGCAATTATAAATTATTCTTCCCACAAGTCACGATTTATGCCTCGGTGCAAAATTCTCTTAGTTTCAATAATGGAAGTGAGATTTTCTTCAGTGGAAGAGAAATTTTCTATAAAGTGAAATTCAGATATTTGAATCACTTTCCTTTTTTGACAACCAACGAGGGTATCTTTAATGCTGTATTAACCGATTTCACATAAAATAAAGGTAGTAAATTTTATCATGAATACAGAATTATTCCCACAATGTTTTCGTGTAGTCGTTATTATTTTAATGGTATTTAACCTAATATTCATTACTTCCGAGAGAGAAATAATGCAGGTTGACAACATATAAATTTCTGAAATTACACCATGGCCCTTATTTTTTAGATCAATATTACTTCATAACGAGTTCAAACGTAATGCGGAAGGAATATTGCATTTTCTTTTACAAGAGACGCATGCTGAAAAGTTAAACTGGTCTGAGCCATTACTCTTCCTTAATACTCTTGCGACGTTTAATCGATGGCTGTAAAATGCGGCTACAAAGTCACTAATGCATATGACTTTTTCAATTTCTCGAATAAAAAAAGCGCTCTTGCGATATGTTTTCACACATATCTTTGACGAAACCAGAACTTATTTGCGTTACGCTTCATAAACGAGATTTAGACACATATATTTTTTAAACCAACATTATGGTACCGCCAATAAAATATTACGCAAAATACTCCTTTCTTTTCACAAGAAAATGATTGACATCTAAGTAGGTTTCTCCTAATGACGACAGAGAATATTTCAAATGCTCTTGTTTGAAGAAAAAATATTCCACTCTGATAAATATCTTTCTCAGGTCATCTGATCATCGCGGAAAGTATTGCAAAAGTTCCCTTAAGAGTCTCACTCGTAATTTAGACGTCTAGTTAATGAGATTTTTCCGATTTCTTTCTAGATACTTGAGTCGTAATTGCAACGATTACATACCTGTATTTATTTGATTATTCCCCATATTTGGCATGGAAATTGTTTTCAGTCAACAAAGAAATAAACTAAACTAACAGTGAAAATATAAAGATATATTAATAATTTCATAAAATTAATTCTAACGCTTCATTTCTCCCCTGAAGGTCAAACAATCTTCATTAAATGAATCATCGAAATGAAAAATGAATATTGATGTGCATTGCAGTGTCTATAGGATTAACAAGCAAGTAATAGGAAAGATTGTGACGTGCCATTTCACGTTGTCGTGCTATTCGTTCTGGGATTCTCGATAATGCAGAATGTGCAATTGTGCATTGACCTATTCAACACAGCATCTGCATTTTAATGGAAGATCAATAAAACATCTTAGATCTTTGTCACCGAGTGTTTAATAAAGATAAGTCGACACTTGAAGGACATTTAAAGCTAAAAGTGTTGACAGAGACAAGTTTTCGTCTACCGATAATCTTCAATCATCAGTATTAGACACAACGATACGACATTTAAATAATAATACGGCACAATGGCACAATGTGATAGTATTTTATCATAATTCTTCTTAAATTTCCAAGTTGAAGAGAATATCTATAGAATGAGAGATATCTAGAAAAGCAACGATGATTTTCTTGGACCCTGAGGTCACTTTTGTTTCGAGGGTCCTAGAGGTTCAAGGACAGTGCGCCCAGTAAGCATTACTCAACATATCCCACAAACTGATCTCTTCAGTTGTTCGTAATTTCACGTACAATTTCATAATTATACCTCTAGTGTTTCTCACATTATGTAAATGCAATATCTCCGGACGTGATGTGCTTCTAGGTTTGCTCCTTGAACAATAATTAGGAGATCTCGAAAATTTACGAAACTCCTCTTAACTATAGAAGTTAAAAAAGCTTTTTTAATTGAACAAGCTTGAATCTTGAATGCGATCTCGGACCACACGTAACCAATGAATATGATGCAACACATAACTGATTCGTTAATATGATTGGTTACGTCTAACAATGATTTAACAACAATTGAATGTGTGAGAAAATGATAGGGCGTCGACATTTAGAAATAGGACTTTTCGAGGCGCACCTTATCATTGCGGTACCTGCTACTATATCTGTATAGTTCACAAACCTTTACGTCCTCTTTCACCTCCCGTCTTGCCTTGGAACACTGCCTTGACAGGAGTGCCACGAGCGGGGAATGCAAGATGATTCGACGTTGGAAGCGGAACTACAGTGATCAATTGAAACGAAATCTAAATTTTGTCATTAAAATTCATGACTCGAACGTAAAAAGCGAATGGAACATTTGAACTCCCCTTTTTCTCTCTCTCTCTCTTTCTCTCTCTTTTCCACTCGTGTTACCTTATCGGCATTGACGATAAAAAAGAAGGAACAGATACGTTTATGGAGATGCCTTCCAATCTATTCGACGAACTGGTTTTCCAATCTTGTAAATCACTACATATCGGCAGTAAACTGTCAACTGAAATTTCGCTGTGCAAATGAAACTATTTTAACTATAAATCGAAGTAAATTAAATGACAAACGTTCATCGTTAAAAATTTATTCTTCAAAAATGTGTTTTATAGAAGGCGGTTCAGTTTGCTGATAACTTAATCTAGCATTAACGACCAATTATTAAGCAATTTCGCACTAAAACGACTATTGGACGCTTTCCATTCAATCCACTAATCGATAAATTTCCTCACAAGTGGTAATACGAGTTTTTAATAATCTTGAAAGTGACATATACCGGCAATCTCTCCAGCAAAAACAAAAATTTGTTTATTTTAGTCATAACGCGTTACATATCAACCGCATAATCGACTTTGCTTTAAAATTACATTAGAATGAGATAACTGCTTTGTAACAACGTAAATTAGATACATTATGTATATATTCGTCATAATTAACCAACAGGAAAAACATAATCGATAATCAGATTGAAACAAGGAAACTTTATTTGAAATGTTCATTTATAAACAGATAAACTTATCTATAGTTTTCAATCATAAGAACACAAAAATCTATCAATATCGCGTGATAAAAATCTGATGATTTCCTTCATTTCTTAATGCCGATAAAAAACGTATGGCATAATCCTTGCATTCCTCAGACCAAACTAGTTTGTCATAGTTGAGGAAAAAAAATAACAGACAAGGGGAAAAAAGCTTAGGCCTGCAGGCTTTCCCATTTAAAGCAAACAGAGACACTTTATCACAGTCACTATATACATGTGTACTCGGTATCAGTGAAAAATCTGTATCACCAGGGATACCGGTAGTTTCAACGTATCTCGTACAGCTCAGTACGTTTCGTATATTTCGTGTAAATAATTCATTGATGTTATTGACCTGCAATAAAGCATTGCTTTATGCACTTTGTTTCCGTTTTTCCTGATGGTTTAGCAGAATATTAGTTTTCTAATTTCTATTTAAATAGGCTACTAAGGTTCGTCAAACAAACTTCATCAGTTCTTTCTGACTCAAAATTTCGACAACAATCAGTCCTTTATTTAAATTCCCGAGTCATGCATTACATTCACGTTTGTTAGTCTTATAGTATCAGAAACTGGACTCTGCCTATCAAGTTAGACTTAGAACTTAGACTCGTTAGAAGCGATTCAAGATTCATGGGTTTCTCAGCCATTTAGATAGTTCGCCTATTTTTCCCATACTCTAAGTTTGCGAAATCGTTGTATGACATAAGTATTATATTATCGACACGTACTTTAATGTACTTCGAGGCAATAATGTAACTCAATCTTTTTTACAGCTATAAGAAAATTTCATTGCAAATTAAGTGTAGGATGTTGACAGAATTCTTCATCTTCCTACACAATGATTTTTTAAGCTTATTTATGTTATTGAATAAAAAAATCTAAGTACCGCAAATGTAGAACGACATACAATTAATTAAAAGACTGATTTAATTACGATGACTGCCTTCTAAAATGCGTCGGTAGTTTTCTGACAAGTAATGAGAGTGAGTTTATGGACTCGTCGAGAAGATTTATATTACTTCTCCAACTCGGAATAATTGCTCCCTTGTATGACGAAGCGGTTGAATAATGAATCGTATGTACTAAACGATAATCATGAGCCCTGACAGGCCGTCATAACTAAAATCATATGCCAGAGAGTGACCGAGTTACACTTCGTATTCGTATTGCTACTGCTTTAAGATCAGTATCTATTCTTTAAACATAAAAAGTATTTGCAGACGTTGTGTGTACTCAAGGAAGAAAATTGCATTGTATATCAAGTAAACTATCAACAAATTTTAGGTTGTCTCAGACTTTTATTATTTTTTTTCCAGTCTTATCTTTTAAGGAAATCACCCATTCATAAGAGTTGCATAATTTCGAAAAAGCCTTACTTTTAAACTTAAACTTTACATTTCGAAAATTTTTATGAATTTCGGAAAACTTATTGAATTATTGGGTTGAAATTCCCAACAGTCTGACGAACTTTTTTTATTTATTTATTACATTCTCATCAGAGAGAATGTATTAGATTTTTGTAAAACTTAATCCCCTCAGTTTTTGTCAAATGTCCATACATACATCTCGCATACATTGTTGTTGCAAACTTGATTGGCTTTTTAATGTCTTGAAATTGTAACAAGGAAAACAAAATAATCGCGCACATGTTGATTTGCTGGTCTCTTAAAACTTTACAAAACATTTCCAAGAAATAAGTTTCCGGGAGTGAAAATCGGTAATCGAAAAATTTCGACCTGTGATTGTTAGACCCTTAGTCAGTGGGCCCCGTAAATCTCTAATTCGCCCCTGCCTTTAGTTATTTTCACACGTCCGCGCGGATTTTCTATTTGCGGAGCACGGGAGTTGAGATTGTGCTTTTCGTGTACATTTCCACTCGATTTTCACCAGAGAACGGATAAAAACACTTATCCAGGTGAAGTTCATCACATTCCGGGCCCGTGGAGTGTTAAAGTTCGAACAATCTCATCCTAATATTCGCGTTATTAGTAAAAATG
>CAJFCP010000089.1:733257-843826 GCA_904066005.1 Synergus itoensis
ACTAATTAATTTTAAAATACATCTCAATCTTCACTTTCTTATTCCCAGTTTTATTAGTAGAATAAAAGGGGAATGGAATATTTCCAGTTCATTAGAAGAATGAAATGGAAATTTAGATTTGAGAATTTGTTTAGTAGAATAGAGAAATGATAATAAAAGCTAAATTTAAACCACTTTTTGTTTGGCAAACTGTTTCAGCAATTTTTTAATTTGATTATTAGGTTATTAACACTATTTATATTTAAAATACAAAAAAAAAATTGTTACAATTTGCGATTATACATATATTAATGAAGTTTTATTGGGAATATTGAAAAAAAAATTCAGCATTGAAAGCCACAAGTTTTTAGTCCAAAAAGTCTAGGAAATTAAAATCACTGGAATTGCTTGACACTTTGGAATTATTCAATCTAGTTTGGAGAAAATTTTTATATTTATTCTTTCTACTTTTTTTGTTCCTTTTTAAAGTCTAAAATTTTAATCACTTTAGTCGAATCTGGAACTAATTTTTTGACTTTTAATATTTATTTCTCGGTCGGTATAAAAGTGAATAAAGTGTTTAGTGTAAAGTGTTTAATTGTGTTTATTGGTGATGAGGATGGATGCTGATGAGGATGCTGACAAGGATGCTGAGAAGACTTCTCAAGGTCAAAGGACTATAAACAAGTAAGGTCAGTTCAAAAAGTTGAAACCCCAATTATAAAATTTATTTCTATCTCCATTTTGTTGATAAATATATTGCGACTGATATATTTCTATTTTATTACGCATATTATATTTTCGTAAACAATTATGGAATCCAGAACAATTTTGGGTTCCAAATTAAAAATATATACCAGAATTAAACAAATAATTTTATATTTAATCAAAAACAAGATTATATACCCTTTTCAAGTTTTTAAAAATAGGTTTTGAAACTTACATAGGTAGTTCTTGTTTGCAAATCGGGGTGCAAAATGACATTTTTGATTCGTCAAACAAAATGACTATATTGCCCCCCGTCCAATTTTTGCGGGGGGGCAGCTGCCCCTCCTGCCTCCCCGGTTGCTACGCCACTTGAAATGTAACGTCCTCATAAATCTTGTACTCTCAGTGACTCTTGGCATTAGCACCTTTGCTAATCAAATTCCCCTTTCGCACTCTTTAAATCGCGATCACTTGGCAGACTTTGCAGTCTCTGCAATTTATCGATAAAGGATCTTGACCTTTACTCGTTCCGCATCAGTGGGCCAATAGAATATGACGTCAAACACTTTGTACAGTATGTCTTTCTACAAATTATAATCGATATCAACAGAACGGCGCACTACTGTTATAGGAATGCCATTATCGATATGAACAATTGAAAATTTCAGCTTGACTTCTGTATTATATTCATACATACTTCAATACAATTTTTGAAGAAAAATTGATTAAGCCGAGCTGTCAATTTTTTTGACGCAAGTTTTACTTTCTCTGTTGATTTTGATCCATTGAAGCGTATAAAATAATTTTATCAACGGTAAACACCGTCCAAACTATTTGGAAAGCGGTTGGTAATAAAATCTGGGCTTTAAATACTGTTCAGTTAGCCATTAAATCCTTATACTCAGTATTACTTTCCCTAAGTGTCGCTATAAATTTTTTATACATAGGAATCAACTCCCACAAAAATTGTTCAGTTTCTGCTAAAGCGAATGACTCAATGAAATCTTAATAAAAGCCTTTGTTCTTTGATATCTGCGTAAAATCAAAAAATCACTTGTGTAAAATAAAAACTCTACAGTTTGGTTTATTGCAAAATTTAGTCAAAAAAATTCAAAGATTTATGAAGAAATTTATAAGGTGTGGAATTGATTTCTTGAAAGCAGGATGTTTTAGGTTCACGATGGAATTTCTTGTATTATCTTCGTAGACGAGCAACGTTCATCTGGCATTCAAATGCCAACTCTTTGTTCCAAGCCGATATTGCTACTTTAACGCTAAGCTGAGCTATATGTATATATTGTGTATATCCTTACATTACGATCTTCTACGAACATTTCACATAGCTTGCAAACTTCGTAATATTGTTAAAAGTGTTACTCTGCGCGTTTGAGCGGCAAAGCGATGCGGTTGATGCATGTTAATTCAAGATCGATGATCATATATTATATTATCATCTTGAAGAATGTAAGAACATAGGTGTAAATAATCGTGAGAAAAAGACTTTGTTCTTCTACACTCTATTATCACTCGGAGATGTGCAACATCGGTAAACTGAAGTTTATTGAGATTCTCTGTCCTCTTTCAATCTCGACAAAAGAATGTTGGATTATCCGCTAGAGCATATATTAAATTATTCAGACACTGCAATTCAATGTTTCTATACTAAAGATTTTGATCTTTAAACATTAATTAACTAATAATAATGAACTACTGGTAAATCATAATAAACTCTGGTTTTGGATACTTTCATTAATCTTTCACGAAGATTGATTGCTAATATGAATTCTTTCCGCTGTTATACATATAATATATTATGAATTTCTGTAATAGGCATACAGTTGTATAATGCGAGATGATTTCTTGATGTCAGACCTCCAAGTCTGCCAGACATGTTAATATTAATGACGTTCGACTAGGAATTGAAATACTTGTTAGAGAAAAGAGTAATAATACGAAATTTCCTTGATTTTACGCTCTCTACTCCTTTGCTTTTCAGTCATCTTCTTGTAGTGCAATTAGAATGATGTATGATGCTCGTTTTTCCACGTCGCTCAATTACGTCATTCGTAAGTGATATAGTAAATAATACCGAGACTAGGAATAATGCTCGGATATCGATAATACCTGTGAAAGCACGTTTAAAAGTTTCCGCGTTTCTCATCTTAGATGAAGATGTGAATGCATTCAAATCCAAACCCGCTGAACGGGAATAGGTAACTTTCAATGGATAGTGTTGGCATCTGGCGTACTACCTTGTAACTACCTTATAGACTCTTACGATAAATAGATAATTTGTTAATAATAATTGTGGAAATATTGTTAATCATCAAATGATCCATAAAACTTTTCTGATAAATTTATTTAATTTTTAGTGTACAGATTAATGAAAGAAATTTAATCTGTGTTGCAGATAAGTTATCATTCGTTAGGTAAAAGTTGGTATAAAGCTGAGAGTAACAACTAACAAAAGTTAAAGAAATTCTTAAGATGGTAACTATTACATTACATTGTAATTCTGATTAGAGCTGGTAGATGTCTTCGTAACTAAGGTTTACATCAACATTTTGAATTCGAATGATAAATAAAGTTAAAGGATAAATGATAGAATGGTTACTTTTAAAATCACTTTATTATCACGAAATTTGGTATAAAAATGAATAAATACTAAAGTCTACAATAAATAAATGTGATGCCGAAGTTCGATGAATTACAGTGTAGTTTAATACTGTGCGCGACTTAAAAGTATGCAATAAATAATGTCTTTCATAAATAATCTAATACTATCGTAATATGATTGCTAATATCACTTGAGCGAATTTGATGAAAGATCCTAAGCTAATACAAAAATCATACAATGAAAATCATACAAACGTCACCGTTGCAATAAATAGTTCCTAAAACCTAAGTCAAATAATTATTAATAAATACTTAACTCGAATAATAAATAATAAATACTAGTTACAAAAGGTAGTCGCGCAATAAATACAAACATTCAATAAATATTAGATGCGCGTATTTCCCCGATCACTGTGATTAAATTCACGTAATAATTGCACACTTCTAATCTAATAGTTGATTCGTCATTATGACATCTATCTTATCACTTTCTGCAATTACAGAAATTACAGGATAGGTATTCGTTGTTTGTCATCAAATTATCAAAAATTCTCCCTAACCTTCGTTAAACCTCATCTACCCATTCGAAGGAACAAAAGATTTTACATAAGGTATAAAAATTCTCTTACCAGCTAAGATTTCTTCTTAAATTAATTTACCTAGTTCTATTCTATGACAAATATCAAAAAGCTTATTGACCGCCTTTTAATAATTCGTGTAGAAAATAGCTCAGAGCGTCATCTTTGGTAAAAATTGATTGGCAATACTGTGACTTCTATCACGGATCTCTAGTATCTTAATTTTTTAAATTTGTTTCCTAATAGTCAAAGACGTGCCTCCAAGCGTGAAGGTAATTCTTGTACTTCATTACAACTCCCCAATCACGTATTAGTCTTCTCGTATCGTCAACTGGGTCTCGTTCAATAGTCACCATGATGCTTCTATCAACCCTTGAAGGAATTTGTATCGACGGCAGCAAAGCGATGTTGCTCTCTACTTCACATAGCATCATCATAAGATACGACTGAGTAGCTTTCAAGGGATTCAAGATTCTGGGATTCGTCTCATCCTCCACGAGTTCTTCAAAGGCCACAGCAAATTTCTGCAGGTCCAAGTGCAATTTCGGCAAATGATTGATAATCTGCAACAAATAAGAGATATTCTTCTTTATAAATCATGCATGTATAAATCCATGTTGACAAGGATGAAAATGATTGTCTCTAAGAAGAAAAACCCTCTTCATGAATGATCTGATATCACTACTTGAGCGAGAGAGCACGTTTTTTTAATCTTTGTATCGAGTTTGCGGGAAGGAGGAAACTGACTGTGTCCTTGTCGCTTGTTATCGGTCGGCCTTTCTGTGTTGGTTCTCGAGTCTCGATTACGCAGTCGCGCGACCCGGCGAGCATGAGTATCGGACTTGCTACGCGCAATGCAAACCAACCACCTCGCTCCTGCTTGCCTGGTACTTTATAATAATTACCGTCTCATTAAAATTTGTTATTTAACGTTAATCAATTGCAAGCACAGTTTGTACCACGCGAAAACGATACATATACACGTGTATAAGCTTTATGCAAAGAGCCGACAAAACTGCTCGCCGGGCATCATTTACATCAGCCTGGTACCACGACACCCTCCACGTGTTATACACACCGAGCAAATGAATATTAATGACCTCGTTGAAAAGTAAAGAGAAGCTAATTAATATCCCGGGCTACCCACTTGGTTCGGAAGATTTCAGCTCTTTAGTCTTTCTTTTAAGTTTATCATGCTTAGCAACGGAACTCTTCATCTGTTGACAATATATACTTTTATCCTGTATATTTTAAAAAGAGCTACAAGTTTGAACTTTGGATAGAGTGCAGGAGAAAGTAAAAATAACTGGAAGTCGAGATTCTTTAGAAATTTTAATTTTCTCCAAAGTACGAAAGAAAGATCCAAGAGGCAATTTTCCGAGTATTGGTTTGCAATTCGTAAAGTCAAAACATGAGCTATGAGACGAAATAATACACACTACTTTCGACGAAGGCAGCAGGGGTCCTTTGCGCTTCTCTATATCAAATGGAAACTCATAATTTCAGAAAAGATGAAAATTGCAGATGATGTTAAAGAGTTTTAGCAGTAAAAACATACCGTTTGTGACTCTCCTCCCGCTAATTTTCGCACTGTGTGGACATCTTTCTTTCCAGGGATCCAGTTAGGAATGTACTGATGTTCGTGCACACCGAATTTGACCCTTTCGTAAAGGAAATCGTAGTCGCTGTTGAGATAATCGTTCATGGTTAATTGATGTTGAAGTTTGATGCTCTCAAGAATGGACTTCATCTCCTCAACCTCGTTGCCAGTGGAAGCAACCTCGGCTTCCTGGAATTCTCCACAGGGCTTGTGCCATAAGGGTGTCGATCTTTGGGTCCTTTTAGGGGCTGCTGATGTGATCGCCAAGATCGTTATCAACACCATAACCGAAACACTGATTACTTTATACATCTTGTTAACTTCACTTCTGATGACTTCCACAATAACACACTATTATCTCCTGATCGTTCCGTAATTGATTTCTAAGATTAAATACTCGTAATTGCGGTTAATATGATTACGGGTTAAGTATTAGACGATGTTCACGGGTGGCGTGAAATCTTGAACTGGGATTGTCAAACCTTCGTGCTTCCTCCTTTATATATGCCATAGTGTAAACAATCGTATACGTACGCACGTAAGTTCGACGTCTTGTGCTGGCCGTCGATGGCGGGAGAAATATTGTCCGACATTTTCGGGCAAGATTCGTGAAAAAGGAAGGAGTGTGGGCACCACCTGCTCGAATCCTTTATGATTGATAGGTTTAATACTAACAGTAAATAATACTAAATAGTAGATAAACAAGTAAATAATTAGTCCTCACAGGATAAGTATAAAAGGTGTGGATAATTCAATGATTATACTTGTTCCCAGATTGAGAAGATGCTGATATCACCTGAATAATCTTATTTAAAAATCTAAACGATACTGGATTAATGTCTTATCAGCAACATGGCACAGGAAGTATTTGTCTGGTGTCAAATAAAAAATTAATATGACTAATGCTAATATCAATCGTAGTACTCGACATTTCTGCGCTATGCATCACGCTTTGGCAAATCGATATATCACTGACTCTTCAAGTAGGCAAGGGATAAAATCACATATTAAACAGTCATTGTCCAATTATATGATGTGGACTGATTATTTTTCAGGGTAATAATTCTTGTTTGAGCTACTCTGCTGAATACTTGTGTTGCATTGTTCTTTTTGATAAATGTATTCAGAAGCTTTTTATTATACTCCTTGGTTATTACGATCTTCGGTTGCTAATTTTGGATATAAGGGATGAAATTAGATTTCAGTGTAGCAGGAATCGAATTTGAAAATAGGTTGTGAAACACGTAGCTTTCCAGATATGTTCAAGTGACGTGTTAGCTTCGGTATACCATCATAAAACATGGATAATTCCAGGACTTCGCCCACACCCTCCTCGTCATACGGACATTTCCAATTTTCTTCGAAGAACAGAGAATACCTGTCATCGCATAATTATCTTAAGCTAGAATTATGCTAATGTATGGAGCATTGGACTGATTCTGGCATACGTTTTTTTGAAAGTTCATCGATGGATACGTAAACCGTTTTCTACGTCCAATGTTTGCTCCTCGGTTTGTTCTGTGATTCAAATGGGAAAGCCATGATGAATCTGAGACTCACATATAGTAAAATGGACATCACATATATAGTAAATGACATCTTTTTTCTCTATATACAGGTACAAAGGTTCAGAGACTGTTTGTTTAATAATATTCGGAGATTCTGTAGAATATTGTTTAAAAAATAACTCAAACATACGAAAATACAAATGTATTACTTCAAAAGTGAAGTCAAATGTTAAATCTTAAATCTTCAAATCTTTAAATAATAATATAAAGGTGCAAATTGCAGAGAATGCAGTTGTCATCGTAGGAAGTTATGCACATAGAGATTAAACCGCACACAATAAAAGTGCAGATTACTAAAGGTAACATTCTCTGGGAATCACCTACTTCATTTTCCAGTTAAATACTGTCAACAAATGTGTCACTTTTATGGAATACCTCGAATATGTAACGATAAAAGACGAGTATTTAGTTAATTTTATATTTATATATGATGAGTCTAATCTATTATTATATTATTATAATTTAAAATATCTTGTCGTTCTTCGATTTTAACGATTTTTGTAAAAAGTATTTTTTCATTCAACACATGTGCTTCATATGCACATAGAGGAAGAATAATTAAGAGTGCCATTTACGAAAGCAAAATCTTGGAAGAGCAATTCTTAAAAATGGATCGCGTTGCGGATGTAGTGTCCTGACGTCACATGGACAATAAATATCCAACGAGGGACTCCAACTAAAAAGCATCCAACAAAAACGCATTCAACAAAAAATCTTGAATGAACTCGACGTAAGGAGTCGATCGCACGTCGTCAATGTATAAACAAAGTATGAAATTAGCACTTCATACCATTTAAGGCGGTTCTATAATTAGGCGTGAAAAAAACAAGGAAAAATATGACTGACCTAGGTGCAGATACACGGAAATAAGAAACTGCAATTATCAAGTAGTATTTCGTGAGAGTTTATATTTATAGATACATTTTTCCAGGGATTCTATGAAGATTGAAATTTCGAATTTAAGATTCAAATTCCATTCTAGAGTGATCTAGTTATAATATTCTCACGCTCAATTCTTTTCTACGAAAATAACAAGAAGTTCCTAGATTGAGATAAAAGTAAACGTTTACCTATCTATAATTTCTCATTTACGCCACGCGTGTACTTGGAATATGATTCAAATGATAAGATCAGATTGGCTCCAATGACAGTAAAAATTAATGAAGCAAGAAGAAAAGTGTAACTTTGGCATTTCGATTCTTTATAAAAACATCACCTAAATTCTTAGTTGTACTGGAAAAACTTCCTGCATCTTGCGCATTATTTTTAATGCATCTTGATCTAGTTTACAATTCCAAGTTTTCATATTTTCCAGGAAAATTCCTTGCTTTTTCATTAAATGTAGGATGTTTTTACAAACCTTAAATATCCATTTTTTAAATTTTCAATATTTGTTGCACGGTGATTTCATAGATCTAAAATTTAATAAGAACGCGTTCTACATATCCAGCTTCGGTAGCTTTTTTCCTCCCTTTTTCTCAAAAGAATTTAATAAATAAAATTTTGCTTGTTAAAACTTGAACCACTTTCTTCATTTTATTTTCCATTGCTGTTACTTTGAATTAATAAAAGAGGTTTCAGCTTCTTTCTAGAATACCTCGGAAAATTCAAAATAAAAAGGGAAAAGCTCTTTATCATATACGAAGTCATGATATAGTGAAGATATAGTGCGGAGTCATAAATCGATTTACAAAGCTGCGCACACCTGTAACGGTGTAACAAGCTTGCAGTTTTCCTGTCCTCCTGTTACTTCGATTCCTCGTTTCGAAAACCTTGGCTGCATTTTGAAATTTACCTCTTGAGCAACAATGCAGTTTTTGTCAATGAATGGAATGACCAAAGATTGAAACTATTTGATAAGTCTCTCAAAAAAGAGTCGAAAATTTAAAACTTCAACCATTGTATCCACACTCTAATATTGTTATTTGTGTAAAATATTAATTTATAATGTAAGTTACCAAGAACTAGATTTATATTCTGCAATATTATTCCATTATGGTCTTGGTGATTAAATATTTCCATTTCGACAATGATTAATCGTGTCAGAATTTCAACTACCGTATGAAAGTCAATGATAGATAAGAAAATAAGTTGAAGGTTGTAATAGAAATTGCTGGAGATGTTATCAGGAACAACCTTCTAGTTTCTGTAACGAGCGTTATCGGCGGAGCTTGCGTTACATGAATGTAATACCCTTTTCTGTTTTCCTGATACTTACTGTAAAAAGACTCGAAAGTTACATCATTTGGGGGTAAAATTTTAAAAATTTGGTTGCAAAAAACTTGTTACAAATGTATATTTACATACTCTGTAAAGTTCTACCATTTAATAGTAATATTACATATGTCATACTATAGGCGTGAGATCACTCGTGATTCACCAGCATCAGTTCTTTTTTAATGTTACTAAAATTTTAAATTGTTGTTAAATATATATGCTATAGAGCATATTAACTATATATTCCAGGAGATTGAAGGAAAATTCAGGATATATATTTTCGAATTAATAATGTAGTAAAAATAACGCAGAAGTATATTACAAATTCCATTTAATACAAAATAAGTTTTATTCGGATCGATTACAAAGGAGAAGAAATGATAATAAATAATATAAAATATGTGCAATGGTAACGTGATATAATAAATAATAGATTGTAAATGTTATGGAAGAATGCGCGTGCGAACATTAAAAATAACACGAGGAAATGGGATAAAAAATATTTACAAAAAATGTACAGATTAATTCATAAAAATATGACTTTACAATTTTACAAATCAAAAAATTATGTATCAATAATATTTACGCAAGGGAATAATTAAAAAAAAAAAACATCAGCACATTTTCCCGTGTAATTTTCAGCGCGTGCTTAATAAATATACTATACATAGATGTACGTAGTCGGTATTATAAATCTGAAAATTCTATTCCTTAATTTTCGTTCATTTAATACTTATAACTTTCTTTTGGCCCAGAAATTAAGAAAGGTGCCATTATCATTAAATATAAACAAATTCAGGAACAATTGAGTCGTCTCTCATTTAGAAAATTCTTTCAAAATTTAAAACTTTATGAGTACAAAACCTGATATTATTTCAAAATTTTAAGACACAAAAATCCTAACTATAAATTAGCGAAAATTTATAAAAAATATCAAAATTTCAGCGCGATGCGAGATTCTAAGTCATATCAAAACAAAGCGTTCTAAAATTATAAAAGACGTAATTACGTAGAATAAGAATTTTGATTTTTCAATCGCATCAGTCCAAATTTCTGCATTGGCATCGATTTTGAAATAGCAGCCAATAAAACTTTTTAATTATTTGTCAGAGATACATATCACATAATATCGAGGAATGCCTTTTTAATATTTTCCTAAGAAGTACAAAATGTCTTAAGCAATACAATTCACTTACGTATGTCGGTATACCTAGTATGTCTCTACTCCTAATATAATCTATCGCTATTTATACCTTTTTATACACGTAATTATAGACTTAAGGAAACAAAAAAAAGAACACGTAGGAACTTCGTAACATCCACATACGTTCGTCATATCACAGCTTTTAACTTTAAGCTTTCGCCACACAGTGCGCGTTAAAGCTACAATAAATAAATTACGTCAGAGTTTATTTTTTATAAAAAAATGTAGCTATAATGATAAGAAATACGTTTAGCTTATCATAAAATGCCAACTGTTCCAATCTCTGCAGGTCAATCGCGGAATTAGCTATCAAATTATCAAGTCCGTATATAATACACTTATGTACAGAGTGCCACTAACAGACATTTATTCCTTATTTATCCCAACGGATTTCGAGAATTTCAAAACAATCTACACTTTCTAATTCAGTATTTTATCCGAGAATAGTCTTTTTACTTATAGTGTATATTCAAAATGTTTATAGGCAGCTTTGTTACTGCCGCTATCTCTATTAAAAATAATTGTATCGTTTCCATGTGTATCGGAAACAACACAATGTTGATCTCCCGTTACTTCAAACGATATACATAATACTGTTTATTCGCTCAGAAGATCTTTTAATACTGGTATCTAATTGCAACCGTACACCAAAGACAAAAACACATTGCATATTATGAAATTAGAGCCTCTGAACTTTTGTCCTGGATTTCTTCTCATTCGATGAATTAATTTGGCGAAATGTTAAAACTAACGTACCAATGATTTATGACTATGGAATAAATAAGTGATAACGCAAGTGAATTGATAGATGATTTAGAGAGTAAGGTTTCCTCTTTAGCACGAATTCAAGTAGAAGAAATATTGCTATCTCGGGGTTTATTTCTGCCTAATCTTCTCCTCATAGCACGTCTCGTTCCCTCCACGTAAGACCGATTCCTACCGTAGCCTTTTTTTTTAAATTGACCATTTTGTTTCTTAATAGGCTTTTTTTGTCTTTTCTTGGGCTGAAATTCTTTCTTGACTCCTTGTGACTTTTTGGGTCTATATATCAAGGGTTTCACCATATTAGGGTCGCAGGTTCCAGGCCCAATGGCAGTCGCGTTTCGAAATGCTCTTGTCCAATCGTTAAGAAAATCCCTATAAAGTCTAAGTACTCCTGAGTCCTGAATTAACATCAAAGTCAAATCTCCTTCTTTTGCCCAATTTGAACTCTCCGTTACGATCTCTGCCGTGTGAGTGGTTGGCAGTTGCAGTCCCAAATTAAAAATTGCTGTTTCCACTTCGCAGAGCATCTGCAAGTAACAAATTTAAATTTCCAATTGGATCTCAACTTCAAATTAATTTTTATTAACATTTTTCTAACAAATATTCAAGTTACTCACCCTTCGAACTTCGTTGAACATCCCATCGATGATTTGATTCCGCCTTTCCATTGTGACCTCGGTATTGATGTTTGATTTGAGGCGAAAAATCTTTAAATGATAGAAAGTGATGGCGAACCTTTGAAGGGCATCGTGCAATCGAGGAAGTGCTCTTTCTGCCTTTTTGCCCTTTTCCAGACACCATACCTCACGATGATACCAATCCAGCTGCTTCTCCGGTAGCCAGGACATTCGGTACTGCTGCTCTTTCAGCACTTTGTACACCTACAATGAGAAAGACGAGATATTGTTTAGACTCTGTCATGATCCAATATCTACCGTCTCCAGCAGTTCGCACCTTACAGCTCTCTAGCTAACGTAGCGACTCTACTATAAACATCTGGCTCTTCTTCGCAGATTTCGAAGAAGAACTATGATGTCATTTCCTCCAGAGATTTTTCGCTTCCACAGCCATGCTTCTACTACTTTTTCACTGCCAGTAAGCAGAATTCATTTTCGCTTAAAATAATCTAAAATAATCTAATTATCTGATTACGAGATTCTTATATTATTTGATTACGATTTCTTATAATTAAATTTAAAAATCCGCTAATCTCGAATAATAATTGCATGGATTGACAGAAGTAACACTATATTTTCGTATCTATAAATCGGTACAATTAATGAATCATTCACCCCTGTGCGAAAATCTCTTGTTGTTAAAAAAATATCTATAATGATAGAAATAAAAGATAAGATAATGGACTGGACTGGACCACAGGAGAAGTTTTTGCTGACTCCTCTTAACGTCTCTTCAATCTACAAAGACAAAACAATAATAACTGTCATCTAATTACATCGCATTTGTAAGCTGGTGAAATCTGGTGCAATCTATTATGTAAACACCTCTTATCTTTTATTTATGTAGACACCTTATATTTACCATGGCTGTGTGAACGAGCTCGTTAGATCTCATAAGATCTGCAATGATTTTTACGTACATCCTTCACTAATTATGTCATTGTGTTCAAAAGCCCTTCATATGAATGTATTTACGCTCAATCAAAACTTAAGAAGGTAATTTTCGCAAATGAAAATAATGAGAGAGGTTCAAAGATTTGCAAAACTCATTATTTTCACTGTTTAAAATTTTTAAATGGTGAGAAAAGAGGGAAATAATTAAGATCCGGGTGGTCTTCTGGCTTTGTAATTGACAAATATGAATGAAGTGCTAAACAAAGAAACATTATTTCATTAGGTTGAAGTTTCAGACGTCTAGTCTGATTAAGTTTTTTTATTTTTTTATTTTTTATATTTATTAGATTAAGAATATCAAATTAAAAGAATTTCAAGATATTTTAAGGAATTTCATTTAATTCTAAGGAATTTCAAAGAATTTTAAGGGATTTTAAGAGATTTTAAGCAACTTCAAAGGATTTTCAAAAAAGTTTAAAATGATTTAAGGATATTCAAGAGTTTTCGCAAGATTTCAAGACATTTTAATTTAAAGGATTTAATCCGATTTTAAGTGACTTTAAGGAATTTCAAGGAATTGATTCTAATATAGACGAAATCAAATGAAATCCCATAAAATATTTTAAAGTTATTTGAAGTTTTTTAAATCTTTAAATCTCTTGAAAGCTCTTAAAGTCTCTTCAAATTTCTTGAAGTTTCTTAAATTCCTGGAAATTTCTGGAAATCCCAATTTGAAAAAAAAAATCCTTGAAATCCTGAAAAATCCTCAAAATTACTTAAAACTTTTTGCAATTCTTTAAAGCCTCTTTAAAATTCCGGAAAATGCTGGGTAAATTTCTGCCAGTAAATAAATATAAATTTTGAGCTTTGAAAACTGAGGAAACATTGTTTTTAAATGTTTTTATTCAAATGAATATAAAAATAAAAAATCGTCAGACTAGACGTCTGAAACTTCAATCCAATTATTTCTTACCTTTGAGTAAGTATCATGAATATCTTTAACGTCCTTCCGGAGATGCTCCTGTGCGACTCTTAATTGTGTTCGCACCCTCTTCAAGACTCGATGGACGTTGTGACGTTGAGGTAATTTTCTCAAAGCAGCAGCTACGGGAGTTCCGCAGGGTTGAACCCAAGGTTCCATGTCAATTGTTTCAGAAATTACACTGTTAAGCCCGTATGAGGGTGCAGCTGTCACTGCACTAAGACCAGAAGTCAGAAAAAATGCAAGGCTTGTGAGGGTGGCCGTTTGTACCACCGAACCTGAAATTAGAAAATTCAATATTTTTAGGTTCATGACAAAAAAAATTAAGGAAGAACATGGAAGAACTGAAAGTCTTCAAAATTATACAAGTTTAAAGTGACGTTTGGCGGGGCATCCTGCTATAAAGAACCTGGAACTGTAGGTAAAATGTACACGTGCTGTAAAGTGCAAACTTTATGAAGCAAATAAGAAGCATGTTATTGGGCCATTTAACGTAATAGACGGTTGCCGCTTTTATGCAACGAAAAACTCGTAGTCAGTACGGTTCTTCCGACTTTCACACCCGACGATGGACGCACCCTGTACACAGGTACTACACAGGTACTTACTAACATGCGGGGCACCTACGCGTCAATTTAACAGCGACCAATTGTCGCCCCCGCAAGAGGAAATGGGTTGCAAATCGGAGAATCAGGATTTATTACACAATTAAATGTTCCCGGCTTACAACTTCCTCTGCGATTCCTCACACTGTCGTGTAGTTCTTTCCGCTTTCCGCGAATCTTCCCAAAATGAGGATTTTTCACCTTTCTCTAATTCGGGAGAGTGATGCACATTTCTTATTGTTAGCCACTGCTAAACTTGGACGAGCTATTCTGCCATGCTATAATTTATTGAGAGGGATTCCAAAGACATTGACGATGCAACTAGCCGTTAAATTTGTTCCGTTTGTTTCTTTTGGCGAATCATTTATCACGGAAATAGAAATTCGTAATCGCTCTTGCATCTTTATGTGATTGAGAATGCACTCATAAACGATCGCCATTTAGGGATATAAGCGAAATCATCTTAAAAACGTAAATTTCGTAAGAACGAAAATACACGGAAAAAAGAAAAAGGCTGAATTTACCATTTAAAATAGTTAACATGCGCTCTGAACGCATTTTTTCTAGAATTTAGTAACTTTTACTATTTTAAATTGTAACTTTTGCAATGAAAAAACAGGGTTTGCAATTTTCTTAGCAAAAATGACAATTTTAAATAGTAAAACTTACTAAATTCCTGGAAAAATGCGTTCAGAGCATTTCACTATTTTAAATGGTAAATTCAGCCATTTTCTTTTTTCCGTGTAGTGATACAAATTAGATAAGGGATTACAAATAATTAACATAGAAGGAAAGGAATTAGTTTAATTGATAAACGTCATTGATAATTACTTAAGATCGACGTAAATAAATACAATTTAATCTCATTTGTATCGCGTGTTTGCTGCTGTCTTGAAATGTCTTTCTTTTACTTAATGAAACGACTAGTGAGATGTCTTATAGTAAATGACATCGATTGAAAAATATGAGCATCATAAATTTTCTTTATCTTGTCTAGTTAGCTGGAAAGCACCGCATGTGGTAATTAACGTTCGCTAATTACGAGTACGTGTGGATAAGCCAGTTAGACGATGGTAGAGGGTGCGTCGGTTGTGTGTTATGATTCGCCTCACCGTAAACGTGCGATTCATGCTGGTAATTCAGACATCAGTTACGCGCGAATGAGCACACACGAGTCTCAGTTTCAGATATGGAAAATGACAGGTACTCGTCGATTGACTTCTAGATCCGATAAATCTTCATTTTGTAAATCCAAGATGAGAAACTGCTCATATTTGATTATCAACTCAAAAATTGATAATTCAGTTTCCATGTGAAATGATTACATACCTTTCGTAATAATCACTTTTGATGAAAATATACTTTAAACGCATTAATATCAACTTGAAATGAAATGCCAAGCTGCCCGTAAAATTTATGATCACGACTTTTTAACACTTTGCATTAACATAGTGGAACGTATTTGAAATTTTGCATGCATTTGTCGTGGCGCGAAATGCTTATTAATTCGGCCTGGAGTGAAAGTGTCGAGTATATGAGAGTAATTCTATTATAACCGGTGTTATAAATTAGACTAAATGTACAAGTAACGCTTTATACGAGACAGCGAGCATTGGAACGTATCATATATCTTGAATCCATATCTATTATAATTTATAATTATAATTAGAGTTCATTTATTAGCATGTGCAAGATTTGAAGAAGACAAAAGCGTCGGTGCTGGGAAATGCTGTAAACTTTAATCTAGCAAAGTAGCATTTACTTGATTCATGGTTACAAGCTAGAATCAAGGTAATTTATTTAATGTTGCTACATAAGCAACATGGGAGGTTGTTATCAGATCAAGTCGTAATTCATCAAGTCTTCAAATAATATATAACTTTCATTTATTGTATTTGTACAAAAATGTAATATGTATGTCACACATATTCTACAAAATATCTTCAGATGGCCTTGACCTTGTGTTCAATCGAATATCGATTTTAAAAATCGGTACAAATTATGAAACGAGAGCGATGATTTAACGCCATTGTATATTTCATTGACGTTAAATCACGATTCGATTAACTTTGCGCTGAGCGAGAGCTTATCGAATATCTTGACGCCTCTTCTTCATTTTCTTCTTCCTCTCCAACCTTTCGTTCAATCTTTTTACGCGTTGCCGACTGCCTACGTGGGTGTGCGAGTACGTTTCTCGCGCATTAAAATCGCGTGCTACACGAGTCACAAAGCGCGCGGTCACGTTTTTCTGCCAATTGACATATTTATTTTTAAAAACATATCGCGATTATCTAAAAATCTGAAGAATACCGTCAATTCTTAAATTTAGAATAGATCTAATAGATAAATGAAAAAAGATTGATGAGATTTTTTGCACCTGTCTGAGAAGTCAGAAGTGATTTCATATGGGCGATCGTTCGGAAAAGATACGATTTGATAAAAATGAAGACTGACTCTATCTATATGGATCATCGACCTTCGATCCCACCTTTTTTGTCGGCAATCCTTTCGGTCGCAATTCTTATAGATTCCTTGGGTGCCAGAGAGAACGATCGTTCGACCGGTAGAAGTCAGAGAGCATCCACTCATTTTTTCCTCCGCGGATCGGAAGATGAAGATTGTTGGTTTTGCAACCTGGCCGATGCCCCCAGGGGCGGCGGTGCTTTCTGGGAACAAGTTGGCGTCGGTCTCACCGGGAGCGATGATTGCGTGGTGATTAGCCTCTGAAATCTCTTTAGACTGAGAATACTCTGAGAAAGTACCGAGAGAGAAAGAGAACTGTATCTGGGATTCTTCAAGGTGCAAGTACTCATTGTGCTAAATGCCAGACTGACATCAGTCCTTTTTCAGATGAAAATTGTTCGACGATACTGGAACCAGAAACACTCTAATCACAAAGAAGCTTCTATTCCGTAATGGAAGCTTGCAGCTTTTGAGTTGGTAGAGGAAGATTTTGCATTATAATAAATGACAAAGCATGGCAGTGTATTGAGCTTTAGATTGGGGTCCGTAAAAATAGCAGGGAATTACTTTTTCCTATACTCACACCCTTTTCTTCCCAACCTCTTTTTAATTATACCTCGCAACTCGAACACGCGTGTTCTTATTTCAGTCGGCATACGACTACACGCTTTGTTCACCAAGGTATGTGGGACGATATCCACCTTATTCTCCTTCTTCCACTCCTTCTCGTACTTGGGTCTTACGTGTGGCGCACACGTGGGATACGCATTCGGAGGTAGTGTAAGTAAGTGGAGGAGTCCTCTTCGTCCTGCACCTACGGCGGCGCACGATACCCCGATGATCTCGATGGTGTGCCTCATAGAAAGACTGAGGATATGTGCGGTTTGCCACGTTAATACGGTGGTACCCGAGGGTCTGTAAAACAGAGTGCAGAGGCGTAGAAGCTTTCACCTTCCGATAGTAGAGGATGATTCCGGAACCAGTTCCTGATCTTTTGCATACGTAACTTTATTATTCTAGAGTAGAATCTCCAACGGCGAAGCAACCCCTCATAACGAAAATCCTCAAATTATTAAATAAGAACAAAAGTAGCGAAGGTTTTCTTAGTTACAATTGAAGTAACAGAAGTTATACTTTATCGATGTCTCTTGTCTCTTCATGAAGGGTATTACTACTTAAAATAGAAACGTATGAGCCTCACGCCGTTGAACTTTTGCTTTTCTTTGAATGAACTTTTGTATACTAAATTTATTTGGTAAATATTTTACATATTAAAGTAAGAAAAGTAAACTTGTAAGACTTTCCTCCGCCATTGGAATGTGACGTCACGGATGCGCCAGACAGATTAGCGGGTGCGCGCGCGCACATTTGCATTTTGTCTGGCGCGTTGGACTAGCGGATCGAATAGTGCTTTCCATGTTCACACAGCACACGGGCATGCGTTATGTGCACATGTATATATATCCACATAGGAACCTCACCCATAAACTGTTTGGTCCAGGGTTTTAGGTTGCCAGTTACCAACTGCATAACCCCACACTGCTTCCACTTCTTTTTGTCCGTATTCTCCATCACCATCATCATTCTCTTCTTCTTCGTCATCTTCTTCTGCCTGTTGCTTATTTTTTTCGCGCTACCTGCATGACCCCCGCCTTTGCTCTTCCTCTCCAATTGTCAGAGGCGTACCACACCTCGAGCTAGTAAGCATAAGCAAATAAACGTGCATGTATGTTGAACGCGTTTATTAGTTGGTAACACGGCGATGTCACAAAGATATGGATCACTGATGTCATTCTGACGTCATTCATCGTTTATATCCAGGCGTGACAGTCTCCCGTTGCGTTGGCATAGAGGCAGCATGATTCGGACCGACACTTACCTGTACCACAGGATCGTGGAATGCACAATTGCACATGCGATCGAGCGCTACTGACTTCAATGTCATCGATTGTTAAGTTGGTTAATGTTAAAGCACTCGGTGCATGGACAAGATTTGCAGAGAGCAGTGTGTGTCGGCTCCAGGTCATGCGAACTGAGGTCTGGCCCATATCTTAAATTTCATTCGTGCCAGTGGGTTACCCCCTACGGCCTGATTTGCATGTCTCACCTTGCGAATTTGTATTTCTACCACTTGGTTTCCATCCTTTCTGCTGGAAGTTTGCCTGATAGATATGAATATTCTTGTGCGATGGCAACTTAATACAGAGGGCTTAATGCCGACGATTTAGGATCCTATTCCAAATATCAAGACGTTGTTTTCTCATGGACATTAATTATTTCTGTCTACTGTTTCATGTAGAGCTCTTGGGAAGGTTTGAACCGCTTAATTTAAAATTTCGCGAAAATTAATTACCTTATCCGATCCTGGTGCAAGCATACACAAAAAACTTGACATCAATAGTGAATGCAAATGGGTGTATTGACTTTCATTTGCACGCATGGATTTCTTTACGATGGAATTCTTGGTGATAAATATTTCTGAATTTGAAGAGTTCTGATACTTTGTCGTGATCTTGAGTGCAAATCGATAATGAAAGTCACCTTATAAGCAGAGTGGTTTTTAATCCTCCGTTTATGTATAATTAAATGGCACTGAAATATAAAGTTGCTAAGCTTCTTAAAAGAAAGTATAAATGTCAAATTTAGGCATTTTTTATTGAGACCGAATCTTGAAAAATGAGTAGTTGTGCAAATTTTATGATATCGTAACGCCTTAAGAACGATAATGTCAAAAATGTTTAGGATAGTAATGAAGTGAGCAATTTATTTGCGAGTCGAGGATCATGGGTTAAAAAGGGACTTTTGCGTCTTTCTCAGACTTCCGTTTGGACATTATCATCCGCAAGGACAGTCCACGATGAACACAAACTGGTCATTTGTTCGAACGTGTCGCACTCTCAACTGTAATTTTCCGTTTGTCGCGCATTCGATTCCAAGAGGAGGCATTTACGAGTGACAGTCGCTGGAAGAATCGCATAAACGGGATTTAAGCTGAAAGGTATCAAGGAACAACATACTTAACGCACAAAAATCTCCATATTCTCTATATTAATAAAGTATATGATTTTCAGACGATTTTACTTGAAAAAATCCTAAACAGTATAAAGCCAATGCCGTAAAATGATGATCAATATACAATGTTGCGATTGTTGCGAGGTGAATTTCCTTTTACAAGATAGGCTTAAAAGTTTATATAAAATCTTTGAGAATAAAATAAAATGTTTCTGTTTTTATGACCTCTAAATAATATCAGATGATTAAAAAAAGATAAGTTGATAAGAAACAGAGAGTACCTGCAAAGTGTCACAAACTTCAGCAAGGAAACCGAATTCCAGACATAAGCTATCTTAATCCACAAAAACAGAACGAAAATGTTGCACATATTTTTTTGCGAGACAAACATTGACCGATTATGGATTTTATGATAGCCGTAAATCACTTAGTTTTCGTATTGACACGTTGCATGCGTTAAGCCACATTCCATACACACCCACATAAATTCATTAATGACTATCTACTGTCATCTTCCGATTCATTTAACGATTACGCCCCGTCAACATCAGATATGATTAACATTTATTCGTCGTTAAAAATAACTGTCGTTAAAACATCAATAGCACAGATATAATGAGTAGGAGAGAGTACTTTATTGCAGATCATATTTTCAGAAAAGAAGCAAGTCCTTTAGTCGCTACGATTAACGTTCGAGATCCAGTCATAAGGGCAATCGCAATGATCATAAAATTACTCTTTCACGAGAAACAAAATGACAATATCTGTCGTCATTCATTGTGTTTAAAGCCAAACACATTTTTTATTTTCTTAAATTTGAGTGACAATATAGGGCTTTTGTACTCTGCAAAGATATAAATCAGCCTTCGTTCATGAATGGAAAGCAATAAATCAAAATACTCATAAAACATATGAAAACAATATTTGGGTAGTTTTACGCAAGGATTTCTCATCCGGTTTGAGAGTTTACTTTTTTGAGGAAACATTTTCAGTTGGATCTAAAAGCACACAAGTCTCTGTATACACGCTGATTTCTTAACGCGCTACAAATACACTTATACTCTTAGTTCAATGTGTAGTTGTGTACATGCATTCAGAAAGATATCAGCAAGGCTTTTAGATGGAAATGCCGCCCAGGACCTTTACGATTTTCTCCCATTGTGAGTGCCAGTACCGCCCCTCGTATGAACGGGCGACGATAACGGGCCCAACCATGGGTAATAAAGTTGGTAAAGTTGTCATCGCCTCTATGGTCTCGCGGCGAAAGTGCAGCTAATGCCCACTCAGTTAATACCGTATACTTCACAACATTCTTCTGCTTTCAAAAAGTCCTACTTTAAGCATGACTCGCGTAAAGCCTTCATTTCTTTAAATAGACATTTCACAGAGTCATAAATTAAGACTTTTCTGTCGAGATAAAGGTATGTCTTAGACAAATTCAATATTATTTTTATTATGAAACCTTCATGTAGACATAAGAATCTATAATTAAAAGCTTGACATTTTAAGTAAGTTTGGAATTGAATTAAGTACGACTTTTTAGGTAAAAAAGGATTATATAAAAAAGGATATTATAGAAAAGGATATTATAAAAAAGGATATTATAAATTTGAATTAATTTAAGCACGTGTTTGTACACATGTGATGCCTATTTTTGGAATGCACATGAACTATACGTTAACGTATTGGCATAGCGTGTCTTTACTGTCTTCACGTCGAAGTCATTTGATCGTGTGTCGCACCGATCATTGAACCGGCCTCAACAATCGCAGTGAATCAAAGTTGTCGGTGGTCAGGCACGATCTCAACTACTCCACCCACGATACCGTGAAATATATACATTGAGAGAACCGCTTTATACGCGCACATGTTCCTCTCTGCTGTAAATATTACAAATCACTTTCGTTCATCAATAAGATAAAAGGGAGATTAGACTCTTTCCAGATGAACTAATTTTTTACAGACCTCACTAATGGGTTTTAAATAATCTTATGCATTCTGCACTATATGTTTAATCAGTAAATAGTGCTTTTCTGCCATTTTTCATTCACAATAAAGAGTAGGAAGGGAATAAGAACTGTGATAAATCACTAAAAATGCATAAAAGATATAAAACCTCTTAGGAACTGAATCAACAATACACACCTAATGATATCTACATTATGCTTCCTTTTTTTATCTTTGCAGCACATTTACTTTAATCAGCTGACACTTTGTGCTGGTTTTTCTCTATATTACATTCTAGATTTTACTATGCTAAATGATATATATGTTATAGACGTCGTTGTTTTATGATCTAAAGCGAGATTCAGTCAAGTCGATGACTATAGTCATATTAAATAGCTATTTAATATTTTCGGATATTATGAGCAAAGGAAATAAAATTGTTTGAAGGCATGAATCTAGCTTGCTTTTCAATCTTGTAATTTATAGATTTCTGTAAAGACCTATATGCGCAAGAAAGCACAAGTCTCGTTATCCCGTATTTGTCTCAAACATGATATATATCGCTTTGAAGTGGAGTCGTGACCCATAGAGGCTATTTATTCGTGTTCGCATTGTCGATCCTTCAAGCAGTATATGTCCGCGCAAGTACTTTAGAGCGGACATTCACGTGCACATGGTTCGGTCATGTGTATCATTTATGAATGAACGCATCGTTCATTGCGCACGAGCCCGAAGGTAGAGAATAGTAATCAACACCAAGATGGATAGTATCACGTGGTGAGAGATCACAAATGAAACTTGACTTCGCCTCATCCATTATACATTGTTTTTATTCTCTATTTCACAAATAGATTTAGCGAATTATTTATCGTGAGCGCAGTAGAAAAAAATTGCATAAAATTGAGATACTGCCTCTCAATTTTATTCATTCAGGCACTTTTATTCTCGGCAATGTTATTTTTGCAAATTAATGCCGCAATTGCGAGCTTTATCGTTATTTGAGCAACTCACAAGATATAAGGAATTATATTTTATTCTAATGGTCCAGATACGGTATACTCCAAGTGATCATTAGAATATCTCCTATGTTAATGAAAGTTTCTTATCTTATAACTTGCGAGCAATAAATTCTATACTGCAATGTAAATGTCATTAGATGTAAACCTATTTGTGTTGCCTATACACGTGCGTCGTACGTTTCAATTTACGGTGACAGCGAATTCGACACTGACAAAAGAATTGCAGTTAAATTCCGTTGTCTTCAGGAGAAAAAAATTCAGGTGCCAATGAACTTTGTTCACGACTCCTTTTGTATTTAAGTTTATTCATTTGTGTAATGTTATAAACATGGATATATTACATCTCCTAATTTTCTTATTTGAAATATAAAAGCTTAGAGTTTTTGCAACTATTAGAGAGTTTTTGTGGTGGCGTTAAGGGGGAAATATAAGCGAGTGGCCCGGAGCTGTTGTAATTGCTGCAGTTGGTGGAGGAACGGAAGACGAAGGCCTCGTAAAGCTCGACTCACTATGGGGCGTGTAATTTAAACATTGCCTCACTTTCTACTTTTATATGTGCCACCCGCACAGCATATGGTCTACGTGGTTTCCGCGTTCACCGCGAAATCGAATTTACATAGCAAAATGTGAGCCCTCTGATTTCCGATAATAAACAGATTGCCCAGGGGGCAGTTATTTCAACGTAACCAGTTGACATTAATTCATTTCTCCGTTTTCAATTTTTGTAATCTTAGGCCTCCACCAGACCTCCACCAATCATTAATCATCCGTAATGCAAATAAGAGAACGGCGTTTATTTTTTTGCTGAGTGAATTCCACACTTTTCATTCTTGGTGATTACACTTTTATGAACTCATGACACCTGTTGTTGTCTCCTTTGAAATTCTCATATTCAGATTATCTCAATGACATATGTAATTTTGAAAAAGAAACTAGTCTGTAATTTGAAGAGATTAATAATTATAAAAATTAGCGAAAACAGTATTATGCAATTTTGCCGTCACCACATTCCAACGAATACAGAAGTTTCTTCAAGTTTCTTCTATAATTATAGGTACCATTCCTACATTGAAAGAACTCGTTTTTCTGTACAAATCCAATTCTGGATAAGTGGTCAGTAAGAAGAGATAAAATTTGAGATACAACTCTGACTAATTCAGTAGCTGTGTTCAGTAAACCGGTGTAATTTTTCCTATCGAGAGAATTAATTTCAAAACTTGAGGTACTACGCAGAGATTTAATTTCAACTGATTTAAAGTCATGAATCCGTGAAACAGAAGAGTCGCCTTGAAAAACGATTAGGAAAGATCAACCAACACGCCTTGAAATGCAAGGAAACGAGCGAGCTGTCGATATTTAACGTGCTCGTAAATCCGAATAATTAGAGGTTGTTCGAGATAATGAAAGTGCGGACTTTTAAATTCAAATACAAGGTGTACTCCATTACTATTCCACGAGATCTAATGTGGTTCCTATCTTCAAGAACCTTCAACACAAACAATAAGAATTATCAGCCCAAGGCGAGAATCTATGACATCTTTACTCTTTCTAACTGAAGGACTTATCCAGTCCATCAAATTTTTTATAGTTTATTGTCTGCATGCTATTGAAATGTAAATTAATAATTATTCAGGTTTGCGGTTGTCTGTAATTATTAATAATAAACGCTCACATTTACCGTTACACCGGATAAAAAGTAATCAGGACTAGTATCATGATCATCAACAATCTTACTAGCTTCAACCACATGCCTTGCAAAATTCAAAGTTTTCGCAGAATGTATCGGATTTTTCTCTAATTTCCCGATCGAGTGAACAGAATTTGTAAATTCGAATTTAAGGTAGAAGTCATTTCTCTATCGTCGCTTTTCGGCAAACTCGTGCGCGAATAACAAAATTCAGGGTCGAGATTGAGACTCTCTGATGAGAATATCTTCCCGTATCTTTCAGTCTGTTCTCTCTCTCAAGAGGCTTGAGAGGCATCGAGATGTGGGTAAAAGTGCCTGCGGTAGCAAGGAGCTTCAGAGCCAGACAGGAATGTATGAAACTGAATTTTTGTCCTGCGGATCTCTGCAGTGGTATGGAGACAGCGACAACAAGCGTCCTGGAGCGCAGTTGATCGCAAGTAAGTACGATTAACAAATTGACGCAAAAAGTGCCCGAGGCTTCGTATATCTCCTGCTGATGGCTTACAGCCTGCTGCTGAATCAGCTACTGCATTATATGTACGTTTCTCGTATCGAGCTTGTCAACGTCGCCAGCTCCCATCTACCACCACCTACCAAATGGAATTTTCACCTTGTCTACTACGGAACCCTAAGATTTATGTCTTCCTACGTGGGAGAGACGCTAGCTTAGTTTTCTGTTTAATTCAGCTCTTGTTGCCTCCTGGCTACGCTTCGATGATGGAAAACTTCGGAAAGTCCATCAAAGATCAGCATCGTTGATCGCTCGATCAGCGTGGTCAAACTATTTGAGGGAGGCGTCACGTCTCGTGAAGACTGAATCAATTATTTAAATCCCTTGAAATAATAATCCCCTTGTCCTCTTTATTTAGTATCATATTAACATTTCAGGTCTTTGAATTCAACTTATCAGAGTTTTCCTCTCATCAACTTCACTTGTTGACTAACTACCCAATCCTACACTATAATACGTCATCTGAGAAAAGTAGATTCTGGAAGTTGTCCGCAAGTTCATTCCCCTCAACACACCTATTTATGATCATTACATCATGATTTCCGATAATGATTGATAGAGATTTAAGTCCTAAGTTGCAAAAATCAAAAAGCGGGATCATATTTTTAATTTCTTACGCAGATTGCAGAGCTGTGCTGGATTGATAAAATATACTTGTAAGATTTATTAAGTGTTATACTTTGGGCAAGACCACTCTCCGATAGAAGACATTGAAAAATGATAATTTGATAAAACGATCTTTAGGAATTAAGGATCGAGGGTGGACTGATTTTCCACCACTGAAAATTACCCTTGACGATAAGTATCTGAATAATTTAACAAGTCGCAGTGCTCGCATGTCGACATTACGATTACGATGATTCAGGGTTAACCTCGATGAAATTAATGGCCTTGTGCGGTGGAGCTTTACGATCCTGACGGAGAGCGAGTGCTTATGGTATCAGAAGAGACCTATGAAACGTTGCAGGATGTTATGAGCAGCAAAGTCTTTAGAGGATCTGGACGATAAACCAGTTTTGAAGACAGCGAATTTTTTTATAATTACTGCAATAAATCAAGAAGGGTGCATAAAAGTCGTTTTAAAATGTATTTAATAAGTTCGGGGCATCTCTTAATTTTTTATCTCTTCTTTTTCAAGTGTCGCCAAGACTGCTCGCGAGTCTGTGTGGCTTTCTCGGCCTGGCATAATATTTTCATTTCACGCTGGAGTACCCATGTCTCAACAGTACCTGATGAACCTCGGTAATCTTGAAACCACAAGGGACTCATCCTCGAATTTTTATTTCGTCGATACATTTCTTCCCTTTTGTTTCAGTTTAATTATTCGAGTGTGTGAAAGTACAAGTACTAGTTCTGTTTATATCAAAGCCTTGATGCAAACCGGTACCAGTTCCGTATACAAGATAAAACGATAAAAAGTGTCTCAGATTCACCCCGTTTTGTGGTCTGGGTCTGAAATGAGATGCAGTGAAGCAGTTTAAAGCACGATTCCACGTAATAGGAATGGGGAGGGAAGTAAGTTGAATTAATTTAAGGGCCTACAGCGCCGGCGCGTTCTGTCGCAATGGTTTTGCGCCGGTCCGTTCCATAGTTGGTTCACGGCGGTGCGATGGTACCAGGGCAAAGAGAGGGTTTGCCTTAGAGCTGTTTGACTCCTCCCTCACCCGCTCCTCCCCACCTCACGCAACGGATCACTCTTTCCCCATATTCACATGAAGCCCCAGGTTTTGTACAGTCGATTTACCTAGTGATGAAAACACACATGAACGCACAGACGCTCAGGCAAAGAGAAGCGACGCTGAGATCGTTCACCAATGCTGTAGGAAACCGGCACCTCCAACTTCGAGTCTTCCACTGGCTCGAATGTTTGATAAACTGGTTAAGGCCTGTCTCCGGATATGTTTGCTTTAGCTTTGTAACTTTACTAGTGTTTTGACTCTCTCTCGAGAAAAAAGGGTTCGAGATGGTCCCCCAATGCAAACAGTCCACGTGTGTGTCCTGGACTAACATCTCATCGGATTTATGGTTTATGCTTCGAGCACTTTATCTTGGGATATGTCACCCATCATTTGTCACTTAATCATTGTCGTAATCATCTCTCCAATGCAATTTAGCTAAGGCTGATCAAGAACTGATTTGGGTGATGAATTTTGCCGAGATAAAATTGTGGAGGAAGAAAAAGATTTATTCATTATTTTAGAAGAGTCGCTTGCAGAAGAGAAATATTTATTTTAATTTATCTAAAGATCGTTGTGTAAGATTAAAGAGCTCATATTTGCGGGTATTATAAACTTGTTGATAACTCGTAGACACGAAGTATCATACTGCAAAATTGTTATAAAGTGAGTCCGCCCACAGGAAACAAAGTGTATTGTTGTCACCCGCCTTCCGGAAAGATTTAGATTGTATAGACAATGAAGTTCAGGTTGCGTGATTTGTCACCTACTGTCACAGGTGATCTATCAAATATCTAGTCTTGTGGTACAATAATATTTTGTCTACATACATTGCCTCGTACATTGCCATAAAATATTCACTTAAATACCTTAAATAATAATACAAATACAGTTTTTTGAGTGAAGCGCAGATAGAGATTTCATCTTACACATCATTCATGAGAAGCTTTGAATCTGTTTTAAATTTCTCGATTCTTCGGATTCGTTTCAGTTTGATGGACTGTGTAATATAGGTAAGTGTCAATGATACGAGGGTCGCGAGTAAGCCGAGCGATATCTTCCTACTTAGCAGCCAGTTCTGAGACTGAAGCCAAATAAACACTTGGGGTACCTAAGCCGAAGTACTGACTCAGTTGTCGCTTAGTCATACTGTCTTCCAAATTTTTTAAGACAAAACATATGGTTTCCAATTTCAAGAAGATCGTTTCAAAATCTTATTGATATTCAAAACCCATCTGCATATAGGAAAGTTACCGAATGTCCCGCAATATAACTTTTCAATGTTTTAGCCTTCACCTGCAATGCAAAGTATTAAATGACGAATTGTTTAAAGATAAAGTTGAAAAGTTAACATAAACTCGTAAAAGTGGTGCGAGTCATTATTCTCGTTTGAAAACAATCGTGCGAGATAATCGAGGTGGCTGTAATGAATCATCACGATTAACCTAAACCAGACATGTATGTAAATAAATACAATACATCTAATAAATACATCCGAGGATAGAGGTGCAGAATGATTGGCAATTTCAAAGCGATATGTTATAGCTCTCTCGTTGATAGGCACGAGCCTTATATTTTTTCTAAACGCAGACTTACGAACTCTCGGGGCATTAAAACGTTATCTCTGTATCCTCATTGAACTAACAAGAGCCGAGAAATCTCACAACTAAAAATACAGCTCTTTAAATATAAGATGATATGACTTGTTATATTTATAATGACACTTTTTGTCGCATTGAAAATTGAATGATGATCTTGATGGTTTTTAAAGAAACTCGAACTTCTATAATCAATAAAGAAAATATTTTGTAATCACTGTCTTTTAAAACACACGTGTTTATATTTTCATTGACAGCGAAACTTGAAAGTGTCATCAAGATCATGCTTTTAACAATGTTAGGGTTGATTTGTGAAACTATGATGATTTGAATTACTTGGAAAACTGGACTTATCAATCTTTATACTAGAAGTGATCAGTGGTTAGTGTAGTGATCAGTATTAGTATTAGTAAGATAAAGTAATTAAAAATGAACGAAAATCAGCAATGTACACACACCGCCTTAGAGTGGCAAGGGCGATCGCTCCAGCCACCAGCAGCTCGAAGATCATCTCTTCCTCTTCCTCCGGCCGGAGAGTCCTCGGCTTCTCCCGATTCCACTTCCTAGCATCCACTCGCGCACTTCCGATTACTTAGGACAGATTTTCCTCTATTAATTTCCAGTCTCACGTAAAAAAGTCGCGAAATGATCAGCCGAAGATATCAAATCACCCTCAGCGTGGCGTGGTACCGCACCAGGTTTCTCCACATTGTCCAAGTCCACCCGAAACCTTCATCAATTCTTTGTCAAACTTCAGACTTGATTTGAGTACATCAAACCATAGATTTTTCATTCCCAATGCACTACCTGACATTCGTGCAGCTCTCACATCACAGAGTCTTGAAATATTTAAGTTTCGATTCCCGATTTTAGAAAAATGTTTAGATGTTTTAATGTTTGTCTAGTCTCGAGGAAAATTGAACATCTTGAGGAAAAGGCAAATTTAAAGGCACACAAAGCCACCCTTGGTGGGATCTTTTCACGACTGGAGAGAAGAAGAATGTACCCTGTACAGGTATACTTTTTTTTAGCACGACTAAACGCGGTTGACCATTCAGCTTGCCGATCTCGTGTTGACTGAGAGGGTCTCGCGACTCACAGTTACTCACTTGGTCGAACTCACTACTCACTCACTCACTCACTCACCGCCTCGGTCCCACCTCCTTCGTCCTCTCTACCTTTTACTTGGTACCACTACAAACTCCCCACCAACTTCCACCCTCGCGCGTGGGGATACGGGCTGGACCCCCGGGCCACGCGATTTCATTACACGTATCATTAAACGCACTGCGTGCTTTGCGTGGTAATGCATGTCTGAATATGAGAGAGGGTTAGTGCAACCAGCAACTGAGTCTGGCATACTATCTAGAATTGACTCAACTTCGAAATCGAAAGTCAGGATTTCAATCTGTCTAAATAGACACAACCCCTCGGAGGTTTTTCAGTTCTGCAAACTGTTCTGACAGACTTCTGTGAATAAAATCAGAAGAACTGTTATTAGAAAGACTTAGAGTCAGGATATACACGGAAAAAACTGTTATGGATGTGACGACCACAAAAATAGTAAAATATGGCTCAACTACAATTTATGGTTTCCACAACCACGATTGTGGCTACCACAACCATATCTATTATGTGGCAACTGTTTCATAATAGGTGTCACATAGCTGTGGTTGTTGTCACATAATATTTGTGGTTGTGGCAACTACAATCGTAGTTGTGTCAACCGCAAATTATTAATTATACCATATTTTACTATTTCTGTGGTTATCACAACCGTAGAGTTTTTTCAGTGTAACAATAATCAGGGTATAACAAGTAATCATACAATTTAGCACATTTTTAAATTAATTTCTGTAAGTGAAAAAGCGATATCTTCAGAATATGCGATTTTTAAATAAGTAAATTAATATGCTTATTAAGTAGCAATTTCATTAAACCGGATGGCCGATGAGTTACATCTAATACTGAAAACGTAGAATCAATGTTTGACAAGAGTTGGTCAACTGTAAATCATCCGAAAGTTGAACATGGAAGGTGATCGACCTGTATTTGATACCCAGGTGGAAAAGTCGGAGTTCTGCCAATTCTTACAACCGGCACAGTGCTACGTCAATTGAACGGGGATAGTAATGCCAGCACTGACACGGCATTGGTACAGTATTGTCCCTTTATTGTTGCCAATTAATCGGTATATTATATAATATATTATAAATATATAAAAAAATTCGAAACAGAATCTATCAGAGCTCCCAAATCGAAATATAAGCCTAAATTTGCAATTTATTGTAAAATAATGTATCATTACTAAAAAATAATAGATTTTTTTTTATTATTTTCAAGGACAATATATTTTTACCAGTTAATCTATTTTTGATATTATGCAAGCAAAGGTATTACTGGAAATAAATTTTACAACATAAATGTTTAAAAGAAATTTCAAAAGGGGTGAGAAGTCATTGTGCTCGGACTAAAAAATTTTATATGCCTTTCTATACGATCCGGCAGTTTAATTTAATATTTGTGTATGATTGAGTATACCCTGGAAAAAATGTGAGACCACCAGCTCACGAGCTTAGGTTAGTGGTTTAGGTCGTAGACTCGCGTCCGATAGATCGTGCGTTCGAATCCCCCCGGCGTTTGCGTGCGAAATTTTATTTGTTATATAAGCGTTTAAATTTACAAATAACGATTATTTATAAGAATATCCATAATATAACTGGGAATAAACCATGTTCTTAATTAATAATTTTTTTTAAGACATGTTGTCTTGCGCCAGCACTGGCGCAGCACTGATAACGAGTGCTGGCACTTTGCTGGTGGTCAGTGCTGCGGTGGTCTTACCTTTTGGAGTTCTACCACCACTACGCCAATGCTTAAGCCGGGCTTCTGCCAGCGCTCTGCCAGCACTCGAAAACTTGCAGCAGCACTGGCGCAGCACTTTGCCGTTTGTAATTTTCCACATAAGTGGATAAAGATGCTATCTAAAGTGACACTTTCCTTATTTTTATCACGAAATGCGACTTTAAAAAAGAATGTCATTCTTCAGTGGACACATTGTGTACATCTTGATCGCTTTTAATTTAGGTCAAATTGAGTCCAATTATGAAAATGCATTTGACAAATCAATAAAAAACATCGAGAAAGATCGATTCGCGGAAGGCAATTGTGAATTTCGTCCTGATTTTATTTCAAGACTTCGTATTTCCTATAAAATGAATTTCCTATAAAAATGAATGATTTTTCCGTTATGATATTAGTGGTTTAGTTTCTCTCTTTTTTGTGTAAAACTGTCCAGCATAAAAATGGTGAATATCTTTTTGAGGTCGCTATCATTAATAATTACGAGCTCAACTAAAGAGAAAGAAAGAAGCATGTCGTACGATCTAACAATTATTGAAGAACGATTCTAACGAGTCGTAAAATTAATGATCCGTTGAGCAACCGGATGTTCGTTCGGAATCTGGAACTCTGAGTGCGATTGCGTGGAAAATCAGAGGACTTTACTGGCAAATCTCGAGTTGTCTGATAGTAATAAGTTAGTACGCGAGTTCAAAGAAAATTCTCAGAATCGATGACTTGGAAAACCGGTAGGCATAACTACAGAATCTTGGCGTTACATTTCACGTTTGTTTAACGCCAGACTTTAAAGAAAATTTGCAAACATTTTTGAATAGGCGGAGATAAGAAACAAGAATGCGTTTGACGTGTGCAAGTCCTGCCTTTGTTGTGATGAGAACATGCAAAAAAATTGCAGGCGACGTCATAGATAAGAAATGCATGATATGAAAATCTGATAAGGAACGGCTGATGTGTCTTTGCGAATGATTCCACTATAGATATTATATCTACATAGATTAATTTCGGTCATAGAATGATTTTTCAGATCAAGAAGGATATTTCCACTGGATGACAACCTCAATGAAAACCTCTTATCAAGAATATGTTAATCTTCGAAAATCATTATGAAATATTGCTATAAATATTTGTGCATATTTATGTTTATCTCTGTTTTCAAAACAATGCTTCCTCAGGCAGGAAGAGTGATTTATTACTGATTGGAGTATGATAAAAAAGTGAGGTGTTTATAAAATGGTACATTTAATTTTTGCAATAAGTATATGATGGAACATTTTAAATTAAGATTTATTCTCAGAGGAAACAATATGATTAATTATCGCGTAACTGGATTTCCCGGGTTCAGTCAGATTGAGTTATGTAATTTTGTGGTTTCTGGAATACGGGACTTTTCCAACGAGTTAGTGATTGGAAAACAAAAAAAACGGAAAATTCCCGATACGCTTCGGTAAGTCTTTAAAACACCTTGCTGTCATCACTACTAACAGCTACTTACTTAATTGCTTCATTCCAATTAGCAAAAAAAATGGCAGCGTGCACTTTAACCTCTGCAAACTATTTTTGCTGGTATATTTTACTAATCAAGTTTATTTATAGAAAAATGTTGAGAAAGAACACAAACACCAACGAATATTCAATATTAAGATTGATAAAATCGACTCTCAATTGAGTGATTTAGGAAGAACGGAAGTAGAATTGGAATGTTATCTTGCATTGGAATATTGTTCATCGAGATATGGCTGACAAATCGGTAACCGTGCACATTGTTGAGGAACAGGCGCCATCAAGGTGAATCATCGTGATAAGGGTTCGCTACGCGAGAGAGTCTAGAATTACCTCCGCTCAGGTTCTTCTAGACAGGTCACTGTAATATGTTAATGTTTCGTAATTTGATATCCTCGCAATAATTTCGTAAGAACTATGCCTACTAAGCTTTCTTGAAAACTTGTAATGTGTCATTCTCTGAAAATTGAGTAAAACTCTTTGAAAAGATATGATCACTCTATCAGCTTTCAGCACAAGATTGAACAAGTTTATACACGATTTTTGATCCTTAAACAGATGCTGGGTTATCTTTATAGCAATCTTTCTTCTATCTTTCCAATTTGAGACTAATTAGCCGAAGAGAATAGATAAGATTAGTGAGAGAGTGGCATAAGTGGCTGCGAAGAAAATTTGTGGCTAGTTTGTCAGTTTGAATCTCGAAGGAAGCGAGAAGAGCCGTGAAATCGATTGGTTCCGTCAACAAGGCAGATCAACTTCGACCACCCGGGCTGAACCATCGCATCCAGAGGACGACCATTATACTCTCGACGCGAAAAAGCGAAACAGGATTACAGAAAAAGTAAAAAGAAAATAAAACTGCTTGAGTAACTCGAGATATCGTGTAAACAGCAAAGAAGATCCTTCACCATGGTGTGTCGCGAAATCCTTCGATATACTCTTCCTTTTTTCAAGAGAGGAATTGCTACTCAGGCGTTGCAGCTTTAGAATTACTAAGGGCGATGAATCCAGAAGGCTTTTTTCTTATTGAATTTGCTCAGTCATGTTTATCGATTTTCTAGACTTACGCGTTACAATCATGATAAATTCATTGCATAATCCTTATCACATCATGGACATATAATTTCTATTGTGCATAAGCTGACGACATGTTGTGAAATTCGAGAATCCTAAACTCACAACTCGAACAGATGCAAACTAACTCTTCTTTTTCAATCCTTAATTTTTAAATCAAACTTTAAACATAGAAATGTGTGTATATGTAATAGTCTACATATGATCAGAATATATAGATATGAATCGCAGTAGAGTTTGTGCTTACCAATTCGCATTTTTCGATGAGGAAGGCTGACTTGCTTTTTTCGCACTATGAGATGGAAAGGATGGTATATGTATATCACAAATGTAAGAAGTCACTTGTAACCGGTAACACGTTCGCGAATCGAGTCAGTTGAAATAGAGATTGTACACGCGCACTGTAAGGACACTCTCACTGAAACGTATTAATGAATGACTAGAATAGAGTGGAACTATGAATGAACTCCTCGTGGCATACGAGTACTATATAACCGTGCATGTTGTGGGCGACCATCGGACCCTCGGCCAATCGAGTTGCGTCTTAACACGTGGTTGGACTTACTTAACGCCGGTGTTTCTCAGAAACCATCTTGCACCTTGTCAACTAGAAAGAATGAGACCGAAAAGGTGCCACGCGCCTAGTCCGGAAGTCAAATTCTCCCAGATACCAGTCATAATAATCATTTATTTTAGGATAATTTCCTTCTCTTTCTTTTTTTCACAAGCCCATGGGCTTTGTAAAACAGTTGTCCTGGAGAAAGTTTCTTTTACTTAAAGTTGCTCTCAACAGGTTTCACTTCCAGAATGCAATTTTCTGAAGACTGGTTCATAATTAAGAAGCAATCATCAACAATTGGATAATAGTTATTCAGGAATATGAAGAGGTGTATCATTGCTGAAAAAAATCTTTACGTCGGAACTATTACCAGCTCGTTCTTATCTTTTAGTAGATACAGATGCGGATTATTCAATCATTGTACTTGTATCTAGATTAAGAAGATCCTGACATCACCTGAATAATCTTTGATAAGTAATAAAAAGGATATTCAACTAGCTTCTTATCAGCAACTCGTCACAGCAAGCATTTTTCTAGTGCCAAATAAAAAATTAATATGACTAATGTTCTTAGCACTCGACATTTCTGTGCTATGCATCACGCTTTGGCAAATCGATATCTTTGATTCTATAAATAGGCAAGGAATAAAATCAGATATTAAACAGTCATTGTCCAACTGTATGATATAGAATGAGTGTTGATAAATGCCTTCAAGTGTATGTAAGTAATGCCTTCGGTACATAAATACCAAGTGAATCTAAATCGTTAACTTAATAACTTGTTTATTTATTTATCTTTCTTCTATGAAAAAGTGAACCGCAAAATTGCGAATATCGATTACTTTTCAGAGCACGTAATTCGTGTATGAGCTCTGCAGAATATACTTGTGAAGCAAGTTTACTACAGTCGCAACGGATAACTGAGGACAAGCAATTAAAAATAATTACTTCTGTTGCATTATTGTCTACAGATTGATATCACTCTCAAGTATCAGTACGACAGATGTAACATATAATCACTGCAGGAGAGTCTGCTAAGAAAACAAATTTAAGAAGACAATTATTCACCGGAAAAGCAGTAATGAAGCCGAGAGTAAATACACTCTTAGATATTTTATGTAATAGGTCTTCCACATTCTTTTAGCTCTTGATGTAGATACAGAACAGCCTAACTCCCAAAAGATTGAAGATATCCTTATTTTGTCTTAAGTTATTACAAATCACTTAATAAATGTTCCGATTAAAAGATTTTATCGAATTCGACTTGGAAGTAGGTCAAATAAGAAGTTGAGGTACCAAAACCACCCACACGAAAAACGCAATAGCAGAAGTATGTCGGATGCGTCAGGGCAGAAGCCTGCCCAAAAGTTGAAAAAAATGTCGTCATATTGAAACCGTTATTTTGAGTCATATATGAAATTCTATAAGCTGTATAGATTAGGACTAGAAGTTCTAGTCTAGAAAAAACTAATCAGGGCCCTGTCTGGCGCTAGTGGGAAATTTTTTACACATAAATTAATGATCTACGAAGTTTTAATTTGTTTAGTATGTTAAAGTTGCTACTTGTTCATTAAATTTGTGTAAAAAATATCTTTATTAGTTCATCTGTGAACTAATAAATAATAATTATATTAATTATTGTTATTCAACTTTTTCAGATGAAATTATATATTTCATAACGATATTTTTTAATATTTATAGATTAAAATAAAGTTCAATATAAACAAATATAATTTTATGTTTATTTCTAGCGATGTATTTGGGACGATATAAGGAGAAATTTTGAGCATTTCTATTTCAAATCGTCCCAAATGCATAACTATATACGTTTATAATTAAAAATATATATCACGGGGACCTGATTAGGGCCACAGCAGGGCCATTTCTTTGACAGGGCTGTGGAAGGGCGAATCCCACAAGACCCCTACTAGAATATCTAGTCGGGCCCTAACTGACAAAAGCGTTACGATCTTGCTGGGGCCCCGACTAGTGAGGCCCCCACTAGACCCCTATCGAAATTTCTACACGGGATTGAGAACAAAACTGGGATAGAAAAGGAATAAAATGGAATAAATTAAAAAACGAATGCAGATTCGGACCATGTGATAGAACTTTCTTTATCTATAAGAGGGTTGTGACTCCACCAAGATGGGCACAGATATTGCGAGTTAGAACATGACTTAAACGAGCCTATCCATGTGGTTAATAGCCAAGAAATTGGCGAAACACTTGTCAGTGATTCTTTTTTGTGGACTGACTTTACAAAATATAGCGCCATTGTACGTCGATACGGCTTCAAAGCGGCGCCAAGGTAAGAATAATCGCTTGAGCCCCTTTCGCTGGTGGGCGAGGATCCAGAATCGAATTCAAGTTTCTAAGGTTATTCAAGAAGGTATAAGGAAATGCGTGTGAACGGTGGTCCCTATTGGGTAGAGGAATTCGTCGGTTTCTCAAACGTGTCCTTATCTGAGATCTGAGGTCCTGCACGCAGGATGCTGTGCGATCGCGTTGTCAAACTCGCTCTATCCCGAGCAAATCTCCAGTCTGGCCTCCCGTGGCGCGACAGCCATTGTTGCTCCATTGCTCTCTCCACCTTTAGTCTCTCTTTCACCTTCACAGAAAACTATCGGGCCGCTATAACTTATTAATATTTGGAGAAAAGTCCGCAGAAGAGGTCATCCCTAGAACCTCCAACCACATCCTCGAGGGTCAACTTCATTTCCGTGCTCCCGTGGGAACGCGATACAGAAAGGAGACTGAAGAACTGAGTCACAAAGAAAAAGATCCTAAGGACAAATCGCACGAAGAAGTAACAGGTTCCAGGAAGATTTCTTGTGGCGCACGTCCACTTTGAAGTATTTCGCGACGAAGGAATCATTCCTGAATTGTTTTCGTCGTTTCCTCCTCTCTACATCGAATAAGACTTATTTCACAGAAGACACTGAAAATTGTCTTCAAATACTCATCGACAGGCTTATCGTCACTTAAAAAGAAAGCATTATTAACAAATTACAAACTTTTTACTGGGATGAGAATATCTTTCTACAAATGATGATGCACAGAGTATAAAATATGTGGTTGAGAATTTGGTACTTTCAAGAATCAGTGGCTGTTTATTATATTGAGATCTATGAGTTGCATGCACTAATTTCCTCTATTATATAGCCTTAGGTGAGGAGTCCTTTAGGTGGTCAGGATGGAAGGATGGCTTTCCGCGAATAGATTTATTTTGCAACAAGAATTAAGAAAATTGAAGGTTCATGTAAAAATATCGTGCAGCACGTACCCTAGGTTGAGTTAAGACGTCGCAGTGACTATAAGTGAGACAAGTTGACAGGGGCTGAACCAATTACAAACATATTATCCCAAGACGGTTGCACTCCCTGCAATCAGCCGTGATTAGTGTTCGTCGACACTCGCTACACGCACCATCGCCAAGCCGCTAAATTGTAAACGCTTTGCACGTATATATAGTGAACTTACATAAAACAGGCATCTCGATGCTGTCGCCTTTGATTTAATAGCCTCCGTGCATCAATAAGGTCTGTTATTAGCTCTGAATTAAAAAACGAATTTAAACATAATTATTAGAGGCACAATTGAATATATTATGGGGTACAATTGAAACTCGTCAAGTTTCTCCGGATATCGAAAAAATGTTTCTTATAATTATTATAGATTACAGTAATCTGAAATTTAGCATACTTTTATCACTCATTTTTAAAAATGAGCTCAAGCTATACACCTAGATGGTTTGCAGAGCTGGGTAACTATTTCAAATGAATTCATTTCAAATAGGTATTTGAAATGCAAAATGCCATTTTCTATTTTGTATTTTAAATAGGAAGAAGAAGCCCATTTTGCATTTTCCATCTTAAATAGATTTTCAACCTATTTTTCACTTAAAATACCATTTTACATTTTTTTTGGTTCTTCCCTGGATAAGTTAGATAATCACAGATCAACATAAAGTTTGCTTTTGTCTGTTTTACGTTGATAAGTAAGTTTTGAAGTTTTTGGGTTGATTGCAACCAAAAATAATTATTTTTTAATAAAAGTGACTCAAATGTTTAAAAAAAATTCGTTTAATAGTAATTCACAAGAAAATTATGAGAAAGCAAAGCAAAAAAGTTAATTGCGTAAAAGAAATCAAAATTTGATATTTAAAACTCAGAAAATTCATGTAAAGTCGAAGATATGTATTCCTTATTCCTTATTTGGAAACGAAATGAAATATTATTAAAAATAATAAAAATCCATTTTGCATTTTACATTTTAAATACATTTTGAGAACCATTTTACCCAGCTCTGACGGTTTGAACCTCGGTTTGAACTATATAGAGTTTCTCAATGGGAAGTTGTATTACAGAAAGAATTCTAGCGTAAAATTATTTCATTTCATCACCATAGCAAAGAGACAATAGATGCACCAATTGTTCCAGGGTAACTTTTACGATAACGATTCCAATACGCAAGCTTCTTGCTGTCATTGCGACGTTCTTCCTGGTAAGTAGTCAAGCAGGTAGGTAGGTACGTACCTGGAAACGGCTAACTACTTATTGTCACCTCTAACGAGGCCGTTGCAAAAACTCAGCTATTTGCAGGTGGGAATGCTGCTAGGTTATGAAAGTATCAATTACCTTTTCCATGTCCAGTTCCCTAATGAGCGGAACAGAGCAATGGTTCGTATAGGACTCAAAACGACTTCTCGCAGATCCATTGGAACTTTTTCATTCATTAAGAACAGTTAAGATATCTTCGCACACTGAATCTATAACTACCAGTCCTGTAACATTATTAAACGAAGGAAGAAGCTGAACATTTTGGATCCTAAAATTTGGTTCATTTTTTGACCGAGAAAGAAAAAAGGGCTAACTACAACCTTGCGTTCTGCAACCATTTAGCCGTTAGTCCAAGAAGCTTCTAACCATGCTAAACCGGTTTTACGACGGCATTGTAGTTGCCCCTTTCTTAATTTGCAAGGCGGTTACACCTTTCAATTATTTCTATGCATACCTAATTTTGGCAGCGCTTCTGTTGTATGTGGGATATCCATCCGAAAGGTTCGACAGGCAGTGATTAAAATCTAGTCATGTGATGAAAAAATTGGACGAGAATCTGGATTATCTGGAAGAGGAATTTGAAGAAAGAATTTATACTCCTTTAAACTTCCGCTTCGATTTTTCATCTGAATCTGATATCTGGTTTTACTTAACGGTTTGACAAGCTCATTTTTCTCACAAATTCTACTCTCACTGGTGACTATCGCCAATTCACCACGTGGGTACACCATGAACTCCCAACCAGAAATCCATAGAAGGCTCGACGGTTCGACTTATTCACTGACGTCACTCTCTTTTCTACATTTCTTCTTCTATTCTCTATTTTCCTCTCATACTCTATCCTTCATATGGTGTCTCGTTTTTCGAGACATACGCATTCAATTGCCAGACAGGCGAATACAAGTCATTCAAGTCCAAACGGTAGACTTGTAGGTTCCTGCGGAGGAGTATAGGGTAGGTTGGTACTCACTCTTTGCGTTGGATGCAAGCTGAACGCTGAGCAAGCATCAGTATTTGGCAGCGGAAAATTTCATCCAGACACTTCGATATCGGATATTGTCATGAAAGGAGAAATCATGACCTGTAGAATAGATCAATTCTGAAGTCTGAAACCAGATGATTGTAAAAGTTTCAAGTCTGAAACACAAAGATCAGTTTAATATGCAGCATTGAGCATAAACCGCTTTTCAATTTAATTTTGGATGAGAGTGTGGAGGTGGATGTAAGATGACTAATGAGGCTTTTCTTAAGAACCATGGTTACCATTTTTCATCAAATTTTTTGGCTCGATCTTAACGAGGACCATGACCATGGTAGCGATGTCATCGGCTTGGACACTTTCTCTTCCGTAGTTCTGCATTCGCAAAACGTAGTGAGCAATAAAGTGCAGCAATTTATGTATCACAATTGAACCAGGGACTGAGAAAACTGGACATATCCATTTTCGTCGAATTGATATTCGATCTTTTATCTGATTTACTGCATTATTCTCAGACACGTTTATTTCCCTGAGACATATTGAAAGATGTTGTGCATGTAAATATGAAAATTATAAAAATGGAAAATAATAAGCATTTTAATCATTTTATAATCTGTTGCCTATAGGCAACATATTTATATGATTGATCTTCAAAGTGTGAAGAACCTGTTGAATCTAATTTGTCGAATGGAACAGTATTACACTGTGATGGTTGTTGGAGTTTGAACATCCCATTGACAGTGGTGCTGGCGCTCACTGACACCTGTTCATTCAGTCGGCACACGTGCTGAAAATGCTAAGTGGTTCGCATAATAGACACGTTCCCAGGTGAGTCAGCACTTCTTTTTTATCTGTGGAATCACATCAAATGAATTGTCCTATATATCAGGATATATAGGACGATCCCAATTGAAGAATTCTTGGTAATTTCTGCATATATCGTCTCGCTCTGTTTTAAAAAGAAAAAGCGACTAATAGATTAGTAATTGAGATGGATATCAATTTCAAGATATTGAATCTTTCATTTTTATGGATATAGAAAAAGTGATTAATTATTTTACTCACGACATGCTATTTTTGTTTTATTGAGTAAGTCAATCATTAAAAAAGATAGAAATTATCAAAAGATAGAAACTCTAGCTATCGCGTGTCCAAGTCAAGTTGAACTTGAATTAAAATTAAGATATAGGAAACGCGTTCGTTAACCTCAGATGAAGTCACTAAAGTGTTCCTTGACTCATCATTGCACAATGGAATTGTCCTTATTGTCCTCGCCAAAAATTCATCGTCGTGAGACGCGTTCTAAAACCTGATCCAACCAAAAAAAGAAGGATTCAAGTGTGATTTATAAAGACTCTAACAGTGACATGATTCATCATGATGTCAATGAGAGTGAATAAAACCTGATACCGTACCAGATTAATGACATGAGCGGGTTGGATGTGCAATCTAATTTGATAATGCAAGAATTTGAATACATTAATTGGATTATGCCGAAATTCTTTAGGTAGATCCTTTTCGGAAGTGGAGAGTAATCAAAGTTGATACAATAGCGTCGTGGAATAAAAATTGTTACCATAATTAGATGAACTTGAGCATCTGTATAACATGATATAAATAGCTCAGAAAATAAATCAAGCACAGCAAAGTGAAGAAGATTCACATTTGGTAGACAAGTGTGTGTTTAGATTTAGGTACTCAAGGCTAATGAGACTTCTCTCATTCGCAGAACGTCATAGATCGACGAAACGCTTTACGTCACTGAAATCTCGACGTAAGGATGACGTTGAACTCATGATGCCGCATCAATTGGCTCAATATTTAGACAGGGTTAAGAAAAACACCGGAAGAGTGAACATAAGGCGGATAACCGTACATTGCCATAATTGGAATAGTAATCTCGAGGTGACATAAGTCATGGAAAGAGCGAGTCACTTCCGATTTTGCACGTGGGTGTTCGACTCGAATGAAAGTAAAATACACACAACGGTTAAGGATAAATATATAGGTGACATTAAAGAACGAGTTTACGTAAATCAGTGTCAGTTTTACGGGAAAGTTCCCAAGATAGGATCTAATTACCTTTCTTTCTGGATTATAATTACCCCTATTCGCCTAATCGGCAAGTATCAAAGCGAGAAAGAATAATTTTAATCTTTGGCATGCAAAAGAGATTTGCGTGGATGGTAAGAGCAGATGCAGATTTCTTTTAAGAAGAGTCGTAAGTCTAATATTTAAATGTACAGGGTGGATCGTAGAAATTATGACCTTGGCCCTCGTGTGGGCGTAAGGAAGTTCATTGGGGAATTGTGCATAAATGTAACATTTCGTACAATGTAAGGAGCGTCATGTACATTATTTATAGCAATAAAATTTATTTCAAACTGTAAATGAAATATTGTTCTTCTTTATGTGGCAATAAAAGATTTTATTAAGCGACGAATTTATTTAAAATATTTAATGAATAAAAGTACAGAAAGAATGAAGCTTATAAAAACGATGGCAGATTTTATCTGATAGGGCCGGTTCTCTGCATAATTATTATTCCAAAATTAACGACCTTAATCTCGCACGAAGTCATCGCACCAATAATCGAATTTCCCAAAGGCGGAGACTTTCGTTCGATCGCAATTTTAATGATCGTTTCGAATTAAAAGTTACTCATAAAATTAATTAGCGCCACCGTCAGACTACGTAATGAATCCCACTTCCATCTATAAAACACGTGTTAAGCCTTTTACGGGCCTAATAAAGCGATGAGACCCTAAAGCGCTCACGAGGCGGAACAAATTAATTTCAATCCTGCTTTCGACACAAAACGTATACAGTAGTAGGCATTTTGATTATCTTCTCATTAGTGTTTAACTGAAAATGATGAGTTCTTCAGTTTGCAAGAATTTTATTGTATAATTTTAACAGTGTAGAAATGATTGCTTCATTAAATATTTACATGAAATGAATTTTGCCGAAACTGTGATTCGTGAATCTTTTCCTGCGTATGACTTAACTTATTTCAACACGAAATAATATGTAGAAATTGAGGGAATGGTAATTTTTGACCGAAATTTTTTTACAGTAAAAGACGAATATACGAGAGTAATGTGATATAAATATATACAATATATATTCTCGGAACTTATTTCTAAAGAAGTAGCGGAATCCGATAAAGGGTTTTGAAGTCGAGGCATCGGCATTTTCGCAAATGCATTATGATAATTGTGAAATAATGAATTTATAATTTGCGCAAATGATACATGATGGTTCGCGGCCCAACACAAAATTATATAGCTCAGCGCTCAACAATCTCTGTCTTTCTCGTTTTCTTCGTCGCCCCGTTTTCGTTCGGACACATCGCAACCTTTTTTGTACCAGTCACTGAAATTATTCTCCTTAGAAAAACACGAAAAACGCGAGAAGTCATCTCCTGTATTTTCTTTTCTCGGTTGCTTTCTTCCCTTGCCATTTTCGTACCTTGAAATCCTTCAGTGCCCCCCCTTTTTTTTGGAAAAAAAAATATACTGATTTATTTTTCCTGAGGAGGTATAAAAAAATATTGTTTCAGTTTCAGATATTTTCTTTGGAGTCAAAAATTTACTATCCAAGTCTAAATTTTTCATCCGATTTGCAATTTTTTCACACTAAGTTCTTCAAAGGAAAATATATTTTTATTGCTAAAATGGAAATCCCCAACTGACGAATTTCTCATTATTTATTTAATATGCCTGATTATATGATTGTTCCACTCATTCTGTGGTGAACATCAATCTTCTTATCAAAAATTTAATTAATTTTAGCACTAAAAGAACTAATTCTTAAATCTGTGTGATTTTCCAGGTGATTCGTTCACGTCGAGGTGAGCATCCTGCGAACAGGTAACGCCTATCGTGTACCTGGGGATATGGCAAGTAGACTTCAACCTGAGCTCTTAGCGTAAAGCAGCTTTATATATATTGTGTGTTTCTTAAAGCGAAAAAATTCTGCCTTACTTCACAGAGAAAATACAGGCAAAGGTAAAGAAGGACGGCCAAAAGTTCAGCAGGGTGTTTTAGTGTTTTTACTTTTCGGGCATTCGGTTTCGTGCCATGTCTCGTTGTTCTGGACCCTTTTTCTCGAGTGTGGGCCGCCGGTAATTACATAGGGCTCGCGGCACATGGCGAAAGCAACTCCCACTTAAACACTCTTCAAGTATTAAATATTAATGTGCTTTATTTAAATAAACCGCACCATCCGAACAAAGACGCCTGCTGACCGACCTATCTTCACCTAAGAGCTTGTATAACGAAAGAAGAAAGATAGGGAGAGAATATAACGAGAAAATTGCACCTACAAACTGCTAACGAGGGTTTACTACTTTTACATCATCTTTAGATTACTCGTTATAGTCTCACAATCAGTGATTGCTGAGAAATGTTTAAAATTTATTTCGTTGACTAGTCTTTATTCTTCGAGATAATACTCTTCTTTTTTAGGGAGCAAAATCCGTCCTGGATTCCGCCAACGTGGTTCACTTTTTTGCTGTAACGTCTCAACGAAATGATGATTGGCATATGCGATAGCCGACACGCAAATATATCGTGGAATGATCAGACTGGAATGATTAGACTTTAGGAAAAAAACTAGTCTCATGAGAGGAGCAAGCCTTCACAAACAATCAAGATGCAATCCCATTGTGCAATGTTGGAGATCACATCCGCGTACTGATTCATACAAACCTTGCGTGGTATATTATTACTGGCTTCCTTGATGATTTAATTTTTCTGGTTGCTGCAAAGTCGCGATAAATTTGTGGAATGAATCATTTTATCTTCTGCACATTTGTATGATAAAATATCAAGTAAATACTTTCACTAAGAGAAATTAATAAAGCAAATAGACTTGATTTTTCTGAATATAGAGGACCATCCAAAAGTGGAGAAAGAGAAATTGGTCTTGCGTCATCAAGTTTGAAATCTGAGAGATGCCTAGATTAATTAATGCATCACTTGGTTTCTCTTTGAATGCAACTCGAGTTATTACGAGTGCAACTTGAGTTAAACAAGTTCAAATTGTCGAGTCAGCATACGGAAACGAATGGATAATCGGAGAAAGCTGATTGGGAAAATCATTATGACAAGACCAACTTGGTAGTTTTCCTCTGCTCGAGTTTGGCAGCTAACGACTGAGTTGTGCATATTTACTATGAAATTCAGTTCGATGTTTTCTCTGCTGCATTTTTCCATTCCTTATATTGATTTACATCACTCGAATGACAAATTGTAGACACTCATGAAACGATCAAGGAAATCAATCGTCTATAGCAATCTCACTGACAGCGCAATCGATTCAACCATAACAAGAATTTACGTACCAGTTAATTAAGCCATACGCATGTTTTTCTGATAAGACTTGTGTTTCTAGATATATAGACACCTAATGTCTGTTAAATTACATGTAAATAAATATTACTGCCAGGAAAATTATCTATCATATCGACAAGTGAAAACTTATAGGTAAATGAAAATCTTGTAGAGTACATTACTCTGATAAAACATGTTTATTTTACTCTATGCCGTGCTTGATACTTGTTCATCTTTTCGAATCAAAGCGCAGAATGTTATTTTAACTATATACGATATTTTTAAAAATAAAAGAATGAACTTTATACGAGACATACTTTGACCGTGAAAGTAAATGTTATCGAATAAAAATAATACTGCTCAGTTTCTCACGAGTATCTTTTAGTGCAATCTAAAATAGTGGAGAAGATGCACTCGTCGTAATGTATGTTATCAGGAGTTGAGAGTCGAATCGACGAGTGTTTCGAGCAGCATCGTATAGAAATGATATCACCCACATGCACATGGAGGTGCATTCGAGCACGTTATGTTCGTGTATGTAATATGTATGAGCATAAAAGTACCGGAAAGAGCTCGGGGCGGGTGAGTTTCGATAGAGTCCTGCAACTCAATAACACTTGTAGAGATACGTTTAGCCTATGGCATACACATTACACATACTGCAACATGGTAGTCTGGTCAACTATATTCCGTATAGTAGTTATTATCATACCTACACTCCGGCAATGGGAGCTCGGAATTAATGGAGGAACTTTTAACGAATCTGAGGTAGGCAGGCAGTACGCAACAGAGCTCAATTCCATATTCATTCTTTTAATTGCACCCTACTTAGCACTTTATAAAAATAATTGTTTATGTTAATGGTTTGTAATAAACCCTTTACTGACTTTACTTATCTTTCATCTCTTTTTGTTTTAACGATATATATTCACTTTTTAAGGTATCAGAATCCATCCTTGGAAATGTAAAATACTTTTTATCTGCATATTAAGCATTAATGTTATATTCATTCCGTTCTTAAATAACCCTAAAAGCTAAAAAGGTGTTTCGCAAATATGTTTCTTTTTCTCAAAATATTGAAACTTAGAAGCTTATGTGCATAATTTGTATGCATCAAATTTTCGGCTGCGGCAATGACATTTTTAACATTTTTAACATCGTTGAAGGTATGTGGCGGTTGATTGAAGCAAGTTAGCAAGGTATGGTAGCATTGATACAGAGATATGTAAACTAGGACCAGGTCTCGTGGCAAACACATAACAGAGAAGACAACCAGTACGACGGGAGGAAAAGGAGCTTGCATGGTCTCTGGGTAGGAGCACGGATGAGCACAGATAAGCGACATAAGCGTGCTCCGTATATTACCGGTCCTCGCCCACGCGACCTCATTAACCTGCTAACCGTGACGTCATCAACATTAACATCTTACACGCTCCCAGAGCAATCATTGATCTGGTACATCGACACCCTTAGGGTAACCTGTTACTCAATTTTTTATGCCTCGAGTCCGTGCGACTCCATGAGATTCAACTATAATACTGTTTTTTTATATATTCACCTTATCATATATTTCTTGATGAAGTAGATAAGATTACTAACGCATTTCTTATAAGTAGGACTTCTCTATTCATATACGTAATTTCTATGTATGTGTACAATTGAATTGTACATATATTGAACACACCATTACGTCATCGCATTGTGTGTTTTGAAGGGAACATTTATAGAGAAAAAAAGAAGATAGAATTGCGAGATAATGATCTTACATTATCGGAAGATGCCATCTTCTATTTGCGGCGACACAGTGACATTGATATATCCATTAATACTAACTTCTCGAAAATTTATGGATGCTTCACAACATAAATGCCGCGATGCGAATCCTGGGAAATTCCGGTAAATAAATAAATCAATCAACGTGGGGTTTCATTTTCCCAGTGCATTCACACTTAATCACAATATTGTGGAAAAACTTTTTTTTATCATTTTCAATTGAATACGGAGGTAAAGCTTACAAAATCTACTAAAAATAACACTTCCAGACTAAAAATGCTGGATGTAATTGTATGTATTAAAGGAGTCTCTAAAGCAGTAATCAGTAATCAACGAAGATAAATTCCGCAAGATTAATGATACTTCTCGCAAAGCGCATGTGCCGACGTTATACTTAAGGGACTTTATGAGTCGAGATAATCGATCGCGCGATTCGTTGCGTTCCTTCGTTGGTATCGATGGTGTACTGAACATCTGACAGTTATTTGTGCGTTGCCTCTGGGGTTGCGCTCAGATATCTCTACCTTATACACCCCCAGTGCACTGACAAGTCTCGTCCGCATTCTAGAGACTATACATACGGGCATTTCCACAGAAGTGTCATGCTTGTTAAAGAAAACGTGAAAGTGGAATTTCATAACTTTTTTCAGGTGTCTTTCTCAGTAAGTCAGTGCAACATAGACATTCAATGCATCCACTTGTTTAGCTTAACATCATCTTTAATTTCTACGTCAAATTTTCTTTTTTCATCCATAAGACTTTCTGTGGAAATGCCCATACCCAAGAACGCATTGTGCGTCCCCATCAGGCATCTAGGCAGCGAGGCTGCAATTTTTTTCCCGCGATTACACGCGAAGGCAAACACGACGCTGATTTATCTGCCACTACGGCTGCTGCTTCTTCGCTCGAGGGAATGGTGAGCGAAGCAGTGGGGTGGAATCACAGGAAGGGGTTGAAGGGGGAAATTGAAGAGTAGAGGGGAAAGACTGACGTAATTTACTGCGACTTAATTGCTTTTAATTCAACCCGCGCAACTGTAAATCACAGAGTTGGAAGTTGCGCGGGTCAGGTAACGCCTCGTTATCGATACGCTATAATTATATCTATCAACGGTTCGCAAGATTGGCACTCTAGAAAGAAAAATACAAGCAGAAAAAAGTAAGCCGGCATGAGAAACTGGTACTTATCAAAGCATAATGACACTTTTTTAAGCGAAAATCGCAAAAAAGTGAATTAGAGTTTGTGTCATGTCAGAATGTTATTTCTGCATTTGTCAGCGCGAAACGAATATTCTTGGGTCGAATACTTGGATAATGAAGATCGCCAAGTCTGTCCGAGTCATGCACTTATTAAATTTGCATATTGCAATTTATAGTAGTACAGTCGACCATCTACTCTCGATCATGATAGTATTGTCCCAGTGGGGAAAGAAGAACCAATCTTCCTCCTGAAAATCATCCCGAGATGCTTATCATAATTTATTTCAAGGATGAAACTTGATGAGGTATTAACTTTTTCTATACTTCATCATCATACACGATACGTTGTAGCACCTTGATCAATATTTTATTCAAGGCGGACGATTTTCATATTTGACTATCAGGATTGTAGTATTATTCATTTGAGACACAAATAAGTATTTCATTAATGAGAAATTTTCTTTCCAATACAATAATAACTGAACTTAGGTCATTTGTATATATGTTTTCTCCTCGATACATTATTCAAAGGATATAAATTATTGGCCATAAACAATCCAACATAAAATCGTTTATGTATCGTTTTTCTAAATTACTGCATTTTATGTTACTTTTATTGTAAAACAATTATTTACGATAAAAGAGAGGAGCGTACGTCAACAATATATGTAGAAGCGCATGTCCCATAAATCTAAGACCTAAGTGGTAAACGGGTGCCACACCTCCGCTCGCGACACAAATTTTTCTTATGGACAAAAACTAAGAAGATTGGCAACCAACAAGAGTTCTGACGAGTTTTGTCTTGCGTCGAAGAAACAAATTTACACACACGCATCTTCGCATCTTTCAATGCATGTGTCTCTGCGCAATAAGTGCACTCTGCGCCCTGGGCGTGTTGCTATAATTCAACTGATTATTTTTGATTATTATTGAGTATAAGGCATCGCTCATTTCAGCTAATCGGTGATTTGCTCAAAAAAGAAGATCCCACATACAAATTTTAACTACACTCTATTATTTAGTAGAACGAATTTTGTTCGAAGTATATTATTTCATAGATAATAAAAATTAGTGTTGCCGTTATAGCTACATATCATCAATCTTCTTTACACTAAAAAAATTCATCTAGATTATTATTCGGAAAACTATAATGTGAAAAAATAACATTGTAAGCGCTACATGCTTTCAAAAGGAAGTTGTTAATTGTACTATTAGGCCAACTTCCGCATTTCCTTGCTCCCACACTCGAACTTCGCCTACATAAATACGAACTGGAGAGAAATTATGAAATTATTTGATAGGTGTTCCGACAGGTGAAAGATATGGTCAATTAGCAGCTGAAGAAAGTTTTATCGAACTCTCTGATGACTAAACAAATTTTCAAGTTTATAAATGTGAAATATTTTAGAGGTCATTACAAATTATTTCAGAAAGTTGCCGTTTTTATAAGAACTACAGTAGTGCTTGGGATAATTCGTTATCCCAGGTGGAAAAGTCGGTGTTCTGCCAATTCTTACAACCGGCACAGTGCTATGTCAATTGTACGGGGACAGTAATGCCAGCACTGACTGTCAGTATTGCGCCAAGAGTTGGCACACTACTGGCATAGTCTTGTCTTAGCATCGGCGCAGCACTGAATGTCAGTATTGCGCCAAGTGTTGTCATACTACTGGCGTAGCATTATTTTAGTACCGACGCAGCACTGACTGCCAGTGCTGGCAAATAACCAAATTATGAGTAATGCCAAACATTGGCACAATACTGTCACAATACTGGACAACTATTGGACCCTTTAGAGTTGGCAATCAATTGATGTATTAGTAACACCAAGTGTCGCCACAGTACTAGCACGGCACTGGTACAGTATTGTCCCTTTATTGTTGTCAATTAATCAGTATATTATATAATATATTATAAATATATAAAAAAATTCGAAACAGAATCTATCAGAGCTCCCGAGTCGAAATATAGGCCTAAATTTGCAATTTATATTAAAATAATGTATCATTACTAAAAAATAATTGATTATTTTTGATTATTTTCAAGGGCAATATACTTTTACCAGTTAATCTATTTTTGATATTATGCAAGCAAAGGAATTACTGGAAATTAATTTTACAACATAAATGTTTAAAAAAAATTTTAAAAGGGGTGAGAAGTCATTGTGCTCGGACTAAAAAATTTTATATGCCCTTTTACAATCCGGCGGTTCAATTTAATATTTGTGTATGCTCGGATTGAATATACCGTGGAAGAAATGTGTTACCCTCATCTCGAGAGCTTAGGGTAATGGTTAGGTTGCTGGACTCGCGTCCCGTAGGTCATGCGTTCGATTCCCCCCGCGTTGCGTGCGAAATTTTATTTGTTATATATGCGATAAAATTTACAAATAACGAGTAGTTATAAGAATATCCATAATATAATTGCGAATAAACCATGTTCTTAATTAATATTTTTTTTTAAGACATTTTTTTCAATTTTTATTTAACTCAGCTCCTACTGTAATATTCTTATAGCCCCAACAATTTTATTGCGTGTATAATAAGGATCCATAATAGGCTTTGAGTGCATATTTTTAAATAATAATAACCAGTGCTTAAAATGCATTTTTGCTAGCACTCAAAGTCTTGCGGCAGCACTGGCGCAGACTGATAACGAGTGCTGGCACTTTGCTGGTGGCCAGTGCTGCGGTGGTCTTACCTTTTGGAGTTCTACCACCACTACGCCAAGCTTAAGCCGGGCTTCTGCCAGCGCTCTGCCAGCACTCGAAAACTTGCAGCAGCACTGGCGCAGCACTTTGCCGTTTGTAATTTTCCACCTGGGTAATCATCATTCGTGACCAACTGACCATATTACTGATCGAGTTGCTGGTGCTACATCTTCTTGCACAGTATAAAGCATATATGTGTTGCAGGACGAGCTCTCTATCCATCTTATCATCTTCTCCGGTTACTTCTTGGGATACAAGAACGCATATCTCGTTATAAAGAAGAGTATTCCTGAATCAAAAATTATAACTCTTACTTTTTCCTCCTACTCTAAAAAAAATAACACAAAAAATCGAAATTTATGTTAAATTTTTTTATTTATTTTTTATTTTAAAAAATTGATTTTAAAATGTATTTGACTCAAGTTGATTTTTTGATCTGAGTAAGTATACTCTACTCACAAGATACAATTACAAAAGGTAAATGTTCTTATTCAACGAGACATATCAACGGAAGTCTGCGTATCGATAAGCTAATCTTGTTTTGTAAACAAAAAGTGCATTGTGTGCATAATCTATACATTGTGGAAGCAAAAGTGTCAATGCAAGACATCGCCCTTCTCGAAGTAGTAATTAAATCATTATTACAAGGTCCCGCCTTGGGACGGTTGGTTTAATTGGTTGTAAAACACACGCCAATGATACTGGCACAGAATCTCTGTGAGCCGTAAACTGAATTCCGTTTGCATGGTCGCTAAAAGCACCTTCTTTAAAGGCTTCTTTATCTCGAAGTTGCACCTGTTTGGAGAGACCGGAAGTCAAACAGACAACAGACAAGTGATTGAATGATTTTTCTTTTTCTTTTTTATCTAGAATCAGTTCATCCTTATCGTAAACAGTTCATTAATTATTCAAGTATCATTTTATTTTAATGTATTTTTATCGTAAGAAACATGACCAAGAAATATTTTCTCTCTCTAGAAACATTTTACTCCCAATTATGGCAATGACTCATAAATTAGCTCGCATAAAAGGAAGCTCAAAAAAAAGTGAATAGAATTATCGAGCCTTTAAAAAATGAGACTCTGTCACAGATATACTTCGACAACATATTAAGCTACTACTACTACAGCTCCAAGCAAACGAGTCCCCAAATATTGAACATCTGAACGGCAAAATGTTTTTAAAGCACCCGAGACATGTAAATTATATGCAAATTGAAATATCAACCGATCGACTGAGCGATGAACGTATAATCAACGATGTGTGTGTTCTTTTACTAGACTTAATACACTCTTTTATTACGTGGTTAGGTTAACGAGGAATCTCTCGATCTCAGGTAGACGAATTGAGTCTTAACCTGTGGTCGGCATGCATGTAAAATGTGGAATTAGTAATTCGGCAGAGATAAACTTGTTGTCCATAATTGCTGTACGAGCAGATCGTAAAGGTGTCAGAGACGCTTAGAAAAAGTCGAGGATCTTAATCTACATAGTCATTTGGATTCTTATAAGAGGACGAATATCTACAATAATCAATGTTGCATCAGGAGGAACTTAATCATTGTGTTGGTTGCGACAGCTTGTTGCAGCAGCTAACACATTAATTACATCAATTTATTGTCCAATCTCCTGTATCTATGCGACACTGATCCGGTAGCCTACAAACCAAGTCGAAGGTCGTAATCTTTTGCAGTAGGCGGAATAATCAACTCCATGGAAACTGATCTTCCGTATTTCAATCAATCAATACAATAACAAATGAAGAAAAAAGTGAATAAGCATCATTTTTTACCACTGTCTTAAAATTTTACTTTGTTATGCTAGTATAAGTGTAAATTGCAATTGAAAGTTTACTTCTCAAAGTTTACTTCTGAAGGTTTATTCCCGATCGGAATTGAAATTGTGGAGAAAATTATCTTAATGTCGCGACCTGTACCTGCGGATACGACCTTGTTAGCTAGTGCTTACAACATGAAAGGCGGCTGCTGCTAAAAAGGTCGATGACGAGAGAGTTCGGAAATGCGCGTCCCACGTGGGTGAGTTAATGCAGAAACATCCTTCCTCGGTGGTACGGATTGGAAAAAAGGACAGGAAGATGCAGAAGGAGAAAAGTAAAAAGATGCATGAAGGAAAAACGAAAAAAGGGCCAACGATAATAATCGAGTGGCAGACCTGGTGGACACAGAAGGAGAAGACTCAGGTGTTCCGTTTCTTGGTGTGGTTAGCGACGTCACACACCCTCTATTCCTTCGTTCAAGGAACCCGTTGTTGGTGAACCTGGCGATCTTCTGCTTCTCACAGTTGGTCCCAATGGTGTATCTCTGTCTGTACGCCCACGCTACGAAAAGACTCCTTAAGGCCCTCTGTGACACTGCCTGCCTGGAACATTCTCCCATCTCATTCCTATTGTTCCTTTTTTCCGCGAGACGTCATCACCATAATTCATTTTTTACGACGATTTTTGTGCTTTCATTTGTGGTTCTGGCATACCTAAGTCACCACGAAAAGTTTAGAAGGTTCTATTTTTCTTTAACAAACTTTTCAGAAGTTTCCAATGACAAATTAGGAAACTTCGATTACTTATTGCAAAATGAAAATGCGCTTATATCTTATCCGTGATTACATTTAATTCCTCTATTGTATCTGAACATGCCTCCGAGAGACTGCAATACGATCATTAATGACACTACTTAGAGTTCCACACGTTCTTTAAATGATACCAACTCGGATACCGATTTTTTGCGATTTATAAAAAAGACGATGCCGCTTTCCATGTTTGGAATCCGATAGACGCTACGAGGGAAATATTTAATCGGTTCGCAGATTCCTGGAAAAATTGTCTAGAAACAGCGAGCAATTGCAAGTCATTCTACAGTCCCAGGGGACTTTATTAAGCTAGGTACGTGACCAATTTGTATACCAAGACAAATATCAAAGTCTCTTTACTCGAAAGATGTATTCTTTCGATGGCTATTAACATCATTATTTTCACCTATAATAACTAGCAAATTGGTGTTATTAATTCATTGAATTCCTTCATTTCATCATTATCAAGCCTATACTCAAACATTATTGAGCCTTATTCTCATCGTTTTAATTTTAGGAACTAGTATGCAAATCAGAATGTGAAATATTGATCTCGTTTCAGCCTTTTAAAAGAATGAAAGCAACAATGAAAACGACCTTGTATCGGACAAGACTCTACCTATTATACACGTATGAAATTCTTGGGATTCCTTTTCCTAGGATCTTCCGAGAAGACCCTCCATCGAGTGGCATAATCTTAAGTCGAATGAATGTACACACGAGCATTAGTACAACGGTTTAGTCCTTTAGAACGTTGTGCATGTATATCTCTTGCAGACGGCGATTCAATAACAGTCGAACACAATACTCGAGTACGAGCAATTACTACAATACTCATACTACATCATCTCCGAGTGACTTGCACCCTCTTGTGTAGGCCGTAGACTTAACGGTCGTACATCTCGGTAAACACACAACTTCAGCTTGCGAAAAAATTGACAAAAATAATAATTTCTCTTTCTGTCAGTAATCAAAACTACGCAAAATTAAAATAAACAAAAACCATAGCCATTTAGACTTTCTAATTACAGATATTGTTTTAAGAATCTGATCAAATCATGAGAACTAGTGATGGGAAAAGTATCGATAAATATCGTTACATATCGATTATCCATCGTATCAACGATAATCGATATTTCTTGTGTTTTTGTATTATGTTTTAATCTGCCTTTATTTTTCAAGTAATTTTAATTTGGAAAACTTTGAAGTAAGGTCAGATCAGTGTTCCCAATATTATTTTTATTGTTTATTATAAATAATGGCATTTCAAATAATAAAAATAATATTTTTCAGAATTTTAAACCGCGCGCATATATTGTTGTTGCAAACTTGATTGACTTTTGAGTGACTTGATGTTTTAAGAAGAAAAACAAAATAATTGCGTACGAATTTGATTGCTCGTCTCCTGAAATTTTACAAAAAGCCTTCGAAATCCCTTAAAATTTAATTTCTCTAAAGTTACTAATTTCTTTGAAATTTTTTTAAATCATTGAAAATCTTCTGAAATCCGTTAGAAAATCATGATATATTTGAAATCTTGTAAAATCCCATAAATCCCTTTAAATTACCTAAACTCCGTGAATTTTTTTGATTCTTTTAAATCCCTTAAAATTTTTTAAATCGTGTGAAAGTTCTTGAAAATCTTGAAACTCGTTCGAATTCTTTTGAGATTCTTTAAAAATTCTTTACAATCACTTGAAATATATTGAAATTGCTTTAAACTCCTTAAAATCCCCAAAAATCTCTGGAAATCCTTTTAAATTCCCTAGAATCACTTAAAATCTCTTGAAATTCTTTATTTATCATTTAAAATCCCTTGAAAACAAAATAATCGCGCGCGTAGCGCGCATGTTGATTTGCTAGTAAAATTAAAAAAAGAAGCATTCAATTAAAAATGTTTCTTTAAAATAAAGAAACATTTTTTCGATTCACCCTACTCGCAATTAAAAATCTAATTAAATAACAATGATCACCGATTAACGTCGCCTTGTTGCGGGGGCCTTGAAAGCCACCATAAAAGCCGCTTATAATTTCACCTCTAATTTTACGAGCGCGATTACGACTCCGCGCTTACACAGTAGAGTAGGTGTGTGCAATTGTGTATGTGGTTTATAAGTGTGCTGTATACTCTATACGTGTCTCGATGCACTCTCGTCTGGTGAATCATGTGGCCCACGTGTTCGAGAACCGGGATAAGTATTGTCTGCCACAGTGACTATTACGATTTTGCGATTCTCCCTCTAGAACAAGCGATTGGACCGCCTCAAGAACCGCATCAAGAAGATGTCGATTGTCGATGCAACTACTCCCACACCCTCCACTATCGTTCTCACGTGGCTTAAATCAGTACCGGACGTAGTGGAGTCTGACAGAAGTAACGCGGTCTCTTGGTGCAATGGTGCCCCATGAAACCGAGGGCGGACGTAGATCTATCGTCGCTTGCTGGAAATCGCCAACGTGAGTGCGTGAGTGCGTCAGTTGGTATAAAGTTGAGGCTTCTTGAGATTCAATGTGGACATGTCTTCCTCAAAGGTGATAAAAGAAAGTAAGAGTGAAAGATTCTCGATTCCCACACATAAGTCTTCTCAGGTCTAGAGATACGATGCAAATAGCGAAGGCGAATATTTATGATCAGAAACCACTCTAGAGAAAAGAAATTCCTCCTGCAGCTCCAGGGGATAAGTAACATCGAATTTCGATGATCAATTGTACACAGATTTAACAATTGCTTGCGATTGCAAATGATTGCACAAGTTTAAACAGTAAGCCTGCGAGATATGAATAACTTTCAGCTTAAAGTCTTTCTTCACTCTTGTCTCTCTTCTTTCATTGTGAAAAATTACATTATTAAAAACTTGGATTCAATACTTTAAATAATAGCAAGTTAAATCATTTCTCTGACATTGTTACGAGAAAAGAGCGTTGCAATATAATGAGATTTTAATAATACGAATGGCCGTGAATTAATTTCCTACAATTCACGTTGATGCATTCGGTTTTGACGAGCGTCTCGGAGGACCATTATTCGAAGGTGTACATCCTTCCTCTTTGTTCCTCGTGGAATTGCAAACAATTCTACGTCTCGTATAATCGCATACCGTGTTGGTCAGGCAGGGTAGTCTCCTGGGCGGTAGACTGGCCCATATCTTGAGCGCCCACTCGTCGCTCCGGTTGGCATTGTCGTCGAGAACTTCTTACTCTGGGCCATTAACACTTCCACGACAAATGAAAGCACCTTCTCTTCCTGCTCATACTGCGTGCAATCACATATACATATAGACGAGTTGCATGCAAGACGCCCCCGAGACGAGTAATTGCCAGTCACTTTCTATATGTGCGCAAATGTCAAGCTGCTTCAAAAGTGTATGTCCCAGTACGGAAATGAAATCAAGGCCTCGAAAACGACAAATTAGCTCAATTAAATGCTTCTTGTTCAGCAAGAAACTTCTACAGTAGACTACAAAACATAAAATCCAAGTGAGGCCACTCAAAAAACACATAATTGGAATGTCCCTTGATAACGCTTGCACACGTTTGTATTTAACGCCTAAACATTAATTATTTGCTAAAAGGAATATAATTATTGCTTAGGTGTATATAAATTATGACCGAATAATGTATGTATATTAAGAGTTTAACGCTGCTCGAGTAATGTCTCTCTCAATGGCTATAGTATGCCAACATTGTAAAATACAACATTTGCTACGCCATTAAATGCGATTTATCATAGCCTGGTGTTATTCATTAATTTTTATACAATTTAATCTGCCTGAATGATCGCGGTTGATTGATGTCCCCTGGAAATTAAATATTCAATTTCTTTGAACAAGTTACAGTCTGATATTCAGAGCAATGCAAGAATGCGAATAAATATTGATCACCCACACAATTAACAAGCTTGGTAAGAAATGAATCTTCGTTAGTAAAGCGCAATTAATTGGAAGCTTAACATTTTCCATTTCCAATACAATATTTTATGTTCTACTCTTATTCAATTGGTCTGAGAGTGCGCAATCGATGAGATACTACTTTTCCTGTTCATATTTCAGTCTTGTTTTTTCCACCTTCAAGATTCGAATTAATGTAACGATAAGCTAAGTGCGAACTCAATTGCTCGAGAACATACATTACACAGCTGCACATACCTGTGTAATAAGTGACAAGTAAAGCGTACACATTTTCTATGTTGCAGATAATGCGTTAATAGCTCTGCGTTATAGAAACCACCACCACGCCCTCGCACAGCAGTTGCTAGCGGCTCTTATGACCCGACAGCCTCGAACAGAATATTGTGCAATCATTCGTGACAAACGTGACGTTGACTTATGAATGAAAAATGAAAATCTCTATGGTGATTCTCGACCTGTCATGCATTTTTGCACTAAATTATAATGCGAAATAATCGCTCATAAAATCTTCGAGTGGGATGCACTTTTATGCTTTCATCAAAAATGTATTTGAGTCCCACTAACAGGTTGAAGGAATTTTTTTGAGTAAATCCTCGGGAACAATAAAGTTGTTGTGAAACAGTTATATATTTAGCAAAACAAGTAGGAAATTCTTTTTCGTCCTGATATTCCTGATGTCCTGATGGAGACCAAATATCATATCTGCGTGTAGCCTTGACATTGAAATATCCTTATTTTATTGAATCCTAGATTCCTTGGAGCTTTCGAAACCTCCAGCCGCGCACGTGAGATAAAAAATATCAAATTACAGAACTAATGTTCGATAAAATACAAATGCAAGATTTTAATAATTCAGGAGTTCAATTTTTTAAACTTCAAGGTGGAAGCATGAGGTCAGAAAAGGGTGTGACCACGCATACCACTGTCTTGCTATCGTTCTACCTGTCTTTCACAGGACCAGGAGGTTTTTACGCCTCCACTCAGATAGCACAAAAAATTGCGTGAGGATTTCCTGTGACTCGCAATGCAAGGTTGGTAATATTGCAATTGAGGTTCAGGTAAGATTAAAACAAAAATATAGCTTTATTTACTGCGCATTAGTTTTCTATGGCATCAACGGCTGCGCAGTCGTTTTTTTTTCTGTTCTCCCAACATGCCTCGAGAACATGCACACAAAACCTGATTGTTTATCATTTTTATTTGAGTTTTGCAGTTGAAGATTGCAAGGGAAACCTTTTCTCAACATTTTTTGGCAATATTGTCAGGAAATCTTGACGCAATTTTTTATGCTATCTGGGCAAGGATCACAGTAGGATGCGATCCCGGCCAGACTGGCTGGCAACACGTGTCGCCCTGGGCCAATGATGTCATTTCATATATGTACTTTACACATGCTTATAGAATATGCCAGCCTCCGGCGGTCGTCGATCCATGCGAGACAAACACATGTTCAGGTGATTACCATACATAGCATGTCCATTAGGTCCTTTCGATAGTCCGAGATCGCGATATACCTTAAAGAGCAGGACAATCGATCTCAAGGGACAGCACAGATGATTTCACGGCTTCGGCAAATTTGTGAAAGAAACCCACCAATCAGCAGTGCTCTGAATTCATTGATCCCACTGGTTGTGTAAAACAAGGAAAATTGATTAAAATTGTATAAAAACTTTGAGATCCGAGGAAGAAGATAAAATTTCTTTTAATGTTGATGTATGTGGATAATGTGTTTCTCGAAACATTCCTGCAAAAGTATTTTTGCACAGACTGACCTCTTTGTTTTTATTTTGATGGTATTTTCAAATCGTTCAGAAAATTCCTTTTTACACTCTTTCCTGGATAAGAATAAATGAAAACAAACGAAGATAAACTTACGAAAATATTTTCTGTTGATGAAGAAAGTTGCAGTACTTTTCCCCTCTATTCCAATCTACTCCTTTCTATGAATTAATTGAATGAATTTTATTCTAAAAATATTTATCACTAAAACTAGGCCTTTTGTGCCCAACTGTACGAAATGGAGGTAAATGACCTAGTTGTAGTAAAAAATATTTATTATTGCGAGCGTAAAGTTGGCGAAACTAAATTTTATCTTATGGTAATTATCACACGCTCTTAAGTCGCGTTAAATATCTTACTGATTTTGATCATTGTCACACTAGAAAATTAGATGATGTTGGTACAACATCGGAAGCCGTGTATATTTTATTTAGTGAATCTTCCCTGCAACAAACTTGATCATTTGTAAAATTAGAACTGATCTAACTGCGAGAAACACCAGGAGGTCTTGCGTGCATGAAATCGTTCTTGGTTAAAAACAATCAGACATGTGATTATTCAGTCTGACACTGATGGTTACAAATCTGTTTCCCAAAATGCTCTACTATAACGTGATTGCACTTGGAATTCAAGTGTACTATAATTTTTAGTGTGTTTCTCTTCCTCGAAGGGCAAGACAGGAGATAAAAACTGCGATAATGTTATGGGCAACGCGCGAGAAATGAAGAAGAACGTAAATTGTCTGATGATTCACTTGGATCAATCGATGGTTCCTTGGTCAGTGGCCGACTGAGGAGGATTGGCTTTTGATGACTCAGGATCTCGAGGGAATGCTCCTAATGTATTCTCGTGCCTCAGTTCCCAAAACGTCGATCGTGTAACTAATTATAGAATTACTATGATGCTACATACTGCATACATCTCTGAAGCCACGTGTCAATTCCGACGTATCTCCTTTAATTCTTTAACTGCGGCAAACCTAGAAATTTAAAACCACATAATTGCACGCTCTTCATATCACAAAAAAAAAGCGAAAGCAGATGTTAGTTCTTATTACGAAGTTTCAAATACAAGATCACAATTTGCAGGCTAAGCAGTTGCCTCTCAAGATCATCTTATTCCCACAAAGACAAAAGCTTACAGTTTTAATCGTAGGTGGTCAAGTTTTTGTTTTGAGAAAATAAAATACATTCATTAATCACAGCTAGAGTAAATGAAGGCTAACTTGTGTCTCCGGACCCAGGTCGAAATATTCAGAAGACCTATATATTAATTGAAGGAAATGAAATTTCAAATGAAAGTAAAGAAAATAACATAAGTCGAAAAAAATATACATCATCTGTCTGTCTAGGAAGTGTGAATTATTATGGACTTTCTAAATGAGTCGCTTCTCAGTTGAGGAAGCTGGAGGGCATAAAGAGGATCCGTCTCTAGTTAATTCGTCTCGTGTCTAGTGGTAGCCGATGTGTGAAATCGCAAATGGCTGCCGTCTCGCAGGTGGTCGAGCTCGTCAAAGTAGCGATTATGTCACCAGTGGGATAAACTATCACTCTGGGAAGAATATTTTTGTTTCACCGCTTCGCATCAGATTCCCTTGGTAAGCATTGAAACACCTGCACGCGTTATCTTCTCGGTTTACCCTTTTCTCGCCACCTTCGCACACCGCTTTGCCGCCTTATCATCCAAGTCACTCAAGGTGCATGTTCAGTGATTTACGTCAGTCTATACTTGATATGCATGCATGTGTTTGAATGATTTGAGACTCAACGTCTTTTCTTATCATGATCCTTGATTGAGAGGAGTTCCTAAACTTGGCTGCACTTTTAAAAGCCGACAGTCATTCGTAAAGACCTGCACTTAATGCATTGTACTTCCCCGTTGTTGCAAAATAAGTGATTATCAACAGTAGATGACTCAGAGATTAGCTTTCAATTGCACTGTGTTTATATCAGGGGAAATTTACAAACTTTTATTGGACATAAAAGAGAAAGGATCCCAACAAGCCAGATTCTGATGTATATTTCGGAATAATTTTCGATGGCCGATCTTTATGCAGATTGGGAGCAAACATCTAGTCGAACCGGCTGATTGGTATTCCCGACGATGCGCTGCTCATCATCTCAGATTTATCGCCCGAAATTCGCCTCGCATTTTTATATTGATAATCAAGGGCCCGAGAAATATAAAGAGGAGGGTAATACAAGAATGTGGGATGGGTGCACCACCGTCACGACTTAAAATGACGTCATGTCCATTATAGTAACATACCACCAAGTGTGGGCAGATCAACTGTCTCTTCCACTCTATCCTTCTCTCTCTTTGAGTTAATTGAACTCCAACAACTTCCCAGAAAGAAATTTCTGGATTCACTTTCGATCGATTAGTATCTCTCGATTTCTATCAACCTGGTTGATTATGTATCTTCTTTTTGTACAACTCAACCTCTCACGACCATAAACACTCAGATTTCTCACCTTGATTTTCTTTAAGTAGAAGTGTTTCTGTACCAACTGCAAAAACGTGTACAACTGACAAAGTGGGAGGTGTCACGTTTCGTGATAGAAGAAGTTTGTCAAGAAACTGCTTCTTGAAAAGCGAATTTGTTGTAGAGAAATGCAAGAGTCTGGAAGTGATATTAAGATGTTTTGAGAGTAAGCAGAGGACCAAGATTGTAGTGCTGGATGAGCAAAACAATAAGCACGTCATGTTCTCGCGGGTAGACGTCAGGTGGCTTTTCGTAAACCGCCCACGGTCGTCTAAATGCATCTAAGGGAGAGAAAGAGAACCACCTACTCCTTTTCCTTATCCGTTTTCTTCTGGGTGGAAGCAAATGATTTTTTGTTAATGCCGAGCAATTTCGTCGAGCTGGTGCAAAGGATGTGCCACCATAACTACCGGAACCAAGGAAATAATGATTGATGAAGTCACTTCGATCCTCCTGCATGAATCTAAGTAAACATACAATTAAGTCCATTATTATTTAACAAAGGATTCTTTCTTTACTCTCGAGATGATTCAGGGGCCTAATCTTATTGTTCAAAACTCGTAGGTACTCATTTCTGTAAAACATTTGCCATTCATCAAGCTAGGGTAGTAAAATAGCAACTAGTTTCATTTCTCTCCGAGTTATATACGACATTCTCTTTCTTTCCATACATAAAATAAGTATATTACCTGTTTGTTTTGTTGGAGAAGTAATAACTCATTTGCAACATTTTCATTCCGACGTTCAACCTCTAGAGGTGTTACCTCGCCTGATCGTAATTTATAGTTACTAATTTCCTAATTACCAGCTTCGCGAAAGCAACAAAACTATGTCAGTAGAATTGTTGAGAGTACAAAGTTCCGGTCAGAATCAGTAGTTCCAGCTTCCATAAGAAGCAGAGTAAGAAGAGCTTTATCCGCCGAAGTGGACAGCTGTAAAGTTTTCAACACAGGTGGTCGTTGAGAAAGGATTCAAGAAGCTTGGCAAGTAGGGGACTTCTATCGATAGACAATTATCTAAACGAGCAAAACAACGAGCGTATATTAACGTCACATCTGGGACTTGCTCTTCAAGTTTATTTGTCATTGGCTGGTCATTGGATGGTCATTAAACGACCCAGAGCTGCGGAGGGTGGGGAAGTCGAGAAAGAGAAAAGAAATCGACGAAGAAGAAGTAACTTGAAAGAGATCGCACTCATCGGAAGTTGAGAAAGACACCAAGTAAGAGAAAGGAAGAGGTTACGACAAAAAAGTACCACACTTCTCAGAAACCGCGTAAACTCTTAGGATCTTAGGATGCCGGCCGACAATGTACCGACCCCTTCCGTTCCCTGTGCCTACTTCTTTCCACCTTCTGCCTTTTCACGTCCACCGACCAAGGCCCCTGACGGGCGTGGATTGTAATTATCTTCTGCCTATGTCTCTTCGATCATTCGACTTGACTCCCCTTTCCTCCTCACGATCAGCTACTACTGATCTTGCTACTCAATCCCAGGATTCTGGACATCAGGAGCAAGAAAGCAGAAATGGTCTTGAATTTAAAAATAGGGAATTCTTTCAAAGCTGTAGTTTGATAAACAATACTGCATCAGCAAAGACTTCTACATCCTGATCTCGTGATAAAGGGACAAAGCTTGCAACAAATATAAAGTAACTTCAGGAGACTGTAAGTCACTTGAAGTGACTTCAGAAAATTTCAGATACACTTAAGTGACATCTGGAGACTTGAGAACAAGTGTAATAATCTGCATTATGCAAATTGTAATGTCCTTAAGAAAACCTGAACTATCTCGAGGACGTAGGGATTAGAAAGAGTGAAAACTCTGTGAGTATACGTTAAAAGTAACAGTCAAGTGAGAAACGGAAGAATGAATCAGTTTGCGTATGTAAGTCCCATGTTGGTATTCCTAACTGGTTTCATGTCGGAGATCCTTATCAGTTACACCGTCGAAGGTGTACCTTTAATGAGATAAATGGGAACGTTTAACAGGTATATAAATCATATTTAATTGACTTTTACTTAACTACTCTTCGGCTTGATTGTAAACTCTGAGTTCACTCTACAATCTACATACATTAAAGTGTGATAATGTTACAGCTAGAATTATAGTATTTGTAAAGTTCTAAATTTTACACTTCGTATTAGCTTTCATCGTAACAGCAAAGGTTATTTTCGTCTTGCGGAAGCTCCACGTATGACAACCATCACATTCAATGATATAAATGTAGGCAGATTCTGTAAAGCTCTCGCGTAAACGAAGACACATAAAAATTGTTTGCAGATTTCGAGGTGTGGAGAGTAGTTATTCCGAAACGTAAAAAGAGATCAGATGGTAATCAAGGTACCATTGAGTCGACGAGAAGATCTTGCCAAGTAAAATTCTAACTTACGAGCACTCACAATGCTTGCGTAATGCTAATCCAATTTCATGATTGGTAAAGGCTATTAAAAAATGACTTGTTACGTAAAATGACGTTTAATGCAGAAGGACGAGAAATTAATAATCTCGAGATATTAGAGTGTTCTCATATTTTGCGTACTTCGAGATGTGGGCTGAATATGAGCGCACACTCACATATCGTATTGAAACCAGTATGAACATTGGCTGATAAGGCATATATACAAAAAGAATATATGTAAAAGAAGTTTTGAATTATACCGTGCAGAATATAAAATATATGCCGATGTTAATGTTCCAGGAGGAAATTGGTGAGATGTAGGTTTTCGAAAGCAGACAAGAGATTTTTAATATTTATAACTCTCTTTAGTGGTCAAAAGTAAGACGAAAGACACAGCGAGTCAAAGATGTTATGCATCCGATGGCAGAGTGGCCTGCATTCCACGTTAGGGTAGCGTATTTGAATATCGCCTGATCAGCGGTACCACCAGCGATTTCCACGGTGTAGTGGATTATATTCACGTCGCGACTATCTGTCCCTGCAACCTGTGACCCCTTTTGTCTCTTTCTGTACCTGCGTTCCGCGGGATGTAAAATATCGCCGATAAATTTTTACGGCTCCGAATGGCACGACGTTTCTTTGCCGTTTTACCGGCGGATAGCAGGGCTATTACCTGTGCAGTCCTCTGAAATGTGATACAAAAACATCTTTATCTCGCTGACCGTCCTCTTTATTGCTCGCAAATGAAACAACTTCCAGTCGCGTTATTTTAGCCATTAACCGCGATACTGATCTGTATTACGTATTGGAGGCTGCCGTCCAATTAAGCTCTCAGAATGTTGCATTTTTCAAGGCTACGACTTGAGCTATGAAAAGTTTTACAAGCAAATTTCTTGTCACTACATTTGTCACTATATATTCTTACATTTCTCATTCACGGCTGTAAGAAAATAGAACAGAGATTTCATTTCTTAACAGTTCTTCTGCCGTCTCATTACCTTCCTTTAGCTTTCGGTACACTATATATTTTAATTTGGTTGTAATAATTAGACCTGAGCAGAGCTGCAACATCAGCCTGTCAAATTTTATTGCCTATTATTTTTTCTCTCTTATGAACCATAAAAATCGATGAGAGACCGCTACGAGTTGCTGACAGTTTGAAGATCAGGTTCAATTCGGCCGGCTACTCCTGTTAGTCCGAAAGCTCCGCCTAAAATTTGATGTAAACGAGGTTGGATATTGGAAAAGAGTTGAGAAAGCTATCAACACTGGTAAAAGAATGAGAATAGACTAATTAAACATTTTCTGGCCATCTTCTTGCGGCTTCTTCCTTGAATCTTTCGGTTCATCGTTCCCACTTTATTAGACTCTGCAAAACAAGATATCGAATATTGTTAGGCCCTATTTGTCACCTGTCGAAAGCCTGACTGTAACAGAAGACAGTTGCTAATTAGAAGTTATCAAAACCGATATAATGGTGTGGAACGAGACTAGTAGACAAGGGTAGGTGATGTTGACCGCAGAAGAGTACAGGATGAGGTGTTCTCGGTCAGGACCAAGGACACGAGCGATCTTAGGTGGTGTAGACGGCCACCCATCTTGGTAGCTCATGGTGTTCCCACGTATGGCGCCCCGGGCGGCGGTTTCTGCCAAAACTCCTTGGGAGAGACCCAAATTAAAGCTGAGTTGCCTCCTACGATCTGTCGGCTGTTTGCCGATCCACCGGCGCTGCATAATTATTAAAGGAACAGGAACGTCGTGTAATTGGAACTTAGCCTTTCTCAAATATTGGAAAAAAAGAAGGAAATATCCTCTGTAAAAACGTCATCGATTCCCCTAGTTCACTCTCATTAGTCCAAGGTAAATTCAGGGCAAGATTCTAAAATTGTTGGCATGCTACTTTTTAAGTTGAGAAGGTATTTGGCCTCTGGGTCATCCCTCGATTTCCTTATAAACTTCGAAGCTCTAACCAGACGAACACGAGTCAGTCCTCGAGCCGAAGAGCTGTTAGTTTTCTTCTTATTCTCAGTGTGGTCAATCCTGTCTTTCGAGAGCGCGATTTTTACGGCCAATAAAAATATTAGTAGGTGATCCTTTCAACTTTACTCACAGTGGGCATTCGTCGAGCCTCCTCTCGCTGTCTAGGGCTCTAGAATCCATCGATGGGGACCTCGACACCCGTAGCCCCCCTGCGACTCAAATAATGAATTCCTCGCTTTGCCCAACCGCTAACGATATATTTCACTTTTTATGATTTGTGGAATGCTCTCATTCGTGCTAGACTTCCTTTCCGATTCTCTCCGCTCATCCTCTGTATAAACCGCTTGTCGGACTCCAATTTCTGAAGGTCGAATGACAAAGAACTAAATTACTAAAGAGCTTAGGGTTCGGTTCTTCTGTCAAAGATCGAAACTTCTTATTGGAGAACGTGTACTAACTCTTAATTTTTTTTTTAAACATAAACATATATTTTATATGTATCGAAATAATTCAACATATTTCTGGTGTGCGAAATTTTGTTGCAGTATCGATTCCAAAAATTTTGGAATTATAGGTTTTAACACTATAAATAGTGCAACGTATCAATTACAATAAATCCCGAAACCTGTGATTATCCTCGGGTCTGGATAAACTAGACATTTCGCAACCGTTGAAATCGAATTTTATTAATCGTTTCATCGGTGATACAGACTATTAGTAAATATTCTGCATTCATTTTACATAAGTCATATATTTAGAGTATAATTACATACGGTGAAACTGAAAGAAACGTGAATTTATTTTATTTGCAAGCTCAGTTACTTATATTAATATTTAAAATAATGTGACTTGTTGAAATAAGGATCTTTCGCGAAGGCACATAAATGGCGTGGCCGGTCTGTTGAGCAACGACATATTCAATCTGACTATTTGCATGTAAATTATGCAGATTCTCAAAGTGCATTAATCTTCCGTGCATACCTCACTAGATTTGTCGATTTTATTTGTTCTGCCCGAGACGAGATTGCATAACATCCCATGTGCAATCCATGCTAGTCCAACACCGACATTTTAATCAAGAAGCAATCTTTTCAGGAGAGTTGCATGTCCTGAATGATTTGTAAAATATAAATATATGTATAATATCATGACTATTTTAAGTTACGTATCAGGGAGAAATGAAATTGTTTTCATCTATCCATCACCATATTCACCATGCATTTCTATTAAAGTTGTACCACACCTGGTGAGCCATAAAATTCAGACTTTTGCCGCCGTGTTTCCCACGATTTATTTCCCTGCTCCAACCCAACTCACGCGAAATGAAACACATTGTGGAGGCTGAATGCTCTGTCGTGAGCAAAACGTATTTTATGCAATTTTAAATCACTGCTTTTGGGAATCCGATTCGAGAAAGGTTGACGAGCGTTTAATGCTCTTTTTTACCTTTCGACTGAACTCTCGCATACTTTTTAAATGAGTGTCGATGAGATAAAGACGGCAATAAATTATATTTGAAAAAAGGGATAAAATATGGGTATAAACTAAAAACAAAAATTTCCATACGAGTTCTTTTTATAAAAGGGACGTACAGTACACAAAACATATAGAATAAGAGTGCAGTTGTATTCGCTTGAATAACTATGGAATTGTGCCGCTTCTCATGCGATTATCGAAGTTAAGCACCGCTTGGTTCGATCATACTCGGATAGATGCCGTCGTACAGTACGGAGTGTAATTTACTCTCGCACTAAAATAATAAACTATAAACTATGTACACCGAAATATTGTCATCATTAGAATAATGATGTTGATTTTTTTGTCCTGCTTTCTCGAATTTAGACAACATCAAAAATTCCACCTCGACCGCGGTTTGAACCGGGTTCTCCAGTTTTAAGTTTCAAATTATTTCACAGTTTTCCTCTAAAAAAAATGTATATGCTCTAGATTCACCGGATCAGTAGTAACTCTCTTACATTGTCAGTCAGAACAAATATGGTAATTTAATTAAACCATTACAACCATTTTCAGACTAATAACATTGTCGAGGAGTATTACCTTTGGTAAGATCTTAGATTTCACTGCCATTAATGTCCCATCCGGTGCTCACTCGGAGTAAAATACCGCGTGCAGCCGGAGCTGGCAGGACGTTTACATGCATTCAGCACAATTTATTGTATTATCGTGAATCTAATTTATACACCTCGCCTCCAGCGATGCACTACAACGTTCCTTGATGCGTTCGCGTGCATAGCTTGCACAATGACGTACCATACGAAACATTAATGGAGGTAGGATCTAAGTGACGGAAAAGCTATATCTCCGTAACCCGAGTGGACCCGTCTGGATGTAGGGATAATAAATTAACTTCCAAGATAGTAACTAAACTTGCAAATGTTTCATTTTTAACTGCTTCTATACATCTCTTTTCGAGTGAGAAACACTATACCTAAAGTATACTGTTTTGTCAGGATGCGGATATCAACAATTGATGCTGGGGCTTTTTTGAGAAACTGTCGAATTCAGAAATTTGTTTTTATAGAAAATAACCATACATTTTTAATAACCACACATCGTATGATTTAAATTTAACATTTAAATTTACTTTAGATTTAACACTTAAAATTTTCGATTAAAATTAAATTCTGATTAAATAAATACATAAATAAATTGACTGTAAGTAAAATGAATGATAAGTAAATAAAAAGGGTTTCATTGATTTTTTAAATTACTATCATAAAATTTTTGTGGGATGCGAGACGAACGTAATGAATTAGAAAATTAGCAACAAATTTTGAAATGTTCAAACTAAATTCTAAAGTCCTCAGACGTCTATCTTGCCGATTGAGGAAAGTATGTAGTTTCTCTTTTGCTCACGGAGGAGACTCTTGTCTGATGGTAGCAGCAAAGATTTGAACCAGTGTATCAATATTTTAAGAACTTACATTTTTATTAACATTTTTCTATTTTGTACCAATTATTTTCAGTTCTTAAGAAGTCAATAATTTGATTAAATATTCAATAATGTTACTTTCAAACAATAAAGTAATATTTGCTTAAAAATAAATAATTATTAAATTATTAACACATAAAGAAAAATAAAGAAACGATGAAACACTTTATTGGACACAAAAAAAAATCTACGAATTTTGAAAAATTACTGAATAAAGCCAAAAGAAAAGAGAATTTAAAATTTGAAGCCTGTCTTCAGACAACTATTCAAGCATTCATGTTGGCTTGGTCTCGAATTTAAGGAGCTGACATAGGTCAACCTGAAAGTATAATATTATAAAAAATAAATTTCTATAGTTTTTTTTACTTAGTCATTACTAAAAGTTAAATTCACAGAATGTTAACCTGACAAAAATCAAAAGTAACTATTCTTTCTATAATTTTTAAGTTATACAAACAATATACTCTTCATTCGTTAATAAAAAAGTATATATGATATATAATTTAGTAGTTCCAACAATAAAATTACTCTTATCCTTCTTATTAAAACTACAATACTCTAGTGCGCGTGTCTGACACATTTCTCTTCATTTCGTAACCAATTAGCTACCGTAAGTATATTAAAGTAATTTGGAAATGCTAATTTCTCCGAGATATAACGTGATAAATTTAAATCTGTTGCTGATTTTAAAAACTAGACAGGAAGGAGATGAGAGATAGTAAATAGCAAAAGGCGTGGAATCACGCTTTATAGAAAAAACGGGAAGAAGTCAAGTGGACTCGCGCCATTATGCCCAAAGTCCGAGGCTGAAGACGATAAATTTGGTCGATCGTTATACGTAGTGTCTTGGGAAAGTATGTTCTTATCTGCCGCTTTTATTTGGTTCTCGTGTGTGCCCCGAATGTAAAGCTCACCAGGCACTATCGCGATGCGACCATCTTTCTCTCTCTCCTGAGGCGGTTTGCTTTATGCGCAATTACTTGATGAGTCATTTCGGTAATTGGGGCATATTTTTCCGGGATTTATTGACCAGCGGTACGACGGACCGACCGCCAGGAAGATTAGCATAAACCGAGGATGACTTACTTGATCCTGGTCTCGGCGACGGTTTAACGAGCATAAGCTCGCTTCGTCTTGTTTATCGTACACGTTATTCGCGTTTTATACCTACCTACATTCACCCTCTGTTCACCTCCTTTTTTCTTCTTTTCTGCTCCCACGCGCCTCCAACAATTTTGCGAGAATTTGTCTTTCTTTTCAAAATCGCCGCCCTCATCCACTCAAGAATAAAGGATCTAATTTACTGCGAATTGTCTTTTTCTACTCATTTTTAACACACCGGCAGCTCTCTTGGATCTTAAGTGTCACTGCCGACTGTAATTGACCAATCATCTTGATTTTTTCATCTATATCTATATTTTTTCATCTTTTGCTTCCTCATAGAGGAAGCTTTGTAGCGGTGTCAAAATCCAGTTTCCAAAAAAGGGTTTTTTTGAACATATTTCAATATGATGTCCTGAAATATTTTCCGGATGTATGTATGTATGTATGTCACGATCTTGCAATATCTTTAAAACCCCTTTTAGATAAATTAATGAAATTTAGTACACTTATTACACTTATTACTTATTATGTAAGGAAAATAAACTTTTTTGTGTTGACACGAATCACGTGACCTAATATTAATACATTTTATTAACTAATTAATGTTTTCTCTATGAGGAAGCAAATTGCTCATTAAATGAGTACAAAAGTTGATACAACTTCACAGCTAGTTTCATCTATATCTATATTTTTTAGATTTTCTCAGAATGTAAAGTCCTCAATGTTTAATTTACTTTTCTAATAAATAAAAAAAAATTGCCTCAAATAAAATTAAACGCAATTTTGACTAGAAAAAAGTCGACTATGTGAGCGATATAAAAGGGCACATTTCAAAGGGAAGGGACGTGGAAGAGGAAAAAGTAGAAAAGAAAGAGAATTGAGGGAGGGAGATCGTAGCAGGTTAGGTATGTTAACAAGTTAGGCGATACAGAGATAAGGATCCTTTTGTGAACTCGGTGGTAACGCGACACCAGAAACAACCAAGACCCAGACCGAAACCAGACCGCCGGTTTCTCTTGGTTTTACTCTCGCTCTTTACCTCTCTAGCCTTTTCTCTTTCCCTTATCCCTTTTTGCTACCACGTTGTCTTTCTCTACTCTCTTTCTCCACCTCCATTGCCAAATTTCGTCAGGGAGCTGGTAGCCGTAGGCGGGCGCCATACCCCCATTCATCTAAACGAGATCACGACCTGCAAAATCCTCTGCGATGGTAGCAACTTGCATTCCCACGTGAAAATCTTAGATTTCTCTCGTATTTCCTTCCTGAACATGTCTCTACTTATTTTAAAAATTCAATTATGAGTTTTTAGATGCCAGATTTTAGCCACCATTTTGTTTTTGTAAATGCGAAATTAAAATTTGATATCAGCTGCTTGAAAAACTCCTGTACAATTTCTGCATATATTTGGATTCAGAGCGAATCAATTTTCGAGTTTCTGGGATCTGTATTGGAGCCGCCATTTTGTTTTTGAATTTGGGTATCAAATTTTGAAATCAGTTTCCCGAAAAGCCCTGTAGAGTGAAGGCTCTTCAAATCAGATATGGATCTTTAAGGGGGTTGAAGCCAAGTTCTAATCTAAAAATTCGATTTCTTCATTTTACTCAACAAATATTAAGTTTGGAATTTTTTCCTTCTGTAGAATTAATCAATTTTTAACTAGAGTTATGCGTACAGAGCGAGAAAATATCTAATTCAAATATTTTTTAAGTAAAATGAAAATATTCAATTTTAAAGATAGATTTTGAATTCTTCGTTTTATGCAAAAAGTATCGAGACTAAATATCTTTTCGTAAGTACCTCGTAAGAAACTAACCAGATTCCTTCTAGATTTCCTAGTCAGTTCCTCACTCGAAGTAGCGTTACATTCCTCACTAGTAACTGACAAGTTTCCTAGTTGGGTGCTAACCAGGCGTAGAGAAAAACTGACTAGAAACTTGCCTAAAACTAGGACCAATTTCTACTAGGGAACACTTGAGTCCAACGCCCTTAATAACAAGCAAAAAAAATTATTGTTAAACCAAAGAAGAAATGCAGATTTAGACCATTGTCAGATAGAACATTCTACCACCTTGAATGTTATAATTGTGTTGTTTTATGACCAGTTATGAGAACATGAGGTTTCTCATATCATGAAAGAGGATTTAAGGATGTGAATCTTTAATCTCCAGATTTACGAGTCGAAGATGAGAAGCGGCAGTTGAAAAAAGGTGTCGTAAGAGGTGGAGAAAAAGGTGTATCGTCCATAGAAGCTGTGATACTCCAACAGCGTCACCAATGGCGGCAAGTATCAGCACCGAGGGTGATTTCTATATTAGCCCAAGGCTGGACCCCTGTGGTGTTTTGAGTCAGGCGGCTAACTGCCAGCAATACGGCCACCTCGTAGCTTTGTGGGTAGCCGCCTTCCAGATTTAGACCCGACAACATCATGATTTTACCAATTCTTTGCTAAAATCAGATAGGAAGCTGCACGGGTCATCTTTCTGTCGGGGTGTTCAATTTCTATATAACGCTGATCCGAAGAAAGATTGAAAATACCGACCACATTTTCTGCTTTCAGCTGAAAATATCCGATTTTTAAAAATACTAGCAGTATAAATCCTTAACTTAGATTGTTTGGACAAAGAAGTTATAAAAATCACCTCTCTAATTAAGTTAACGAAATTATTACCAATTGTACAGATCCTATCAGATTATACATGTTCGTACTTAATTTTATTAGCCAGAAGAGCGTCAATCGACCTTTTTTTTTATATTTCAAACATGATTTGACTCGTGTGTGTTCCAGCGATGAAATTAATAGATTCCTGTACTACATGGTTTCGTTAATAAGGTATTTCCTGATCGCAGGTAGACGAAGTTTATACCTGTCGGTTAGTGTCTACATAAAAAATGGAATTAGTAATTAGTAGCAAATTAGGTGGCTGCCGTAAACCATCGCAGATATACGAAAATATTGTAGACTGATTCAACATTTAACCTTTCATAAAAACCCACGCATTATACTTCGAGCACAAAAAAAATAAAATTGTGAAAAGAAAGACTATATTATGATTATTTCTTTACATGAAGAGAATTATATCTCTTTGGAGATACGTTCCAGAATATAAAGTCTCATAAAGTTGACAAATGAGATATATAACATCCTCGTTTCATAGCGACGATTTTTATGTGATACGGAAACATGTTTGGAATCATCGGATGCAGAGGATCTGGAATATAGAACAGGGTGGAAAAAATGTCTTTTAACAAGCGCCAAGCATAACCTCACGTAAGGTTCTCCAACAATCCGGGTTTCCTCATTTTACATACACTAAATCAAGATCAAGAGACTCGATATTGTGCGGTCATCTTTGACAAATTTCATGACAAGATCCTAACGTATACCTTTTCTCGAATAACTGATTTTGACGAACACTCTTTTTATGGTTGTTCTTCATGTCCTCTTGTTTCCGATATCTCTATTAGTCATCACAATGCCACTTAGGCTCCTAGATAGGCAGGTAGAAAGAAGGGTTGCCTTGAAACCTAACTTCCTAAGCAGCACCCCTTGACAGCAGAACTACGAAAGAAAAAGCTACCAATCTTATCTTGTTTGCTCGTCTCACATCCGGTGGTGATCTCTCGAGTGGTCGGTATGGCCATTCTCTTTCGGAAGATCCTGTAGAATCAATTCTGAACGTAAATAGTGTTTTCAAAATTACAAACAGGTACTATTATGTCAGCGATAAAGATAAGATTCAGTTTGTTCAACACCTATCGCTTCGTGTCTAATGGGACGAAAAGCACGTCACAGTAGATAAGATTAATCAATGAAGGCTGAACCTCGGGCTGAACAGAATGAAAAAACATCATCTAGCCTAGTTCTGCGCCAATAATTCAGCAAGTCGCAGTTAGTGAAAGGTATTAGTTCTTTTCTTATAAAAAAATCTGTTCTCTTCAGTAATAACTTGCCGGCCGCAATAAAATAGAAGCCACTGATTTAAGTAGTATTTTACGAGCAATTTCAGCAATGAAATCGAGAGTGAAATTATAACTTGTCCTACTTAGCGGATGTGGAAAGAAGAGAACGAAGAAGAAATCTAAAAAGGAGCCAGAGGAACAGAGATAAAGATTGGAGGGTCTGGACACCAGAGTGGTTCAACATGGTGAACACTTTAGAATTATTTGTTTGTGTGCTCATGTGCATCCCTGTCTGATCGTGTTTCACGAGGTTTCGGCATTTGTTCGCCGCGGGCCTCGACAACTCAATAGCCATGCACAACAGAGAAGAACATACGCTCGGGGGTTCCAGAGCATGGAATATAGGCTGGAGGTAAATCTGGAGAAGCTGGAGCTACTCAGGTAGGACCGAGTTCAAGATAGTTTAAAGGCCAGCGCAACATTGGCCTCGGATGCGTACCTACGATACGACCCTGACGCCAGTCGACATTCTCACGCTAATTGGCCGACAGTGCCCTCCCTGTAATTTCATTAAGGGGTCTCGTGCCCACGGTGGGCTTTAGTAACCTCGATCCCGTCGCCTTCTCCACCTCACTGCCCAAATATTTGCCCAATCTGACGGTTTTCACGGCCCCGTCAATGTCAAAGGCGGTACCTTATACCCTAGTAGAAATTGGTCTAGTTTTTCCTTAACACTCTCAAGTAACTCGTAGAGCTGAAATGGGGAAAAAATAGACTAGCCCGTGTGGAAATGTGCCCAGATTAGCCCATATTATAATTGGGCGCCAATGTGCGCCCAAATGGATAGCCCAAACATAAAAAAAAATTAAAGATTCGATTGTTTTCATTATATAATTAAATAAATGCAATATGTGATTAATACTGCACTTTTTTCAATAATTCATATTCTTGAGTTATTAAAATTAAATCGTAAATACTTCTTTGGCCCCTTTAATTTGAATTGAATGTGTTTTTGCATATACTATTATCAAGAAAGGCTAAGTGAATAAGGGAATGCTAAAAGAATTATCGCTGCTTTAAAGTTTAAAGAATTTGCGACTTCATTCAGCCGACTGCTCTCAAGATCATTAAATGGTGCAGAAGGATCATTAGGACGCAGTTAGAAGGAGCGTCCTTCTCCCGCCCACCTTGCTCGTGCTGCGATCACTGTAAAGAAAACGAAAAAAGAAAGGAATAGAATAATAGGAACCTCGTGCGCCATTTGGTTTCACATGTTTTATACCGCTCTTCATACCCAGGTAAAGAACAGAGTGGAACCAAACGGGGTCCCATCGAATCCTCCTCTATATCCTTCAGGTCCGCCGTGTGGGGTCCGCTAAAACTTCAGCGAGAACTCTGGCACTCCGATGAATGGATTGGTGCGACAATAGGGTCCAGGAAGTGTACTCCAGTGATCTACGGATCATCCTGTTCTTTCAAATCCGTAAACTCGTAAAAGCTCCGCGAGAAGTCCGCCGGATTTGTAATTCTCTCCTTTTTCTACTTCTTCACTTTTTTCTTATTCTTTTCTTTTCCTCGCTTCTCTCTTTCCTAGCGGCACTTGACTTTGAGTTGTCGGCAACAATACTTCGCTTCCAACCAACAATACATCCGACAATTCACCTTCTTTTCCCCAGATGGGATTTTGATGAAGTGACTTCTCTCTTTCGTCCCTTGAGGACCGTGAAAATGGGAGGTGTCGCCAGCGGAAACATTAAACCTATCTTGCATCAAGTGTCCAGCAAAATCTTTTGAATGAAATGACCAGGTGAAAAGGTGTCCCTAGTTTCCGCTCTCCGGAAACAATGTTTAACAGCCTGTAGATCTGGTAACCAGATAACAACATTGTAATTCTTTAAGATCTTTTGTAATACACCCGTAACATCACATTGTCTCTTTTTCTGAATCTGCTACATATACTTCTGAAAGAAGTGGGTACTTTCTCCAGTCGTTAAAACTTTTTTCATGAATGAATTCAGGTATGAATGGAATATTTAGTATCCAGTGAAATATTCTTCGGAATTCCAAAACTATAATGCAGATCTTCAGCACTGACCATTGTTGTGATATATGAAACAGTTTTCCTATTAGCGTCTCCAACTTATCGAGAGTCGCTGGACTGGGAGTTTAGCAAGGGGAAAGAACTCATGGTATTTTGAGTTCCATGGCAGGTCTCGCCTGTGCTTATGCGGCTCGTACAGATGTTCGCCAAAGCGCAAATAAGCGAACAACTCCAGGTGAACAATATGCCATAGCATGCATACAATTAGCTGTCGGTAATGATTGTGGTTTGCTACGTTGTATGGGGTCGTTATGGGGTCCCAGGACGTTCTCCGTCATGGCGTATGTAGCTCGAACGTGCCTTAGCATACGATCTGCTTGCTAGCTGGATCGCGTGTACATAGCCGTAGCATTGGCGGAAACGAAACCTTCTCTGTTTATTTGTCATCATTCTCTTTGCAGGCATCATAGTTGTTTTCAGTTCCCACGAGAGAGGTGTAAAGAGTCTTTTCTTGCAATTTTTATACCTAAAGTGAAATTTCAAGCAGCTATATGTGCGGAATAACTACCAGCATACAATTTTATATAAAAAAGGACACAGTTTTTGTCACTATTTTAAACGGACTAACGTATTTGAGAAAAATAAACTTTCCTTTATTCCTTTTATCCAAAGGAAGAAGGTCTACACATTGAAGTGGGTCCATGAAATTACAATTTCTTCGGAGATCCTGTTTTTCAATCAGTGAAGTTGGGGCACCGTGAAACTTGAAGGGTGTGCCGTGACATTTCGTTACATGCCTCGTTTTCACAGCCTCCAATCGGAACAATTTTTCAACTAATGCTTGCTCATCCTTAAAATCGATTTTCATCCCTTATTGAAATATGAGGAGTCGCCTCAAAATATGGGTGTATTTATTTATTACTTCTTTATGGACAACATAGACTCAACGAGCGAATATCTTTCATATTTTGAATACGGAAAGCGCTTGGGTCTTGTATTTACTCAAAGAAGAAAACTGTAGGCAATTCTGATCGATTGTTTACTCAGGCGTAAATTACATGCCGGAAATGACTAAAACATTTTTCCACCAGACAACAATTGAGTGTGTAAGCTTTTGGGGATCTTGACACGGTTTCCAAATGCAAAAAGATTGGAAGATTGGACGATTGGAAGAGGATCCTACCACAGAGGATGAAAAAGAGGCTCTCGAAAATACAAAAGCAATGTTTCAGTTTCTTAACGGATCAGAGGATATTCAAAGATAAATGACGAAACGTGCGAGAAAACTATATAGAAAAGACGAGATGAAGTGTCGCTTCTCGATTGACCATCAGCCAAAGAGAAGAGGTGGAGGTGAAGTGAAAGAACTTTGGAAAAAGTAAGCCGCCCTCTCTAAATCATAGACCAAACAAGCCTATTGTTGTACATTTAGCGTGTGAAAGAATGTTGCCCAATTCATTGTACGAAGAGTGGTAAGATTTTGGAGGAAGAAAGAGGAGAGTATCAAGGTGCGAATGTCAGAAAAGGACGCAAAATGATTCAGAAGTGGCGCCAGCTTGTCGTACCAATACTGTGACCACATCTCCAGTTGGTGTTTGCTTTTGCGAGAGCAAAGGTGAGGTAAATGAAAAAGTGTGTGTGTGTAGGGAACACACGCGCGAAACCATCCTGAAGAACGGGGATTGGAGACTAAGCCGTAAGGATCTCGTTTATCTAGGATTTCCCTTCGATCCCATCATGCCTTTGCCCCCGGGGCGGCAAAATCTGTTAGTTAAGGGCATTGTGGTGCATTTGTGAATGGAACGAGTCGGCACTCGTCCACAGAGGAAAAAGAGCAAGAGAGAGTGAGGGGAAACGAGTCTGTTCATTCAGAATCTCTTGGTACCCACCAGCCAATGGCATCAACGACGACCTGTGAAACTAGAATATGTACCTTCCAATTCGTGAATGAAAAAACATCTTCTTAAACGTCATCCACAACTTTTGCGCACTTATTCCAACCTACTAGGCCCACAAGTTTCAGCCTCGGTTTCATCAAACTCTGCAGGTTGCAATACCTAGAATACACCTAATTTTGACACCTTCAGTATCAGCTTTCAAAAGTTGTCTATTTTCTGTGAAATTTTTTTTCTATTAATATTATCTATTGGAAAATGAGAAATAAATTTATCCCTGTATAAAAAAATGTGAGTCAAAAAATTGTCATCTTTTGGGCAACAAGCCATTAAATATAATTGGACAGCGAATTGTATTCAGTGTACTAACTATGTGCAAAACATGGTGGTGTTTAGATGACGTTTAAGTTCCACTGAGGCGATATCATGCTCCTCGGATCTTGGACTCACTCGTTTCTTCCAGGACGATAGCGACTAACGAGAAACGAGATTCTCTCGCCACCCAAACTGCGACCGATAGAGAGTCGTTCGAGGACGATCTCGGGATACGTATCCCGAGTGTGGAAACACTATAAAGAGGCACTTATTGGAGAGGAATTAAGCCTCGACGCACCTATCGTTCTCTTCAATTAGTGAATTCTGGTTCTCATCCTCAAAATCTCGGGAAGCCGCATAAAAAGGCAAGTCTAACTCGATTCCGAAATCGGTGGTCCAGCTCAAAAGATCGCCATAATAATCGACAAAAGGTCTACCTATCCTGGTGTTTGGTTACAGTTTGGAAGTTTACTTTCTCAGGAGACGTCCAGACCAGGGGGTGACATGTTTCTCAGGGTTCCGACACCATCACACCATGCGAGTGTAACATCTCGGGACCAGGGAGCGCCGGGCCCATGTCGGTTAATATATTATCGCCCGTTTCGTGATATATTTGACGCGGGTGTCGGAAAAATTAAAGCAATCCTTTTGCACGAGTATATCGCTTGGTGGTCCGTCGACCTGTTCACGACGTTGGCCCGGTAACCGGAGATGTCGGGTTACAAATATGCGCGCATTAATAGAGACCCGGCTTTCAAAGACGGGCTTCTTTTGATGTACGATGAGCACAATCTACGCTTCGTTGGAGAACGCTAAATCGAAGAGAATCGGGTAACGATGCGACAGAAATAAAAAATATTTTCCTGCTACCTACAGCTCTCTTATCAATTTTATTACCGCACAGATCTCTTGTAGAGCATTGCATATACTCATCCTTGCTGGCAGTGCAAATTAGGTTGAATATCCCAATCAATTTCATTACCTGACTCTTGATTATATTTTCAAGGTAGCAGACCGATCGATAACCATCAAGTTTTGCAGTATAAAGTAGTTAGGAATTAGCAAAAAAAAATGTTTAACCTCGCAAAGAATACGATAAACATGAAGATTGTCCCGACAATCGTCCCTTCGGAGGAATGCGGGATTGGATTCTTAATTTCGGGACTGACAAGCTTACACGAATTCCTCACAAAGATTCGTTAAGAAATGAAGACGAAAGAGAAGAGAGGGAGCTCGTAGCTAGACATCCACATCGATATAAATAAGGATCGCTTCTTGCAGTTGACAGTTTAGAAGCGTGAGGGAAACAGCGTCATTGACGTCAGAACTGTCCTTGATGAGAACCTCTAACATAAAATTTCAATTAAAGGGTACTCACTCTGTACATTGTATATTAAATAGAATGTCTAGACATGGTACCTTGTTACTAAATAGGATCAGCTATGACTGATATGAGGGGAATTTGTGAAGCTTCGTTTCGACTGAGGGCGTCTGCAGCTCACCTCGGTTCCATGCCGAAAGAAATACGATTCCGTGTTGCTGGGACAGTGTGCTTAAAGGATAGAGATAAAAGAAATGAGCTAGTGAGAGGGTAGGTGAAGGCAAAAAACAGAAGGAGAAAAAGAGATGAGGCGATGGACAGGATAGAACAGGATCAAGACCCCCTACCGTCGAACATCGCACTTTCCCACGTGCGGGTGATCCCGTTTCATCCCGCGCCGACGAGGTCTCTTCACCTCGACTCTGCATACACCCCCATCCGCCTCTTAGCCTCTTGCAAAAATGCCACAGACAAGCGGGCCTCCCTTCTTTCGGTTCCTTCATTGCTCTTTCCATAGTCATCTTCGACTGTGGTCCATCCTAATCCCCAACAACTCTTTTATCCCTTTTCATCTTCTCTCAACTTTTCTAAACTTTTATTCCAAATCTTAGGATAATTCATATTGAATTTAAAAGTACAAAGCAATTCCTGCATGTAATTCTATTTTATTATCTTCATATCACCCTAGTAGAAATTGGTCCTAGTTTTACGCAAGTTTCTAGTCAATTTCTAGTTAGTTTCTTACGAGGTATTTACGTACTCTCTAATAATAATATACATATAATGGAAAATTTACAAAAAAAATTTTCTCTTACACGTATAATCGCACACGTTGTCTTTTATACATATAATTGCACGAAAAAACGCTTTCGAAAAATCGCACTCGCTGGGAACTCGAACCCCCGACATGACCCTAACAATCCTAAACCCTAGCCTAAAACCTAATACACGCGAGGTACTTACGTACTCTCCAATAATAATATTTAATGGAAAATTTACAAAAAAAATCAACTTTGATGGAAAATGTAGTCAGTTATGACGATAAAAATTACTGACCGAGTATCATCAATATTATATAATAATATTTAATGGAAAATTTACAAAAAAAATCAACTTTGATGGAAAATGTAGTCAGTTATGACGATAAAAATTACTGACCGAGTATCATCAATATATTACATCAATATATTTTCTATTGTTTCCCAAAATTTCATCGCAATATTATAATTACTGCACAAGTAATCCCAGAGAATATAATTATAGTTTCAAATCAAATCTAGGCAATTTATTTGTTGATTCTGATAGTTCTTAACAAAATTAGTATATGCATTAAAGTAATTTTGAGAAGCTAATTTTAGAAAAGAATTCTTGGCTGGTTTGTCAGAAACATGTCAGTTTTCTTAGTGAGCGGACGATGAGACGATAATGAAATACAAGAAGCGAGACAGTGATTTCATCATGTTCCTGTTTTGCATCAGTGGTCACACCCAGAGAGAAGATCCAATTGGGTACCTGGTGCGGATTGGAACTCATAGTTCACGGCGAATGCGGCCTTTGAGGACCCTGGGTCTAATACGACATGCTCTTTGGGATTCCTGACGGTCGTTTCGCGGATGTTAACAAGGCATCAGCATGGGCCTCGTGCCTGGCTGCGGTCAGCGGCCAACTTATGGATAAGGGGCATCAGAGGCAAAAGAGGAGTAGATGAAGGTGTGGAGGAGCCAGCAATGTACACAGAATAGCATCGCTTTTAAGAGGTTCTCGATTCGCCGCATGTTTTGTGGTTTGGCAGACCTCGAGTTATAGTTTCTCTTTGTACTCTTCAATTTTCATCCTTTATGGTCTTTTGGTAGCTTCTCATTTTTTCTTTTCTCTTTATTCAATCGCATTTCTTCTTTATTTAATCGATAATTGATTATCCTGATCAGACGTGAATCCTCACCCTATAGTTCGATTGCAAAGTTTGAATGTGTCCATCTTATCGTTCCAATAATCCAATGTGAGAAATTGTGGTCGTGTCACTTTCACTTCGTTCCAACAGAAATGTTTATTCCATCTAGAATAGACCCGAAGAATTGATCTTCATTCCGGATAAGTAAAAAAGTAATTATTCATGTGCCACATATTGTGACGGTGTAGGCACGTGTCTTGAAAAGTATTATTCAAGTGACTCAGAAGTCACAGTGAGTGGATTTTGGCATATCTTTGCCAGCCATACCGGATCTGTGAGCAGCTATGAGGAGCATTTCCGCCGCTAAGTCGCTGCCAAAGAGCAAGGTTGACCGTATTCTCTCACGCTCACTTTCAACCTATTTGTGGCCCGATCTTCGATGAGTTATTATCGAGACCCCCAAAATTATTATTAAAATCATATTCACGCATATTTTATCGTTTGCTTCTCTTTGATTCGTTCCCGAAACCCTTGAAGGCTCCCCATGAAGTCTCACCCGATTCTTCGAAAGAATCACTTCAAAAGTGTTCTTCGAAGGAACGATTCATATTTTGGATGATTAAGTAAAATGACAGGAAATTGGAAATTCTTATGTAACTACTTATTCTTTCAGCCCCCTTCAACTTTATACAAAAACCGGAAGTTACTAGGTCTACCTTTCTGAATTCCTTCATCATAAATTATGATATCGTAGACTTCAAAGTAGCAACAACCCTTTTTGAGGGTATTAGATGACAATTGTCTATTTGTCTTCCCTTTAAATATTTACTTGGGACTCTAACGCAAAAGCGATTTAAAGGTGAAGTGATTTTCAATCTCAAGTGATTTAGGACACTATAGGACGTCGGGAGCACACTTTACCTCCAAAAAAAACACCTGCAGCACCTGAAGAGTCCCTTAACTTGCTAAGTTTATTATCTGCGGCACTGAGTGCTTTTTTCGACGCCTTAATCCACCCTAAAGGGTCAGTTTTACAACCTTTTACCGAGGCACCTTGAAGCTCACCTGCACCCTCATAGCTCCATAATCAACATATGCTTTCTATGTTTCTCTCATTGAGTTTTTCTTGACAAAAGACAAGAAATTCTTTCACCGAAGACATCACTATTTAAACTTCTTTGTACCTCGCAAGGTTAAGGGTTTGATAACACCTAAGATAAAAAATCTAGTCTAGATTTTTATTTCCTCGAATGCGGGGGAGAATGGTGCGCCTTAAAGGAGGTCATTGCATTGTATCTTTTTGCAGAGGTAGTTAAATCAAGTGTCGACGATGGAGAAATGAGAATGCATTACCCGACGCCTGTTCGACGTAGAGATCAACGTTGGTGGTTCTCCGGATAGTCAGGACGTCTGAGGATCTGGACGCTATTACGAGTGGATGAGAGCGAGAGAGATTCCTCCGCCTCTCCTTGCTATGGCATTCTAAAGAAAAGACAAAAACGTGACTCTGGTTCAACGGTGGACAATATGTAAATCAGTGGCTAGCCGTGGTCACGATGTCGCGACCTCGGCGTCTCGCGTTGGAGTGCCTCTCAAACCTTCTTATGGCGACTACCATGCTTTGAAAGCGATCGCATGCCTGTTTCCTCTGAGGGTCTCGGAGATCTGTAACGATTGTAATGGCCCTGCTAGCACGAGCCCTTTCGAAAGAATCTCACCTCCAACTCCATTTGCTTCTCAAATTTATATATTCAACCAAATAACCACTTTAATGACTCTTAAAAGTTCTTCAGTAATTAAAATTCTGTACATCATTTCTTAGAGTTTACATATATACATTTTCCACAAAAGTAGAAAAAAAACTACATAGATTTACCAATCAAAGATACAACCTTTGTTTGTTTTTGGCTTTATTTGTTTTGAAGCTTCTTATGAGCTTCTTGCAGATCAAGCAGACTATATTACGAGTGAAATCAAATTCAAATCAAACTGAACAACTGGATTAACTTGTACGCTGAGTTTCGACTTTGTAGGTCTGAGCAGGATCTTGAACTATGTAAATGAAGAGAAGATTCCACTGTGTGACGCATCAGGTCAGGTGACTTTGGGTTCCCATGCATTTCGCGAGCTGATACCACAATGATACCGGCTTCCACGCCCAGCTTGTCCTCTTCCTCTGGTTGCTATCAATGGCAATTAGCCGCTGAAAGTGTTCATGTGTTTCGGGGTTATCTCGCCCCACCTACGCACCCGAAGGAGCTGTTATCCGGCGACAAAATGGATCTCATTGGCCAGAACGTCAGTATGAAAGTAAGTGTGACCACCATGACAGGAACTCTTAAGATTTCTACAGCTACGCCAATGTCACAAAAGACCGAAATTTCCATATTGAGATCTCCTCTCTTTCTATCTTCGCTTCTTCGGGTTTCCTCTCTTTTTTTTTTTCTCAAGCAACGTCTTCATCGCAAACTTCTCAGAAGCGGTCTCTTGGTTCCCACGAACGGCTTCGCTTTTCTCTGAAGATCGCGTCGTTTGTGAGCGAACCCTACCGTTCAACTGATGTGTTTTATGTACCGATCGACTGTCAATGTACCTTTCAAAATAGGTATTAGTCATTGGAAAAAAGTTCAAGAGACTAATCTTCAATGTCATTTGTACTTGTGTTACATTCAGGCTATTTTCAATTATTTTATCATTTTTTATACTACATACTTCCAGTTCATTATTATCTATTCTAAAAATATGATTGAGTCGAAGTCGAAATATCGTAACGCCTATTCCTCCGCACTCCTGATTTGTCGTGTTAGTATCGATAGAGACTTTCGACAATCGATACTTGCCGATCATTTATTTGAATTTGGTTTCGTTAATCATCATTAATCAACTCGGAATACATCGAAAATCTTGGTTTTAAAAAAGCAGTTTTATGGTAATATTAAAACTAAACAATTAACTAATTTATTATGACTAATTAATAATTTAATTTAATAATTAATTAACCAGTTTTTCAAATAATACTGTACACAACTATAAGTACGGTAATTTTTTTTTAGAGAACAAAACCACAATTAAACATCAATACAACTGTAAACGTAGTTAATTTTGAAAACAATCTAACAACTATTATTTTTTATAAAGTAAAACACATGTTGCAATTATTTAATTTATAAAATATAAGGAAACTTTTTTTATAAATACTAGCAAACCAAGAGACGCGCTACTCGCGAATTGTTTTATTTTTCTTCTTACAGTGTCATTCAAAGTCATTCCAAATCCAATCAGATTTGAAACTATAATCTATTCGAGATTTTCGAGACATTTTTCGAGAGGAATTTTGTAGAATTTTATGGAATTTTAAGAGGTTTCTAAAAATTTTAAAAGATTTCAACTTTAAGCGATTTCAAGAGATTTTTCTGTTATTTAAAAGATTTTGTGATTTGATAAGATTTCCAATAGTTTTAAGGGACTTTACAGATATAAAAGGATTTTCAATGATATTTTATGATATCAATGATATTTCATATGATATTTTATATGATATTTCAATGATATTTTATGAAATTTCAAAAGATTAATGATTTTGAAGGTTTTCGTGAATTTTTAAGGATATTCAAGTAAATGCGCGCGCAGAGCGCGCGTTCGTTCTTGTTGATTCAAAAGAAATGATATTCTACAATTTTAACACTCAGTTATTATAACAATGAATTCATAAAGGAACATAAAACAAAAGTAAATACTTCCACATTCATCATTTTCATTCACATCATCCCTTTCAGGATAAATATACGTTTATTATCCGAGATTGGTAATTCGGACCGACTTTAGTATAGTAGTTGGCGCAGAGTTGACTTTTTACGGTCGTATTCGTTCGCAAACGAGTTGAAAAGCAAATTAATGTTGTCTGTGGGGAAAACGAGGTTGGTATGGCACGTCGTTTTTAACTGCTGCTGATTGAGGGGCGTTACCGTGTGTTAATAGGTTCTATCTTCTTCCTCTTTTCTTCCAAGTCCCAAAACAGCCTAGACTTATTTCACGACTAATTTCACCTTGTTAGCCGACAGGACGTATCCTGAGTTGGGCCTTCGGCTCTTCTGTTTGTTCGCTGGATGCGTTCCTTGTCGGGGACTTTTAACAGGCCTTAATAGTCGCGCGTTAACCTCACCACTTCCACATGTTGGACATGGATTAACGATTTGACGCTATTGTGTGATTTCAGTCCTAGGTAACCGAGAAACCAGTTGGATGAAATCATAAAAGATGTAAATTTTGAGGAGCCTCAACTCTTTACGATCACAAAAATATCCTATGTAGAAATCATCAGATCTCTTTCCAATTGCCTGCAGGGCCCTGATTGAAAATTATTATCGAAGAGCGCAAAATACATCTATTGATGTTTTTTTTCTATCTATTGGTAGAATTTCGAAAGATTGATCGGATTAAAGAAAAAAGGAAGGTAGGCTCCGCCGATTTAGGTATAGAACATTCCTGTGGCTCTGCATTTCCTGTCAAAGAATCTCATACCGCACATCCCGGATCAGGCTTGCTTGTGTGTTTGCCTGTCTTCGATCGGGGACCACATTCATTTGGTATCTGCAGGATCCTAAGGAAGCCTTTTGTCTCGCGTTTATTGGAAGTTGTCTCGAGGGTCACTAGGAATGTAGCGGGAGTCCAGCTTTGTGGAGCCAAGAAACGCGGAGGGCAAGAGGATTATGAGGATCGAAAGATGGAGGCGGGAGGACGACGACTCCTTCCACATGGGCCATGCGGGCACACTGTCCTAATTACAACGAGGCCTTCTATTTTTTCAAGCTGAAAGGAGCCGAAATATTCGCCCCGCGGCTATACGCGGGGACTAGACGCGATTCGGTATCGCTCCCAGGACTACTATTCTGGACCAAAAGCGCAAACGGACCGCCATCGTCGCCGACGCCATCCACATTGCCTCGCCGATAGGGAGAGCTATGTCTATCTTGTAAGCAGGAACTTGCCAGTTTTTCCAGCCATTCATGTCTCTAACCAATTTTTTTCCCTTCGCTTTTGGCCTCTTCTCACGACTCATTCATGTCTCGCCGCATGAGATTCGATCTACCTGCTGCCATATACCGCCAACGACATCGACGCAGCATCCTTTTAAAGAATCGAACATTGTCTGTCGTTTAGAGTTGGTATGGAGGATTCTCTAGTTTTCCCGGATACTTTACTCTATTGTAGTCCCACTCTCACAGGGTCAAATTTTCATTCATTCCAGTCTAATATAACTGCAACCTTCACAAACTAATAGATTTATAACGAGGAATTTTCATTTTGTAGCTTTCAATTAGAAAATTGGTATACCTATGAAATTCCTTTGCTGGATCGTGTTACGGATTCACATTCTTTGATGGCGAAAACAAGGATTTTCGTCCCAGAATTTCTTTTAAATCTCTTCTTTTAAATCCTCTCTTGAATTAATAAGATTCACATTAAAGCATTAAAACTTTCTGGGGAATTAAAATGATAATTTATTTAATTAATGATCATTATTTTTATACAGGAAACAAGCAGCTTGTCTGCTTTTCTCATGTAACAAACTAACAACGTGTGACACGTAATTGTGACGTGGTGTACACTCAAAATAAAAGTTACAGAGCGCACGAGTAAAAGGAGTCTTAACGATCTTAATAGCCAGGTAAAACATTGACACCTCGGCGCCGCTTGGAGACCACCTGGATGAAGAAGATGAAGGGAAAGAGGGCGAAATACGTCAAACAGTCGGTTCAGCATAAGTTGAATGACAACGAGCTAACAGCGTGGGCAAACATGGCGGCTTCAGACACAGCATGATCATGTACTTACGCATTTCCTCTCAAACATTCAATCCCTCACACGGGCCAAAAGGGAATGCCTGTGAGAAACAAGAAATCCTTTTTCTCGCACGAGAAAATCGTATCACTATTTACTTTTTCACTTTAAACGCTACTATTTTTTCATAATTCTGTGAATAGTGATTTATATTTCCGATATTATTACTCAAAATCAGGCGCAAAATATAAAACTCAAATAAAATATCTATATATATTTTAAAAATAAATTGAAGGAAAGGATGATGTGAGGAAAATATTAGAAGATCTGATTCTCGATGTTGAACGTCTTTGGTTTAATATGATACAAAGTGGGCTTTCTGAGGGGGCGGCCCACAAAACATTATACATATCCACATATAGTATAATAATATTTTGTAGCTTCGACATCATTAAATCTGTTTATATACAATATATACGAAGCAACTGATAGGTAATTACAATCGATTTATTTATTTATATGGTACTAGAACATTATTAATAGTAATAAAAGTGAATTATGGAACGCGCACGTCCGGGGGATCTAAAACAAGTCGTCAATATTTATCGTCGGTTACACAATAACAATTTTTCGGATAAAACTGGGAATTTAAGAACAAGAGGGAACAAACACTTAATCAAACATTTTTTTACGAAGTATAAATTAAAATTATTTGGCGTTTTCAAGAATAAATAAAATGGTTATCCCCCGGGCGGAGTCTTCATTTAGACTCAATGATTTTCGGCGCTTGTCGTCCACGAATATGTGAAAAAACAGTCGAGATTTACCTATCGGCGACCGGTTTCTAAGGAACATTATGGTGATCGATTATCAATGCGAAATAAAAATGGATGAGACGAGAAGCTTAAGTGTGAGGGTTTCTTTTATTTGAAAAATATTGAAAATTTATTAATGAGCTAATATTGAATTTTGTATATGTCCTAAAGAGATATTATAAATTTGTTGCTTTGTTTTAATATATTTTAAGCTTCTTGTCTCATTCGTGCATTCAAAAATTCAAACATACGATGCTGCATACAGATATGCTAAAATACAAAAAATAAAATCACAAAATATCTAAATCGAGATATTTGAAATGTGGTGAAGATTCTGATGAAACAAGTTGCTATTTCGAGATTGAGATAGACTCAAATTGATATTCGAATGTCCAATTTTACGAGAGATTTATTAATTATGCATATCACAGACACGATATGATGACAAATGTTATGTGCAATTTACGAATGTTAAAATTAAGTGAGACCAAAAGGCGGAAATTAAGCATAGTTCCGTTTTTTAAGCACACATTTAGAGTATGATTTGAACCAAATCGAAAGTCACGACGTTACTCTACCAAGAGAAAGTCCTGATAATTCTTGACATTCTTACAATTAATTTTTTCAAAGTATTTCACTTTCATCCCCCGCAGAAGCTACACAAATCAGAATCATTGCGATTGAAAGAATTGAGGAAATTTTCTTCGATCTATAGTAACATTAAAAAGAAATATAATGAAATCTATAAAAAATAATCTATTTTTTCAAAGTACTGCTACGTAAAATTTATTTGATTTATTGCTGAAACTTTCCTCAACTTCTTTTCGCGCAGTCTTATTAAATCCAAAAGATCGATCTTTATAAAACGTAGTACACATTATAAAAAAAAAGAAGTGTACATTTTTTTAAAACAAAATTGGTTTAAAACTGTTCCACAGTTCACTGGCTACAATATTTTTTTCCTATAAAAAAAAGTAACAAATAGAATATAAAAAATTGTCTAGTTTGATCGCTCCTAATATGAAAAGAGAAATCACACTCTGCAAAGAGGTACGTCTAAAAAAAAGTAAATAGTGCAGCAGCGCGGCACGTGAACTGGAGTTTAAATTCTAGCTGACCGCGTCGTATTGTGCGATTCTCTGTTTTCATTTCATATTTACAAATTTCCTTCATCGTATTCTAAATACATTTATACTTTAAATACAGTATTCAATCAGGCTACTTGTAAAGTCTTTACAAAAATAAAATAAATAATCTGAATAAATATGTATATTAAATCCTAATAGTAATTACACAGTTAGTCAATAAATATTAATCGTGTAAAATTTTAAGAGGGCCGCAGGCGGAACGTTTTTGCGAATTTTTAAATACTAAAGTGAGCCACGCTCATGGTACTGATAAGCTCTTTTATGACGCACTTATTTGCGTGAATACTATATTATTTCTCACAAAAATATTATGCTTTCGCGCATTACCATTTGTCATAAATCAACGAATGTTGAGATATAATTCAAAAGTTTTTCGACATTAAATGTGACAACCAAGCTCGGATTTTACGTGACAAAAGTTAAGCGGGAGGAACAAATATTTTTTGTGACCACCTCAACTTTCTTTCCATGTTCCCTCTATTTTTCTCACTCTTATGCTCTCGTGCATTTTATACGTCTACTCTTTTTGCACATAAAAAAAAATATTTAACTAAATTGCAAATAAAATCAGGGTTCGTAGACTCTCGATAATTTTATCGTCGCAGACTTGAAAATATCGCACCAAAAAGGCCGCGCATTTTTATCCGTACTTGAATATGAAAAATTGCAGTGAATAATAAAACAATCCAAAGAAAAGTCGAAAAATTAAAAAACCTATTTGCGATGAAAAGATTCGAATCACAGATAAAGCACTTAATCTTTCTCCCTCTTCGAGAAAGATTGCTCGTGTCACTGATACTTGTTTTTCATAATTCAAGAATGAAAATAAAAAATGCGGGAGTTCAAATCATACAAAAAGGGGTCCAAAACTATGACAAAAACGATACAAATTTTCGGAGAAAGAAAACTGAGATTGGCCCGAAGTCGCGTTCTTCCGTTATTACTAGAATTTCAAGGCCGCAAATGATTAAAATTTGTAATCCAGAGGGCAAAAGGCTTTGCGAGTGAAATGCGTGCAAATTCGAGTTACTTTGTTCTTCTTATTCGCATAAGGCGCCTATACATCTCTACGTGTATGAATCTGCGTGTTCCTGTGCGTTTATTACACAATATAAGTGTGGGAAGTTTTTTGCCAGCTACACGAAAAAATGACTCGATGACGGCGAAAGCCGACGGGCTGTAATGGTTCGGGCGACTCTCTTTCTTTCTTGCTCTTTGTCTCTTCTTGTCTTCTTTCCATCTTCTCAATAATGAAGAATCCATCGTCTCGACTCGTAGCCACGTCATTCCTCGGTCAAATCCACTACTCCAGGTCATTCAAGATGGAAAATTCGATGGTTCAATGGCACCATCAACGGGGCACCAAAGAGCTTCAGCGAATCTGAAGCAACATAATCTTGAAACACATTTATCCATGCTCTGGTGAAGCTTTTTCCAGTGAAGGCTTTTCGTTCCAAATGCAAGATAGACTTCAGAGGATAATCACTCCCCTTTCTTGGGAAGAGTGATATGCTCAATGAATCATCTTGATTCAAACGCACTTGACATGTGCAAACGTCTTCTTCGAAAATGTTGTCCAGGATTGTCCATCTTCCAATGACGTCCAAGGAATCCTATTTTCATCAAGAAGTAGAATACCAAAGACCAGAGCGAAGTTCATCAGGAAGAAAACGGATCATTCCTTAAATCCTGAACCACGTCCGGCTTGCAAGAGTCGTTCGGAAATGCTCTTCAAGAATCGCTTTATGAATGAAGAGCTTCCAACTTAAGATGACCTGGTTTTCTGAGACGAGCGAGTCGTCGCCTGGTTACCCTGCGCCTGCTTTCGCCTTGTCGCCCTCAGGATTCCAAGACTTGGCGAAAATGTTCAAACACCTGGACGATGAATTCAAGACCGTTCATATAGTCTCGGAAGATCAACCAGTCTCGCAAATGTCGGAAGGTGTTGTCCGTCATACTTCGAAACTGTGGACCCATCACGGCACGGGTCACATCCGGTCGCAGAGTCACAGCGCGTTCTATCAATGCCACTTGCAGCTCACACAGAACCTGGAACAAAGATATAGAATTTCCATTAACGTCAACGAAGACAAAACGACTTTTATAGGCATTGTTTGTTTCACCAGACAGTTATCTATTGCTGGGTGCATTCATAATCTCCTTCAGATTTAGTTACGATTCAATAATCGCATTGTTGCGATCATTGCCCTCGCGGTTCATCAGCTTATAATTATATATGAAATCTCTTTGTTTAAATTTGTTATTTATAGCTCAAATTGTTGCAGCTTAGAATTTATTGAAATTTAGACGAGGATTGAAGAAAGGTGAGAATGGTGACACCAGTGAGAAGCAAGAATCGATTAAGATGTAGTAACACGAATAATGGTTCATAAAATCACGGTCCCTTGCCTTCCAGTCGAGATTTTAAGACCTCAACTCGAGGTGACCGTAAAACTTGTCTTTTTACTGCGAGCTATTCGAGACAATACTTGACAAATCACTGGTGGCAACTAATCGCTATGGTGAAAGTAGTGCCTCTTTTTTTAGTTCGGTTTTTGTTTCGATAAAGTCAAAGCTCGTGAAAATGGAAAACTGAAGCGGGAAATATATTCTGTAAAATTGAAGAAAGTACTCACCGTTCGAAGTTTGAACTCGGTATCTTGAAACTGCTTTTGGAAATTCAAGTTGTAATCTTCTTGATCCCAAACAATTTGTTCTAGACCGACTGCAAATATCTGCATGTATTCGTAAGTGTCTAGCAGAATCTGATCAAGCTGCAAGAATAGAAAAAGACATTAACTTCTGATTCTTAAATCTTGAGATATTCTTCTATAATGAAGGATATGAAGAAAACTTGGAAATCAGCTTACATTCCGAAGCTCCAACTTGTTCAGGAACTCTTGGCTCAATGGTTCACCGAGCTGTTTTGGTATCTGCTTAAGACCAGGTAGCCAATCGTAGCGATTTGATTTCCACGACGAATGAAGATCATCAAAATCGGTGGTGAACATCTCCTTAATCTGCAACAAAAATAAAATAAAATTGAAAATCTTTCATATATTTCACTTGTATCAATACAATTTGAATTATCCATATCTTTGCAAATTTTCAAAAAAAATTTATATCAAATTCCAATTAAAAGTTAGAGTTTAAAAAATGTAACGCGAAAGAGGTGAGAGAACCGAAGAAGCATGTTGTATTGTCTACTGGGTGGCGCCGTCTCATCCCACGAAGATAAAGCTTGCGGTTATCAAGCTAAAAAACAATGCGTGCCTGAGGTTCAAGTTTTGAAACCTTGAACCAGAAAATTACCTACATCACTACTTGAGAAAATACTAAAGAGCTTCGTGTTCACAAATTTATTTAAACAAATGACGGCAATCAAAAACTACTCACATCAAAGTCGAAATTTTTCAGGAAAGACAAAACAGTCTCAAAATATAAATTTACTTGTCACGTGTCAACAAAATTTTTTTCTTTCGGAATTCCCGAAAAGTCAGAGTTCGGTCATGTGGAAAAAGGCGTGAAAAGAGAGCGGCACGCTTACTCATATGAACTCGAATTTCGATCGTATACCAGGAAGAAAATTAGAGTCAGGGCGAATCACATATGCGAATCCTCGTTAAAGTAATCAGTGACTAAACGCACATTGGCGTAGAAGCGGCATCAAAAGGATTTTCTAATTCATAGTAGAAATAAAATAACTCATCTTAACGAGATTTATCAAATCTTTATCAAATCAAATCAGTATAAAATATTTCTAAAATTAAAAATTATTCTCTAAATTCGTGTGTTCCAATGAATATGCGGCATATAGTTAGAAATCCTATCCTAATTGATATCTCCTTAAGTTAAGTAGTAGAAAATAAATATAATTACTTCTTCAACGTTTAATATTCTAAAACAGAATTTTCAATGATGCAATTTAAAAATAAGTTCCAATTTAAAGAAAGTAATTTTTTCAGAACGTAATATATCGCGCGTGAAACATGCAAGTTATTCTCGCACCCATGTGACAATTGAGACTACTTGGAAACACACTGCAATGTGGTTGACACAGCACGCGCCCTGCAAAATGCACCGGCTGCTTTAATAGAAGCATAATAGAAATACCTTTTGAGTGGAGAGTTTACTGCGAATGATAACAGAACGGAAGACACAAACGTGTTTGTATGCGAATTTTTAGCTTCGTTTTGGGGAAAATTATTCACTTTCGATTCATCAAAGCAGTTTGATTGGGTTTTTACAGAGAATAAGCAGTGATGTCATAAAATAGATTAAGGGGGTCCTCTAGTGTGAAGACTGTTTTTTTAATGCTTTTTTCAATTTTGTTTTTCTAATAAACCATTGAAATAAAATAATTTATAATATGTACATCATTTTTATTCACATTTCAACAATCTTCGTGATTTTTTTTGAGCCAATATATTATATATAAAAAGTGGTACAGCGCTCAACAGGACCACATAAAAAAAAATAGATGCTGTAACTGCTGCCAATGATTCCGGCCGTTCTGCTTATGTGAAATTAAAAAATCATATCGGTTAATTAGTTTTTGAGATTTTATGTCAGCAGTTTGTAAAAATCGTGTTTCGAGAAAAACGCTGTACCACTTTTTATATATAATATATTGGCTCAAAAAAAATGACGAAGATTGTTGAAATGTGAATAAAAATGATGTATATATTATAAATTATTTTATTTCAATGGTTTATTAGAAAAAAAAATTTTAAAAAGCATTAAAAATGCAGCCTTCACACTAGAGGACAATTTTGGGAGATAGTTTGAGACAAGTCTCCCAAAAATAAGTTTCGCGTTTGAGATATAAAAGAGTGGTCACTGAGGGATAATGCTGAAAAGCAAGAAGTCGAATGATGAGACTCTGCATCGATGCACTCAAGCAACGGATGTAAGAAGAGATATCAGCTACTTCCGACTAAACCTGGTCCATATGACCTCGGTTCTGCAGGTCTCCAGTCTTGCAGCCAGCTGGCCCACGGGGATCGCATCGTACTCGAGTTCTTATCAAGCGTAGGAATGGCAATAATCAACTTGCGATACTACTCCACTCAGACTCAGATTATGATAATGTTCTGCATCTGCTGAGTAAAAGAGAGACCAACCTAAAGAAATGTGCTGTCAACGAATCCTAAACACTCCCACGGAAGAGCATAGTGTCGTCTTGCATCAAATTAAAGTAAAATATTTTCTCTTCATATCTCATGTTTTGAAAACATGGTACTTGGCTACCTACTGTTCTGCAGGTATCATTTCACTATATGATACTTTAGCATGGGAAAACGACGTCAAGAATGTTCTCCTTTACAACTATCAAAAAGATAATCAGAATCTCTTTATTCATTATGCACTTCTCATACTTCTGATAACAGAAGAGATGAAACATTGATGAGTTCATTTAGTCCTTTCGAAATCTGGTATAAAAATTTTGCGGCGGTTTCGAGGCCGTCATACTGAAATTTTATAACTTGTAATAAGCGACAAAGCGTCGCCAGCTAAAGAAAGAGCGAGAAATAGAAAAAGAGGAGGCTAATTGATTTTGACGGGTCCTCCACTACACTCGGTTACCTACAATCCAGCCTACTTCCTGCCTTCAGTCGACTTCGAAGCACCGACTTGTTTTACGATTATATTCCCTGTGTGGCCAGAGAAAAAAGGACAGAGAAAGAGTGCGAGGAAGATTTTTTACGAGGTACAAAACTGGTCCCTGCCATGAATTCTCCATATGCATAAGACTTGCGTAAATAGTCTGTGATTGGGTCTTAAAATGTTATCTCTTTCTTTTATAATTTAACCATTCTCTATTTCCGGAAGAATTAGATTAGACAAAGTACTTTACCCCCTGTGGAAAATTTTTACTTCTCCGAGGGTCTATAATCGCTCCTTGGCCACTTTTATGAATTTATTAAGGAAATTGGTGACACGAACACATCGTAAATCCATACTTAATTAGCACCGACGTCTGTAAGACGGAATCCCAAAAAGAAATCGAAAAGGATATTATTAATAAGTATATGCGACCACACAGCGATATTTTGTATCTTCTACATACAAAAGACGAAGTTGTAGTCAGTTTTTTCTATGGTCTTTCACAATAAAGGAGGTAGAGGAGCAGACAGTGGATTATCCGTCATCGAACGGGTTTGATGAAATTCAGAAAAAGGTATACCTGAGAAAAGGTAGGCACGCGTGCGAAAGAAGCTACTTAGTCAATGCTGTAAACCTGTATAAAAGCAATAAGGACTAATCAAATTATACTTTATAATTCGAAAAAACATCACGGCCGTTCAATGCAAAGTGGAGACTTCAATTAATTGAATTAATCCCACATTTCAATTAACGAGAAGTGATTCTTACAATTTTTGAATAGAGTCAAAAAAGCAAAGAAGTCAGCAAATTCGGATTTTTTTTCACAGGATAATAAAGTGCATCCTTGAAAAATCACAGGGTGATTGAAAGATGCACCAGACACCAAAGAATCGTAGTATCAAGGCAAGTTTATATGTTGGCGTGTATCGTATCCGGTCTGGGTTTTAGTATGCAGGCAGAGTTCCGATGTTGGTAGGTGCCTTCACTCGAGGAGGGGCAGCTTCCGATTCTGATTTATTGGAATCCTGCGCTTCCGATATTTTACGATTCTTGGCTTTCTGCACGTATCAGCCAGCAAGAACTTTTAATGTAGATGTCAATGGCTTACAACGTTTTAAGAAACAGTAATAGAGTCATCAATTTTACTGTTTACTTTTAGATCAAGTTAAACTTAGAAGTAATCAGCGGAAAGGATGATCAGAACACTCCTCTATTTTTGGCTCAAGATACTCGCGACTTTCATTCGCTTGAACTTTAAAGACTCATTGGCGTTGGCTCTTTATCAGTCGTTCTTTCTCCCTTCATTGGCACTCGCTGTCTCTGCCAGGCACGAAACGATAGGCTTGAATGATGGCGTCACTGGACCACCAGACAGTGTGTCGCCGTAAGTTGGTATCAGTCAACAACACACCTGTGCTGCACTCCAAGCCAAGAGCTCTTCTATATCTCTTCCTCCTCTTTCGAACTCGAATCCTGCTCCCATAGTCGTTCCAAGGAATATATCCGATTATGCGCTGACTTAGAAAACACTAGTCTCGAGTATCTCGAGCGCGATGATGCAACTAACCATGAACGCCGTTGTTAAAAGAGGGTTGGGACTTGTAGAGACTCAAAGGTGCGAAAATCCCACGACAGTTTCCACGTCATTGTTTCATTCGATAAGAAATAGTGTCACGTGACTTTTCAGTTGGAGATGTCAACTGCTTTTTAAGAAGGAATGCTACTGTACTTTCCTACGAAGAGTGCGTCATCCAATCTCCATTACTATCAAGTCGTTCTTAAAGAAAGACTTGATAACATTTTTTTTATTCAGATACCGATTTGTTATGCATCTTGATTGCTTGTTACAGCTTTATGAATAGTTCTATTTCAGGATAAGCGAACTTAATACAATCATTGACACTCGAGACATAAAAAGAAATACTTTTAACTCATCCAAGATTGTCCATGACATGCAGATTAGCAAAAACTAGGTCTAATGTAGCTCAAAAACCGGGGTAAAATTTCATCCGCGACCACAACTCGAAACTGTGGTTTCCGTTTCTATCCCTTTTGTTTCGGTCAGGACCTTGGAGAGCGATTGGTCCGAGTGATTTATTGTCCTTGATGAAGATAATAGACACGATCGGTTATGAGGACTTCGTTAAGGGAATAGTTAACTTTGTCTCTCTGAATTCTTTTCCTTCCTTTGAAATTCTTAGCGTGATACACACACAAAGTTGGTGAAGAAATAGACCAGTTCTCCATTCTGTTCTTTTTTTTATTTTGATCATTACGATACGAAATTGTAACTGAATTTCCACGTGGTCCAAACTAACAATATCTAATCGTCATTGAATATTCAAAGGACGTCTCATATACGTGAGTGTATGCTTTTCCATCATAATTATATGGATAAAATTTTGCCTAACGCGTGACTAGACCCAGAATGCTTTGCTTACGCAAAGCTATTATCCTATCTGGCAATGATCCCACGATGTAATCTACGTTTTTGAAATATTTACATAAAATCTCTGGCGGCAAAAACGTCTCTTTCAAAAGTTAAAAGCAATCCATGTGCAAAATGAGAATGGAATTATTCGCAAACATAAAATGTAACTGTTCTTTCATGCAGTGATGTATCCAGATCTTAAGATTTTTTTCATCATTTCAGTTTAGTAAATTTGCCTCTCTACATTCTAAATTCCATTGAATTTAAGCAACAGCTAGAAAATCAATTTCGACATTTTTTCGTTTGACTGAATCCATAAATATCAGAATTTGAATGTAGCTTGAAATTTAATTAAACAGTCAACAACCGATCCAGCTTATACACTGTGTGACGGCAGATTAAACTCCAACGAATTAGCAATTCTCTGGGTGTTCCAGCGATCTATCAGTCGCAGGTAAGGACGTCGCGGTCTCGCAGTGATAGATATACGTCAGATTAACGAACGTGTGTTCGAGTCTCCGCACTTGGGAAGGTGGGGAACCACAGAACGTTCATCCATTTCCGGTGACCACGCACGCGAAGACACGGGAGTCTTACTTTGGTCTTTACGATCGCTTCTCGGGTCACGAGTACTCAAAAGAGCCGACTCTCATCTTATAATCAAGCAAACCATTTTTTTCTACAAAAGGATAAATGATTAGCGATTATTATTATACTGCTCATTAAAGATCTAAGAACCCAGCTTTCCGAAACCTGGCAAGAGACTGAATGTTTCAAATTTCACCTTGATTAAAAATATTTGTGCCATGATTCCAGATTTTTATATTTAAGCAGCAGGATTCGGAAAAAGAAGCTTTGGATGAATTCAATTTCTTCTAAAGTCTAAGAGCAAGATCATTCAGGCAAAAGTTGTAAAAGTTGCACAATTCGACCTCTGAATCAGATATCAATATATTCTTGTGAATATATTGATATTCTGTGGCTAGCCGGAAGTAGAGCTATATCTGTCTTCCGCTCTCCCCTCTCTTTCAAGTCTGGTAATTACTCACACTCATTGATGACTTTATCAATCGCACACGCTTTAAGATATTATTGATGTAACTTTCTATTAAAATGTCAATTTATACTCTCTCAATCTGAATTTGTAAGAAGATACTAATGAAATAGTGCCGATTCGTTTACTAATTCACTTTAGTAAGCATTTTTACTATCAATTAGTTAAAAACCACTAATTTGCAGTAAAAAAACTACTAATTCATTCAATAAGGCTCACTAATTGATTTACTTACACTTACTAAATGAATTAGTTGTTTTTTACTGTGAATTAGTAGTTTGTAATTAATTGAGAGAGTAAGATAATTATTGATGACTTTTATAAACTGATTTAGAAAAAGAGCTTCTATAGAATTTTGAGTACTTACATAATCATCGCGGAAGAGTTGCGCGTGCATAAGGGCTGTTTTAGCTTGTAAAACAACCTGGGCAAGAAGTTGATCGTCACTTAATTGCACTACATCCTGATCAGCCTCAAAGTCGTCGGCTGCTAAACCACAAGGATTCACCCACTTCGCCGGGACATCCATCCGTCTTTCTTTGCGATTCATTGCTGGGGCACTGGACACCGACACAATGAGAAAGGCCAATAAGAGGCTGCTGAGCCCTAAAACACACACAACTAATGTTACTTAAATTAAGCTGAATTATTTTGAAAAAGCTGAAAATTTTAAGAAAAAAATATAGCAATAATAGCAATAATAATAATAATAATAATGTAAAGTAATTAGAAGGGAAAGTTTACAAAATAAAGGTAAGAAGTGTGATGTACACGGAGAAAACTGGATATTAAACCATAATATCTAGCTATTTAACTATGGGACGACTATCTAGATATTTAGATATAATATCTTGATATTAAAACTTAATATCCAGATATTAAAATATTGGATGTTAGAATATTTGGATTATATATTTTAATATCTGGATATTAAGTTTTAATATCAAGATATTATAATATCCAAATATCTAGATAGTCGTCCCATAGTTAAATTGTTAAATATTACAGTTTAATATCCAGTTTTCTCCGTGATCATCAATAGCAGTTATCGCTCGACGAATTTGTACTCGTAAGTACCTGCAAATTTTCACCCATAAAGAATTAAGGCCAATTCAAAGTGAGCATATAATAAGCAAAAAATTAAGAATCGTTGGGAATTATTCGATTACAGTCAAGCATTGCTGCTTGGATAATGCAGTAACAATTTGTCCGAAGTGAACATGAGATGAAATGATGGAAAAGGATCCCAAGCTTCCGGGGCAGTTGCCTTTCGTCGATACGGATGGGTACCCAAATAGAGAATTTCAATCGGGGCCGCCTTTATGATCATCCGGCAGTTTCGGTCCTTTTCGAGGACGAGAATTACGTCCACGCGAATTCCAGAGCTGGACCCGGTCGCCGCATCATTTCGCGAGTTACGATCCTTGATGATGGGCCTTGCGACAACGAAATGTACCGATTTCGTACCAATTACCGCTACTGTACTCTGCATTTAATCCGGTACACCCTTTTTGATATCTTTATTCCTTGACAGACTTTCGAAAGTACCGAGAGGAAGTCAATTCGGACGATTCAATTTGAACACAAACTTTCATTTCGAGGCATTTATAATTACAAGAAGAGGATGTTGCAATATTTAGGGCGGAATTTTTCAATCTTTGATTAGATTTGAATTCTATGTAACTGCCGTTTGCAACGTATATAAACGAAAATCCAAATTTTTTTAAAATTCATTATAAATCATTTTCTATCGTTTAAATGGCTATAAAAAATACAATAAATGAAAAACAATTTGCATTTTTTACTTAAGTGTTTTTTCACAAACCCCGGACTCTACAAAAAAAATTCTTAAAAAAAATTTCCAAGTTCCCTCTAAATACTCTGTTGTCAGATCTCTTTTCAAATATTACTAGCAAATGATAATATGTGATACTAAAAGAAGTTTCATCGACATATCGTCACTGGAGGACAACTTAATTTATTCACCCCCAAACGCGTTATAAGACAAAAATTTAAAACTTGGGAATTATTTTTCGAAATTTTTGTCTTATAACTAGTTTTGGGGATGAATTTAAGCTGCGGACCGAGGATGATATAGGGATGAAACTTTTTTTGGTATCACATATTATCATTTGCTAGCAATATTTGGAAGAAAATTTGACAACAGAGAATTTAGAGAGAACTTGGAAATTTTTTTTTGAGAATTTTTTTTTGTAGAGTCCGAGGTTTGTAAAAACTCATTTGAGTAAAAAATGCAAATTGTTTTTCATTTATCGTATTTTTATAGCCATTTAAGGGATAGAAAATTTGGATTTTCGTTTATAAACGTTGCAACCGACAGTTACATTGAATTCTCAGGTATATTTTTCTTTCAGATATACTTTTCTTTCAAGTATACTTTTTCTTTAATTCATTGACTAGAGGAAAAAAATTCCCGAATGAGGGGAGATAATAACTTTATTCTAAAGTGGCTAAAGTGGGTGGCGCCATGCGGTCGAGGTGTTGAAAAATTTAGCATAAGCACGTGGATCGCCACACAGGACGGACGCAAGGCCCACTCTTCTGGAGAAAAAGAAAGAGGAAGCAAGGAAGAAGCATCGTATACTTAACGCATATTAAAGAGAGGCTTTTAAGCCCCGTCTCTCGCCAGAAATGCAATCTTCGCACGCAAATTTCTTTCTGAAGATACCGTCAGTATTTTTGTAAATCTTATTTCCTAGCTAATGAAGCTCGTGTCTGAATAAAGAACAATTTGAATTAAACTTCTCTAGGATTGATGGGACACGATCTTTCGTTAATTCTGAGCCATGGAGGATTAAAAATTTAATTATTCTTTTTTTTTCACATACTTATAGAGAATAGCGGTTTATCTTTCTTGGGCACAAATGTGTGATCTGGGGACTACCTCAACGAGACTCTAGAGAGTCAGAAAGAGTAGGACTTGAGCGATCGCGACGTTCCAATGAAATTCTTGAGAACCGCGGCATAACAGAAAAAAGTGAGTTGCGCGGGTGCAACCGAGAGAACAAATAGTGCAAGAGAGACAGTGGTCAGCGCGAAGAACGATGTGGTCCGAAGGAGCATCTCGCGTTGTGGAGGCAAGAAACATAAAGAAAAATGCAGTAATGGTGCACTGTCCTCGCATTGCTTGCGACAATTATACCCCATTATACCCCACCTTGCACGTTGGAGGTCCCTTATCCTCTCACCCCGGTACCCGCGACTCTTGCCACCACATTACTCCTTCTCTTGATCCGAGATCACGGTGCGTTGCGGTAGGTCGCGTACGCAGCACACGTTCACCGATTTATTAAAGTCGACTCTCATTCGATTAGAAGATGTGTCTAAACTTTTTGTAAAATCAGTTCCAATTGTTTTTTTTAAACACGGAAAATTGAAAGGAAAACATCCCTTTAAAAGTCCCCATAATAGGGCGCATTCCAATCAGCGTGACGAAACTAGTCAGGGGCTTGTTAGATTTTCCTTACTCGGATAAAAGGATTTAAAAGATTAACTACTCTTGAAAAAAGGTAAGAAATAAAATAGAGCCAGGAAGAAAAGAATATAAAGTTTATGAGTTGGAGAAGAAGAGCACAATCAAGACTTTATAGGTCAGTATTTGTAACAGTTGTGAGGTTTTCTAAAGTGTTCCCATTTCAATTGATTTTATTCTCCGGGGAAATAAACACGGGTTATAAAGTGACTTTTCCCCCTGGTCCAAACCGAGGTCCAAACATTGAACCACCTGTAGAATGTGATTACGGCTTTATGCGAACTCAACAGGTGGATCACCTCAACTATAGTAGGTATTCCCTCCTCGATTTCCACCTTCCTTCTGGAAATCTTTTCATTCGGATAGTAAATTCTCGATTTAAAAAAAATGCTAATAAGAAATATTTGTATAGAAGTTAATAATTTTAAAATGAATCTCAACTTCTTTAAGATCAGGTGTGGAATTAGGTAATATTATCGTTAAGTTGAACCGTTACTAGCATGATGACTAATATACGTTCATCGGCTCGCACGACAATGACGTCAGAAGCATGTGAGACACTGGAAGGAAAATCTTGCCGGCAAGAAAAACGCTTTCCGCCTACGATATAAGGAAACGATGCGACATGGGGAATCCTCGTTTTTACACATTCGATGACAGAATCTCTCAGCTTAAATATTAAGAGCTCACATTACAAAATATTTTGTTTTCATTCCAGAGAGAAAATTTAAATCATTTTCTAAATTATGAATAGAAAAACTAAAGACAAAATTGAAAAGCTAATGTTTCAAATTGAATGGATCTCATCAAAAAGTTGCAGGAGATTTTTGAATAACTTAAGACATAATTTGCAAAATTAAAAAAAAATTCAGTAATGTTGAAAAAAAGGAAATTAAAAGTCAATTCTTGCCGACATGTGAACCCGTTAAACTAGGAAAATAGGAGTAACGCAAATAGTTCAACGACAGTCCGTGAGCAAATATCGCACATAGTACAGATTTCAGGAACTTTATGTTAGTTATTTGATGTCGATTTACCAGTAATTGTTAAGGTGATTAATAGAGAAACTAATACATTTTTTTCTAATTAGTAATCACTTGTAGCAACTCAAAGATTCACAGTATTGGAATTTGTTTCTATTCAAGAGAAAATTATTATTTTTCATAGATAACTTTATTCTAGCTAGTTGAAAAGTCAAATTTGAAAGTCAGTTTTAGAAGTTACTAAAAATTTCCCATAATAGATGAAACCTTTTCGAACTTTTATTTTCCAATTGAGGATTTAAAAAGGGGTCTTATTGACCCACCTCCTGTGATCACTGCAAATCCCGCGCATTACATTCGGAGAAATGTACTGGTGAGCTATCAAGTGCGGGTGGAGAATGTTGATGAGATAAATTAATCGAAGCACGAGTCCATGCTTTTCCGGCCGTTAAAAAGCCCGCCAACCGATTTCCGCTGCGGTACCGCACCGCCGAAAGACTCAATAGCCTTCAGACGACATTAACTGATTTATGAGACTTTTTATTTCTACACCATACCCACCACAAATTTACATTTATTGCAATAAGAGAATAATTAAATCAACAGTTTTCCTTATTACTTGAAAAAATTGCCGCTATAAAATGCAAATCGGCGAATAAAATTTTTGACAAACCAATTCGGGAGGTTTTTAAAGTATGTTGGTCTAAAACTATTGTTGTCCAAAATTTGCTGATCAAAAACTTGGTAAAACTTTCTCTAACAAACGTTAAAAAAAAAAACATTCTAAAACGTTTTTACGTTGAATCAAAAGTCAATCAAGTTTGTTCTTGTACTATTGCCCAGCATTGGTACTACAGAAATTTAGCCAAGTGAAAGAAAAATGATCGAGATGAAAATGATGATGAGGAACTTACTGAGCCATGAGCAGACGGAGATGGTTTTTCTTGAAGATCCTATCCTACGTTCGCAACTAGAACGAGTCACGATACACGGATCACAACTAGGCACTTTAGAGTACGTTCTCACGTCATTTTTGTATGTCCGGGTGTTTGGCACTTGAATATTTAGCACAGAGTCTTGAACAGTCTTACTCTCGGTTTTGCTTCTTCTGCTAAAGGTAGCTGAAGGTTTTTCCAACGTCGTCGTCAACAACGACGGAACCTTACAAGGTTTTGAACAGTCAAGGACCCTATGGACCGTGGTCCTCTGATCACGGGTCAAAATCGCCTCCATCATCGTCGGATGATCAAAATTGATCACTCTATCCGCACCAAGTCGCTCCATCATCGCATCGCACTTTATCACTGGTTCGCTCTTCTCAAGTACATACATCGATTCCTTTCGCACCTCACGATCCCGCACACACGAACGCGTCATCATGCAGATAGGTGGAAGGTGTGCTTTGCATGTGTACAAATCTACGTTGCATAGAATAAAAACGAACTGCACATCTACTTTAGATGAATCAAATGAAAAAAATACTTGATCAATTATGATGCCATTAAGAAGTTAACCAATTAGTAAAGGGTATAGTGGTCTACTGATTGATTGTTAGACACTAAAACGCGTCTGCACAGAATCACAATCCGTTTGGCACTGGTCCCGCCACACGCGATGCACTGATTCTTATACAAGGGGGGTGGGGGTGTGATGGAGGGAGGTAGGGTGAAAGGGGGAAGGTCGAAAGAGGTGGTACACAAGTTGAAGAGGAATCACCAATTAGGGGTTGTAAATTCAAGTTACAAGTTTATTTAAATAAAATTTTCTAGGGGTTGCGTTCTAAAATTTGATAAAATCAAAGTTTGACACTTTGCAGAAAGTTGACCGGTCAAGCTAGAGGGAACGTGTCCTCTCGAGTGTCAGAAGTTGACTGAGGTGACTAGTCTCGTGTCCCGAGTAGATCCCGAGTGGTAGTATCACCTTCACGTATCCGTACGGTAGGTAGATGGGTAGGTAGGTAGGCGTTGTTATAGCAGGAGTGAACCTGCAAAGGTATGGAGGTGGAACTTGGACTTCTGTCTACCAGTGTCGGTAGGTCTCTTTCTAATCCCTCTTTCCTGTTCCTCCCTTTCACCTTCGGTCCTGGGGTATTTTCTGCTCGTGTCCTGTCTGTCTCTTCCTCTCTTCTTCTGTATCTTTCTCTATTTCTCTCTTTTTTCTGCTTCGCCCTTTTTTTCTCTGTCTTTTTTGTGTTTCTCTGTCTTTTTTTTTTTTCATGGGATTGTTCCTCTCGAGTGTGAGCGGAATGTATGACTGTATGGTACTCGTTGAACCGTGCGATGCCTATAGGTATAGGATTGTAAAGGCACCGAAGCACGTGGCCCTCACCCCGCTTTTTCTCAATGCAATTCTACAACCCCCACCACCAAACGCCCTCCGGAGCGCTTGGTCATTTACCACTTCATCCGCCCCCACTTCGCCATACCCTCTCCACTACTCCACCCACCTCCTACGATCGGAGGCTCTGAAACTCATTCATAACTCCCCGCAAGACCGAACTACCCCACCAGAAACGCTATCGTCATCCCCACCTTTACTCAGGTCCATGGAACGTACAGTTCCGCACCGACCACTGACTCATTCGATCCTCTGTCTTCTACAAGATCATAGATCATCTCACAGGTGCATTGTGGTGCACTCTCTCCGATAAGAAAAAAGTAAAGGTCACTCGCGATGATAAGATCCCTAATTTTCACCCAGGAGTCCCTTTAAAAGTAATTCAAGTCGTCACGGATTATATATTTAAATTGTTTGTGTTTCATCCCTGCTTTCTCCAAGTTCCTTCCTTTAATGGAAACATTCTCTACTTCCCTTAATTTTGCCTGCAGTGGGACTTGAGGATTTTTCTCAGGAATCCACCCCTTTGATCCAAATGCAACAGAATTCCGTACAGGAAGTCTATCCGCTTCTTTGGGGTTAAATGGACTACTCGGTTTACTTATTGAACCGCAGTTAATTATTGAACAGCGAAAATTTCTCATTTTAATCAAACCTATATTTCGTTATCTCATTAACCTGCATCCGAAAATATATGAAATATTTGAAATGAAAATCTAAAATTATCAATCGGAATATTCACCCTTTTTTCAGGAAGTCTATCCACTTCTTTGGGTTTTAATTAACTGCTCACTTTAATTATGGAACCAGAGTCCAACAGCGAAAATTTCTCATTGTAATCGAATCTATAGTTGATTATCTCATTAACCTACATCCGAAAATTAATGAAATATTAGCTTAAAATGTTGAAATATGAAATATTGGCTTAAAATCTCCAATTATCAGATAGAATATTCATCTCAAACATTTATCTTGAATTCCAGTTACTGCTCAGAAAGTTTCGCGAAAACAACTTCCGTTTCGTGGTATATCTCGAATAATGCTGAGGTCATCCCTGCCGTGAGCTAGACGAGGCGCGATAATTGACCGATAATGACAGAACTACAGACTTGAGTCTACTTCTTGTAGCAAATGCATTTCATTCACGATATCAGTACAGGGTGACCAATGACTATCTATTCGGATTTATTCGGACACGTCTTCTTTTTTGACTGTGGGACTTTTGTCCTAAAGGGTTTATGTTGTTTTTAAAGTAGAAAATATATTGTGTGATACCTAAAGTATTAAGAGTCTTTTGAAGCTTAACATGTTCAATTATCTATGATTATAAAAATAAAAAAGGAAGTTGTGCATAAAAAATACCAAATTTCAATGTTTAATATCGTCCTTCATTGTCTTCTTTTTTATAAACCTGATTATCCTATTTTGTTCCCTTTTTTGAACCCCCGTTGTCCTACTTTCCGAAAATTAGTTATGATCACCTGATATCAGTATACTCTCAACTTGATTATACAAATCATTATTTTAACATTATTCCAAAATATTTCGAAATCAAGATGTTTTCTACAAAGTTCTTGAATAAATACATTTTAGAGGAATGGTTTAAAAGACAGAAACATGATTTGTTGCACGTGCGCCACGATCTATACGTGGATTAAAATACTCTCTACATATGCAACGCACTTTCAATTCTCGTCGGATTATCTTGAAGGTTGCGTGTCCCAAAAATTTCTAATTCTACAATATTAATATTAATATAGGAGAAGGTAAATACAAAATTATCTTTTTATATGTTTAATTAAATTATTTATATTTTTATTTAAGTATTGATGATTTATGAAAAAAATAATGATAATTTTTATAAAGAAGGAGTATCTTCATTTCAGGATTTATCAATGAAATGCCGCTTGAATTTGTAGATCCTAACTGTCTAACCCCGCTCATGTTTTTCTACGGAATCATGGAATCAAGGATCAATGCTGAAATAGATCTATTTTATTTTCAATCATCGAATTTGAACTCGTGCCTAATATACGAGGCCCATTGATAAATCTCACGCATCTGCTTGGCACGCTTGAAAAGAACTGTATAGATGCACGCAGGTCTAAACCTGTCCCCGCAGCTGTGCTTTTGCGGATTCTTTTTATTATTGGTGCGCGGCTCGTTCTTCTAATCTATGAGACTGATCTCTGAGGTCGACGTAAATCCTAATCGCAAGCGTAACCTCCTCGAATAACCTTTCACAGTGAAACCAAATAGACATCGAGTCCTTTCTTATCCACCCTCAAGGAAATTGTAGATCATTTTGTGGAGATTCAATATTGTAGTTCGAAAGCGGAAATAATCCAGAGTAAATAAAAATTAAGAGGTCTATGAGTACTCCTCAATTCGACTTTTCATCAATTTCCGAATGTCAAAGGAAATTAATTAAATGAAATTAACGAAATTATGTTTATTGACTAATCCAATATCCCAATTAAGTAAGCGTAATTTTTGAATATAATTTGATACTCTAAATCGATTATAAGTATGTAAAATCATTGATTCCTCCAATAAACTGTCCCTCGATAATGTATTCTTTTAGGGGGAAAAAGACTTGACTTGAGGTACTATTTTTAAATTCGAATAAACAGTGAATCATTCATTCAGTCTGTCTTTCCTTTTTTATGAAACCATTGGCTGAACAACTATGTAGCACGCGTTCTCGTAAATATCCAGGAAGTACATACCGACGCGAGGAATCGGCCATAAATATAGGTATATAGTTTGAATGATTGATCACCTTGGGAAATCCCAGCAAGTAGCATTTTTTCGTCTGGCTCTACTTTAAATGACTTAAACCCAATGTAAATATAAGATTACGCTTCCGGAAGGAAGCTCCAGGATATCGATTTCTCAAATGGTGAAGAAGTTAATCAGTGATATAAAGACAATTGTTCAAGCTGATACTTAAAGACTGAATACCGGGTTTTCCCTTTTTTTCAACTCTTTTGTAACAAATTTGTAATTATTGATTTACTGGGATATCATTGTATAAATGAATAAACGGATGTACAGAAATACAAGAAAATGGAATGAAATTGACTGAATGAAATTGACTGAATGAAACAGGTGCATTTCGATTAATAAGAAAACTTATTAATGAGATAGGCACTTTGGTCTCGTGGATCCTTTCATAATAGTCTGGAGATCGAGTAAGAGTAAAGAATGCTACGTCATCCGTGGATATCTTCTCTGAAATGAGAAGGAGAGTGAATCGCCACACTTCCGTTTTCCCCTTCTTTTTATTATCTTACGGAATTCGTGACTCGGCTATCGACTTAAACTTCCAGATAATCCGGAAGCGGTGAGTCCATGGGGAAGTGGAAGTGCGTCAGACAAGAAGAGGGAAAGGATAGAAGTTTGGAATCAAGTTAGCTCTTTCACCAATCGTTATAGTCTCGTTTGGTGTAAGCTATAGCCAATGATACAAAAACCCAGAAATCACACTCCAAATCTTCTTCTGCGACCTACACCAACTCTAACCCGAGAGTTTTGACGATATGTGACGTAATGGAATGTCGTAGTGCGTGACGTATGTACCCTCGTGTAATCAGACGTCCGCTTAAATTTGCACAAATTTCTTGAAGTGATTGCTATCTATTGAAGTCATTGGAACCAATTCTCATAATGAATGACGCAAAAATAAATTTAGTTGTCTTATTTACCCTGATGAGTATCGATTATAGTAGCATTTTTATTTATAAGTGCATTATTATCAGCATTAAGAAATCTTTTTTAAAATTACAAACTGCAGAGATTTTCATATTCTTTATTCCAAAACAGTTTAAAAAGTATAAGTTTTCTGTAATCATTAAAGAAAAACTACGCAGTTCGGTACGCCTCTCTGAAGAAGATTGAACTATCATCTTATTAGTTCAAAAGAATGCGGCTTTGTTATGATTTTTCAAATCGGAGAAAAATGAGTAGTCACATGCATAATCAAGAGGTTTGAACTGGTTGTGACTGACCTATCTCATGTGGAAAAATCTGCTACTTCTACGCATTTAATTTTATCAAATCTATTAAAAAATATTTTTACCAGGGAAATGAAAATATATTTCATTTGATAGAGTTTATTATTCACTTGTGCGGAATGCTTTGTTGAAAATAGAGAAATAGTAGTGTTTGATAAGCAAGGCATTTAAATAATATTTTCAATTAGATCAGTTACAAATGCGCGTCATATTTTTTTATTTTTCATCCTCTTTATTTTCCTCTGAGTGCAAATATTATAATCATAATGTGACATAAATAACGAGGAGAGTTGTTACTCCCACGCACTATGACATGACTGTATCGTATATATGGGTTTCCCTCAGCTGATTTGTACTAACGGGGTTAAGTGGTGACTAGTGTTACGTAGAAAACGTAAACGCGAACCACCTTGTAAAAAGAACAAAAGCTTAATTAATGAGTCAACGATGTCATTTGCTCCCTAGAAAACAAATGTGCTTTCCACAGAATTCGAAACTAACATTGACCCTCAAATGTTGAATAATTCTGGATCGTACTTTATGTAATTAACTTTTTTTCTTTATCAAATAAAGTAACTACCAAGAAGCAATTCAAGAAGTAAATTGAATGGAAATCTCGTTTTTTACAAAACCTTCCCTTGAAACTCATGCACTTGAGCCTGACGCAATTTAAAAAAAAACTGTTGATTGTGACGATTTTAATGTTTCTTTTATTTTCTTCTTTGGAAGTATGATTTGTTTCCTCAAACTGTAAATGCAAATTAACAAACACCTGATGTAATTTTCAAATATTTACTACAAGCAGAAAATATTTCATCATTTCCCACGAAAAGTGTAACCTTCCCTTGAAACTAAATAATCGCACCTGATGCAATTTGAAAATCTCTTGATTCTTGAAACGAAAGTTTAGTTTTTATTTGCTTCTGTGGAATTGTATCAGTGATTTACTTTAATTTTTTACTCAAATTAGAATTGTGCCATTTTCTTAATAAGTTGCACTATGTACTTATTCCACTTAAAAAAGGGAAAATAGTTGACTATTTATTGCGTCCATAACTCTTATCTGTTGAAATTGTTCAATTTTGATAAAAATTCTATTGACAATAAAATCTAAAGAAAGCGAACAGTTATCTTCTTCGATATATCTCCCGGTATCCGTTATTTAAACTCGAGTTTTCAAAGTGGTCAACTCAAAAAAAAAATCAATAAATAAAATATTACAAGAAATGTGGGATTCGATTTTGATAAGAGGTTCGTTGCACTCAGAGGATGTCACACGTGTCTTCGGAGAACCAATCCATTTGTTCTGTAGTACAAAACGTGCAAAATTCGCGGAGCGGTCACCGCGACGCGCGTATTCGAAAAAACACTTAAAGGTGATTCTCCAAATGAACCTAACGCGAACGCATACGTATACGCGAACGCGTACGCGTACGCGTACGCATAGAAAAGTACAGTTGGTACTAGTTACTTTTCTACGCGTACGCGT
>CAJFCP010000089.1:853826-896819 GCA_904066005.1 Synergus itoensis
TAACGCGGAGCGGAGCGGCGGCTTAGGATTGTTTGTGGAGTCACCTTAAAAACCAGTCAAAGTGGAAAAGGCGGTAGCAATTTCTCGTTCGAGTAATTATCGATTCGTGTGGTCCGCGATGTAAGAGGTTGGGGACAAAAGAAGCGGATAGAGACATCGGTCACATTCCGTGGTATACGAAGGCACGCGGATGAGCTTTTCTTTCTCTCTTTCTCCATCGCTCTCTCCTTCATCATTTCTCCCTTACTCTGCTCTGTTTAACATTTTCGGCCACGTTGGACCACCCAGGATTTTGTTTCGACGCAATATGCAATGCGTGCTGTATATACCGCGAACAAAAAGCTTCTCTTCGCAAGAGAACTGATCGGGCGATCAGTCCAAAAAGAATTCTATTGCGATTTCCGAATCGCGAGAACAGCGAATTTAGTCCGAGCATTTTACAGCACAGAAAAAAGAAAATGGCTGAATTTACCATTTAAAATAGTGAACATGCTCTCTAAACGCATTTTTCCAGGAATTTAGTAAGTTCTACTATTTAAAATTGTCATTTTTGCAAAGAAAATTGCAAACCCTGTTTTTTCATTGCAAAAGTTACAATTTGAAATAGTAAACGTTACTAAATTCCAGAAAAACTGCGTTCAGAGCGCATGTTAATTATTTTAAATGGTAAATTCAGCCTTTTTCTTTTTTCCGTGGAGGGGGGTGAAAGAATAAATAAAAAGTATGATCATATTAAAGTTGTGCAAATTCGAATGTCAAATGACAATTTTTGATATTTCTTTTACGATAGGTATATTAACTAGAAATTCTTAAATTTTGAAATCTTCAAGGATAGATTTGAAACTCGTTCCAATTAGTTCTTCGAGTCTGTAAATTTGAAAAGCTTCAAAGTCTTAAATAATACTGGAATTCGATTCAATATCTATTCGAGGAATAAATATTTACGATTTTATAATCTTCAGGAGTGTTTTCCATTTTCTGAATATATTTGCGAATTCAAAAACTCTTCAATTATCAAAATACTTGGTATTATTCAATCCAATAACATGAAAGTTATCTCATATCATTTCCGCTTGAAAAAAACAAAATAGTCAGACTTGTGTTCACTTTTGGTGACTCAATCAAAATACCCGTGAGTCTAAGATTTCTACAATTTAAAAAAAAAAATCAGTAGATTTATCTGTCTCGAGAGTTAAAATCTTAAAATTTGATTTTGGCTAGTAGACAAATCTGTCAACTGTCAGAAGAATGGACTATTCTAATCTAATATTTACATTATTTTCTCGGAGCTTATTCACGAGGCTCACCAGATTCAAATAGTCGCATCTATAGATGGTGATGAGCCAATATTTTTTCAAAACATAGTGCCATCCTTCATTTGTTGCTTGTGATGAAACAACGAATTCTTCTGAGACGATGAATTAATTTTTTTGTGGTTATTTCAGATATTTGGAAAGGTAACTACACTCACACTGTGGATTGCCTCACATGGTACTTGATTAAATTTACAGTTTATGTAGACGCAAGAGCAGAAGAAATTGTCTAATTAATTGATTCACTTGAAATTGATTCTCAAAATCACGTTAACGTGAAAAATAAAAGACAGGAAACATGTGACATTTGTGGTCGTAAACCTTTCGACTGTCATTGCTGAGATTGCTGCCTGCGAGTAACTCATTTGAATAATTGGTTGTAATTAGTAGAATATGTATTATGTTATTTAGTATTGGAAAAACCTTTTCTCAGGAATATTATTTTTCTTCTACAGGAATATTCTGTGAAGTCGAATTGTAAGTAGTTCAAATTTTCTGAGAATGAAAGCAGCTGGATAAAAACAATGAATTGTGATGTTTACCGGTTCGTATGAGAGATAAAATAAAATCACAGCCTGGATTTCCAAAAAAGCTGCCATTTTAAAAAAGCTCTCCAGCAATAAATTCAGCTTCATGATAAGCTTAGGATCGCGCACAAATACAAGCATTTCACCTTGCACCTATCCTTCACAATTCGCACAAATAATTGCCACTAATTAAATATGACTATGCCACTGTTAAAAAATCTCTCAACGAATATCACAGTTTACTCAATCATAACACAACTTTTAAGTTTAAAATCCATACAATTCCGTAATCAGTAACGAAACCGTGCATTCTCCTCGAACGGAGAGTACTGAACTGGTATTATTACTAATGAAACCGTAAACATTGTTTATTTACATTCAACACATACAAAGTCAAAGTTATCATTCTGAATATTTATTTCCTATTCACACGAAACCTCTTATGTTTATATATATTTATAGATTCATTTATACTTAATCAAATGAAAAATGTGTTTCATTTTTCTATTGCTGTAATTACTACAGATTTTAAAGTCATTGATTGCTGACTCACTTTCAGAGTAATATCTACTTAGTCTTTTATTAAAAATCACTATTAATTCTACCAATTTCACTTCAATTGCATTCTTCAAAGGTTAAATCCATCGTGTAATTTCGAAGAATAAAATAAAAATATCCAATTAAGCAAAATAAAATGAAGACGCTCCAGTACTTTCTTCCTGCAGTATTGCAGAAACTTCCTCAGAGAAATCAAAAGCACAAACCATGCTCCAACAAACCAGGCTTATTTTAACCTCAAGTAGAACCATCTAAATCGTCTAAAGTGGTTGATTAGCATTGGTGAATGGTATAGGTTGAGGATATGATCCTAAGACACAAAATAGTCACAGCTTGCTCTTCCTCCTGCTTGATTCATTTATGCATGTCTGTCTATATTTTTAGCGAGTGATCGGTGAGTGTAGTGATGGTGGTAACACTACTGTCTACAGGGAAAGCGTTTACACCAACTTTATGCCAACATTAACTCGTATATTAGGTCATCTCGCGGGCTTGGCTTGCATAATGATCAAGCGTTTCTGTCACCAAAGACTAAGCCGATCGCCTCACCTTAAAACTGATCATTGAAATAGTATTTCCACGATTATAAAAACTAACTCTTTTATAAGCCTGTATATTATTTCATTTTTGAGGTTCACAGCTGACAAAAATTGGCTGGTTATCGTGTCAGAGGCACAGCAGTCTTTTATAAGAATTGATAAGAATTCCTGAGATTCCAATCGTATTCCCAGATTTAGAAAATGTCATTGATATTACTAAGAGTTCTTTTTCAAATTCGATGACGTTGTGTTTGGTGCGAATATATATTAATACCCCGGGAAATATTTCAATGTAGTTTCGTATAGCGCCAGAAGAACGTGATGATATTATAAACGTGACAGCTCCTTTTTATTGAGAACGACTTCCAGATTATGTTTATTTTTAGATTAAAGAATTACTCATTCAATTATATTTATACGATATACCTATGCGTAGCTGATGATAATCGAAATTTGACACATATAGATGAGTCATATTTGTCATTTTCTTAAAATCGAAAGAGTTTTGTGGATAAAACTGATAAAAGTGATAAAATGTAAAGAAAAAGAGGCATGAATGAAAGGATGTACATATAAATTTTAATAGTTGAATGAACTGATGTAAATTGTGATAAACGAGACCCCTAATTTATTTATACGAAGACACGAATTATTGTGGTTTCCAAGGGTCAATGCAAATTTAAATTTTCGTCTGGACGATATCCTCATTCTTAGATTCTGTTCCAAGAAAAATTCTCATTGCCTTTCTTTTCTTTGTATTAGCACCATTTTAAAAAACTTGGATTTTTGATAAAAACGAGGGGGGGTCAAGTTTTACACAAATCTAATTACCTTCTCTGATGAGAATGTAATAAGAATATTGTGTTATTCTTGAGAGATATTAGGTATAATTGATGACAATGATATCCAGCAAAAGATGCATTGTATCGAGTACACTCCTCTGAATCCATCATCTTCTTTGTCTATCAAGGCGAACGGCTCATAATCAAAACATTATATAACGCGATGTATCTGCAATTATTTATGTCCCTGAGTCGATACTACTAAGATAAGCCATTGACATAATATTGTACAATCACATAAAAATCAATAAAAGAGGTAAGGATAGAGGTAATAGCTTTACCAATCATAATATTTACCTGTATAATGCATATAAAATTTGTAGATAGAGAAAAATTATACACTTTTTTAAACATGGTGTATGATAATGCTTTATATATTGGATATCGAATCTATAGCTTTAAAAGAGTAAATGTCACTCCGTTTTGTGAGAAAGCCCACGTAAGTTCAATGATAGATATATAACATAACTATTAATAGAAAAAATTACTCTTTGCTTCAATAGTTCATACAAAAGAATTACACCCCATCGGAAGAATGTCGTTGTTTGGCAACGGATGCGAGTCCTTCTCCGCCTACGTTTTTACGACTCTTCGACTCATCGCGAAAATATACGTCACAGGATGTCGCAGGAATGCAATATGTATTGGAATTTCGTTTTACAGAAAATGTACGAGTAGAAAACAGTACTCACCTTAATATCAAGCAGAATGTTAATCGGCCCTTGACAACACCTGTAACAAAGGATTTTCATTAGTTTTCAGTTTCATTGTGTGAAAGAATAATTATAGCTGTAATATGTAAATTATGTATGTAAAATATGTAAAATAATGAAAAATAATGCGAAAATGCATACAATAATCTTAATAATCTTAATAAATCAACTCGCAGCGAATGAAAATAGAAGCAGTGAACTTTTTCTCTATACTGAAAGGGAAGTTGATCGATTAGTTTTAAAGGAAGTTGTTGCCATACCAAGATGACTATTTAATGGAGTTTATCTCTTCCATTTCAATTTTCCAAGTATTCCATCAAACAAGTCTTAGAGAAAAATTTGGCAATCGAAGGAAACCATATTTGGTCGCTAAATACATGATTGCAGTATACGAAACTTCCCAGAAGTCGCTCAATAATTATCGAACTATGTGAAAAGAGAGCCATCGATAGTGTGGAGCACGCGAATTATTGTTTTTGTTAAGGTGTGCCGAGGATCGTTTCTGCCGTAAATTCACACATTTCTTTGGCACTACACTTTCATTGCGTCACACGTACCGCGTTCAGTGTACAAGCAGGAAACCATTGACCCCAATTGTCAAACAAAACGGCTGTGACATGTTATTTTCTAGAAATCCTCTATTTTTCGATGATCCGCTATTAACTAATAATCTTAATCTTAATTTTATAATTAAAATGTAAGTAAATACGTAAAAAATATGTATACATATATGTATGTATAAAATATGTAATCTCAGAGAAACTTTAGTCATAAATGCATATTTCAGTGCTAGACGCGTGAGAAACTATTTGCAAGAATGGTATTTCGAGAAGCGTTTTCCACTAGAAATCCCTCGGGACTGAACAGAGTTTTACCAGGAGCTGATAAGAGCAAGTAGCTCGAACTCTTTCTGCTATCCAGCTGAGAGTACAAGACATCTATCGACCAAGAGATGGTGAGACACCTGCTGCACGCATTTCCGGGTAATCCAGAGGGATTTCGCTTGGGAATTCAACCATCTTAGGTGTAAAGTCTTAGGGTTAAAATTTTCTGAAGCGCAGTGCAATGGTATTCGTAAATTGTGTACCGCGTAAAGAAATCCTGACGTCGCATACTGAGAAGAAGTTGAGAATAATATGTTAGCAGCAAGGCATCTGTTCTGGAATTTGAGCTTGCATGTGCATATCTGCACAAGCAGTGCAGTAGTCTGAAGAAAATCCCACCAAGATATGTTGCTTAATATTTCAAAGAAATTATCACTCACAGTACAATATACATACCAACATCTGAAAGCTAAAAAATCATGTTTTGTAAATTATGTTCGGATATTTTTATATTCGGGAACATCCAATAACAAAAATTTTGAACATATGATGATCCATATCATCAAGACTCCCACATCATTCAAGACTAAATGTGGAATTTTAAAAACTACAAGTTCGCATAAAGTGACTGTTGTTATGATTGACATTTCACGTGCGCACTTTACATACTGTGCATACTAAGAAAAAAAGTCTTCCAGTCACTTCCTTCGAGTGATTCACCGAGGTGTCGCCGTTCGCCATCCGTTGGAAACTCGAATGCAAGACCTCCATGATAGGGTCGAAATGCATCGCAGAATATCACATTACTCCCTTGAAGGTGGTGGTGCACCTGTGGCATCATCCAGCTTGATCCAGCTAGCCACGCATTCTCGAGCTAAGACGAGATCACACCACATATTGGGACTCTCTATCAGTTTGTCGCTCACAAACGATAAGATTACCTTCAGTGTTTGTGGTGTATACATATACAATATACATATAATGCGACCCACACTCTGCAAGGTGTTCGGCTAATAACTTCATTCATATTCGCACGCCATTCAGCTATATCAGGCATTATACGATGCCTATACATCATATATATATAGACCATGAAGAGTGGATTGTTATCATTACACTTTAGAACAGCATTCATTCTATTCTTCATATAGTCTAATAATTTCAATGTATCTAAGATAATATAAGATAATATAAGACAAAGAGTAAAAAATGAGCAAAATCATTGCAATACTGCAGGGAAGGTCAGGTAGAATCCGATTAGACATGGTGCTAAAACTATTTTATTATATCAGTAATGGGAAGTCCCAAAATGACTGACGTGGATTGTCAAACATTGTTATATCAGATTATCACTTCTTCTGAATATCATTGTCGTCAGACACGCCAGGGTGATCATTCTCAATTACGGAAGCAGGAAAGTGGAGCTCCATGTACTAAATTTGTTTACATATTATTCGGGTATGCCCACGAATTATTTTCGTTAAGCTTGTCTTTCCTCTATTATACTATCATCCACTCAGAACCTAAAATGTTTTGTAGTTCGGATTTCAAATATAGTCAAAGAAGTAGACATATCACTTAAGGTGTACCTTTTTTAATCCAATGAAACATTCTTAGAAAATGCTAAAATTAGACGTATTCTTCTAATGACGACATGTGGCATTTGTACAACGTTCAAGGTAACTTTGATGCAACTTTGCAACTTCCGCATAAGGCAATTCGAATCTTGACTAACGCGAGTAAAAATATTCAAGAAATGGCATTCAATATGAGCTACTTAATTCTTGACTCAACTAGGTTTTGAGTTAAAAGAATAATTATATAATGTTAGGAGGTTATTAAACCTGAAAGAAGAATCGATATAGGTAAATGGACTAATGTTCCCTTTGATTAGAATTGATAAGTTGCTGGTCTTCTAAAAGCCCTTCGGGTGGCCTACTTGATTCGTCATCGCGGAGGCCCATGAATTTCGAGCGCAGTCGCTAAGAATCAACCAAGAGGCGATCGTTAAGTTGTTGAATCACCGCATTTGATTCCCGGAAAGCTTCATTCATCTCCAAGCAATGTCTCGGCCCGTACGGGAATTCTTGCGGAATCGATGCACGGTTTTACGGAAGGCAGTTGCTAACACTGTTTTAGCCTCATTCAATTCGCGGTCACGGTTGCCATTTAATCCAGGTCGCCGGTCTCCTACAGTATAAGTACTACGCAAATTTCGAGAAAATTTCGTCACTGCCTCTGGAGTACGATCGTGATTCAATCACTTCCAATCTTCGGGATGACGATTGCGTGATTAAGAAGCTATTTTTGGCCACTTATGAAACACGATAAGAAATTAAGTCTTTCAATCTTTTCACCTGATTGAAGAACTTTGATTAGTGCAACTCAAAGTAAGTGGTTTTTAACATGCAGTAAATGTCGTAATAAATCACATTATTCAAGTTTACTGCACAAATTTCAAAGAAATAAAAATCAGGTGCACAAGTTTTCATGAAGCATTGATTGCAAATTATTCATGAATATTGTGATGTGGGAATTCCCCCTCGACCTTCGACGTCTATTTGCACTTTACTTGTACAGTAAAGATTAGTAGTTAAGTTATCCCAAGCGTCACAACTTTATCGTTTATGCCTTGTTAGTGATGAATTACTCTGCGGTTTTTATCAATAAAGTGCTACACCTTTATTGCCTCTGATATATTCTGTAGGTTCCAAGTTCCATTCATTGTATCTATATATAATTTTGGATAACCATAATAGGAAAACAAGTGCACACGTAAGAGTTTAAGGAATGCCATGAATCACTAGAAACGGACTTCTTATTTTAAAAGAAGTCGCGCGCGTATGCATGGACCAAATTCTGTCTTCGTTTAGTCGAGAATTTCAGCTTCTTGCGCAATATCCCGTTAACGGTAGTTGTCTCAAATTCTTAGTCGCGAGACCACTTTGAACTTGTGCCAACTTTCTCCCATAGGATATCCGGCTCTTGATCTTTTGCAATAAGGACACCTAACATTGAAATCAGTGGTCTGAAATCGCTATTGGGCGATCCCGAAAATACGTCACTGGAATTATTTGTGACGTAGGATTAAATAATGTTATGTAATTTACGATGAAAGTTCATGCCTCTACTATTTTACACCAGCTGTTGCATATTTTCCATAGAATCGCATATTTTTAAATGACATTGTTCTAAAAGTGATCTAGATTCTACTTCCTTGACCTCTTAGTCCTTAATGGCCTTAATAAAGTCTTTATAATTGCTTCTATCTATAAGAGAATTTGCTCAAATGCACAATCTAACGACCTATGCTCGGAAATCTAGAACGTTTATCAGCAAGCGATCAAGCGATCAACTTCCAATTATTTTCAATAAAAATGAAAGTGTAAAGGTGTGATTCGCAAACTTTATTTATTGTTAAATTTATTATTAAATTTATTTTTGTTTCTAGCATTTAATATCATAGATTCTTTAATACTAAAATTAAAAAAGTGTATCTAACTTTTTTGAAAATTATTTACTAGTTTTACTTCCGGTAGGGAGTTATGTAACTGACCTACTACTGTTGCTACTACTAGTGCTATAAATGTCTGAGCATCATCGATCATATACACTCGATAATAGCCAGTTCACTAACAGATTGATGTGCATTAATTATTGCTACTTAATCAACCGGAAATTTGTCTCTGTCATGTAAAAGTGTAAAACATGAAACAAATGTTATTCAAATTTTTTGAATACCTGTTATGGATGTTACTAAGTAAAAGCTCATTGACCCTCACAGTAATTCCTTGTGTGATACGTGTAATTTAAAAAAAACGGCGATATCTTCATTATGACCCCATCCGTCTGTAAATTAGCATACTCGTAATTTTATTCTCATAACTTGAGGGAATCCAAAGAGCGCAAGGGAATAGAATAAAGTTGTAGATGACTAGATGGCATGTAGCTTTACATGACGAGTGATTAAGGCTTATAAAAAAAATTGACAAACGGACACGGTGTTTAATTATAAAACAAATATAATGTGATGTTTAATTAATTTTTGCATCTATCTTTTATAGTGGTGATCGAAAATATTTTCAGAGCCTTGTTACTTCTGCAAGAATGATGAAGGCGACATTCTTTAGGGCTCGCTTTGGGGTAAACGATTGACCTATTTGGGGAGACTATATATATATATAGGTTTGGTTTCTTATTTATTTGCTTCAGACTCGTGCCTGTCCCAATCTGTCTACAATGTGATTTTGAGACCGGAGAACCTTTATTCGGTCTCTCTACTTCTAATGATTCAAAATTTCTTCCATAGAGTACAGACAGCACTTCGTATGAATCAATCGCACAAGTGTATCGACCCACAATGACGTTAAAGTTGCACAACAAAACGCGCCGGTAATTCCAACCTTAAGTAGCCGTTACCTCGCCCGATAGATTTCTCGCTTGACGATCCTCCTTGAGAATCGTTGCACGATTCTTAATTCACATTGATGTTGAACATTTACAACGAAAAAATGATCAAGAAGAGCAAAAGCTAAAAATATTCAGAGAAACCCCAACTTCTGTACTAGTTAATGATTCAGAAAGATAAAAACACGATATAAATTGACAATCGGTATTTTATCAGAAAAAATTAAAAATAGAATTATGAATGTCATGGTGACTCAAAACTCGAGCATTTTTTAGTCTAAATGAATCAGAGTTTACATACAAACATACGTAATTATTTTACTTTTGATTACGTGTCACATCCGTAACTCTTAAGTAATTTAAAAAGTTTCCTTGCTGATTGTGCAGAATCCTCCGCTAGCAAACTTCGCGGATTTATAATCCGCTAGTTCAAGGAAACTTCCTTTTAATACGTTTGTGAAACAATCAGTAAATTTCCTTTTAGCTCATTTCCTATTCGATTAGATTACGAATAGGAAATTTTTGTTTTTAGAAAATTTTCTTAAGGAAATATCAGGAATAATAATAATAATAATAATAATAATAATAATAATAATAATATCAGGAGTATATCACAGATTTGTTTCGAACCCCTGCTGCACGTGTATTGCTTTTGATTTTTAATGCAAGAAAGTAAATGGTGTCAGCTATAAATGAGTGAAAGTTAAATGCAATAAGGCCAATGTGAATCACCTGCTTGGTATCGAAATCATTGGTTCTAAAGTGAAATAATTCTCTCTCTTGCACCTTTGCTTTTCATTGACAATTTTATCGGTGTTTCAAGCAAATCTTGTTGATACTTTTCAGATGAAGTGATAGATGGATGGATGAATGGATCCATGACATTTTTTACACTCTCCCAGCAGGACTTTAAGTATATATAGTTTTTTATTTTGCACTAAACGCAAATTGACGAAAGAAGACCTTTGACATAAAACTAGATGACATGTACCTGTTAATCAAGTTAATGCTCAGAATGTGCGGTCAGTGACACGTGTGAGAAGTGTGTATACTATTACATTAAGCGTGCTTACCCGTTCGACCGCCTTTCGAATGTATAATATGGGTATGCGAATGAGTGTTTCTCTGTAGAGTTTTATATGCAATGTGTATAAAAACACGCTTCATATTAATGTGTGTATATGTATATATACATAGCGACATAGATCGGCGACCTTGGCCCGCTGACCATGAGAGCAGTTGTGTTTGTGGCATTCAGAATTTCTTGATGCAGATTATTCATCAAACCATTCATTTTATTTAATGGGATAAAAATAAACAAATAAAGATTAATAAACTCCATTTTCATTGCAAATTACACTTTTTAATAAAATTTCAAAAATGTATTTCCATGCCCAAACTGGATTTCATACAAGAAAGCAAATTTCGCTCTAGCGAAGTTTTTCGTTAAACTAAAAAAAGTAAAAATAAAAATAAAATTGGCTGATTCTCAGCGTGGCTATTACTAATCTTTTCAGTTTACTTTATGTCACCGAAACAAATGGGCGTTCCTGGTTTCATTGATAAATTAAATTAGGATGACACTGGAAACTTAAAAACTCTAAAAACTATGATGACACATTTAGGCGGTTATGACTCATGAGGAAATCTTTGATAGAACAGTAGTAACGAAAAATATTATCAATTTTTAAATTTCGTCTCAAAATCCCAGAGGAAAAGAATTTTTCTAGACTCATCTGGTGGAGGGAAGTGATTGACTTGAGTAAATGTGTTTGGATTTCAATAAAGATTTATAAACTGGAAACCAGGCCTGAGCTGGTCAGTACGGGACCACCAAAATTCCCTTAGCTTCTTCAAGGATTATTTTTTTGAAAAATTTTCAGTATTGAAGAAAAAACTTGGCAGGAGCGGAAATTTTACTAATCTTTGGAAAGAATGGTGCGGTGCAACGTTTATCAATTTAATATTCTCAAGAGACGCCTTATTCAATTAACCATTTTATTGTTAATGAACTTGTCTATGTCAATTCCAGATTACTGTTTTGCGCATTAAACCACATTGTTTTCACTCTACTTAGTTTACTTCAATCAATAAACGGTATAATGCGCTATTGTTCGCCATTATCTATCTCCCAAATTACGTAAAATTTCAAAGTATTAATTCGTGCATTAATTTAGAACAATAAACGTTGAAGAGAGTCATCTAAATTTCTCAGGTTCTGGAACTAAATAATTGTAACAATATTTTCTAATCTAGATCTATCAGAGAGAAATTTAAAAAAAAATATTATTTACTATGTCCTTGAATAATCATAGTGAAGAGAGGATCGGTATGTTCCGTTGTACCGAGAGGGCGTTCCACGAAGGTATATTGGAAGGTGCCGATGAAGTCATCAGCAATTTGATTAAGTAATGGCAATAACGACTGTGTCATTACACGGATCATTTTCTCCGTGCAAGGTCTTTTCTTGGCTGTCATTTATATTCTTGCATCGTTTTGTCTACTTTGATGGAAAATTTCCTTGCAGGTTCCTCTTCAATGCAGGGGAATCTGTATTCATGATTTTCCATAACGACAACGAACGAGAAAGGAATTTGCAAATCATGCGAATTAGACATCATGTTCCGCGGGCATGTGGAAAATTCAAACAAGATCTTATTTGTGCTATTCATAATTATTCGGGGCCAGGCTAATTAATAAATGTTAATTGCTTTAGAGTTTATTTTCAATCAGTCTTTGATTTTCGGTTCAGTAATCTTGCAATGATTTAGCTTGAAATTATTTGAACTTCTAACAAACCGTTGATTTTGAAAAAAGATAATATTACTGTGCGAATTAGGACGTGTTTTTTTACATAGAAGAAGTTATTTTAGAATTGTACTTTTCAGCATAATTCCATAATAAGATGAATAGACATTTCTTGGAAAAAGGTTAATCTCCGGAACGAAGAGGGTAAAAAATAGCAGAAATGCCTCTCGATAAATCTATGCCATTTTTCGTAAGAATATAATTCTTATCGTAGTTTTTTTCATCATACCACTCAGAAAAAACATTTGATTGAACCAACAAAAATTTTGTTGGTTCAACCATAGAAATTATTTATTATACGGACAACAACGGATAATCTAATATTTTCTTGATGAAAGTAAATTTCTATTGTCATAATTGAAAAAATTTTCTTAAAGGAAATGGGATCAACAAAACAATTTTGTTGAATGAATAAAATTATTATTCTGAGTAAACGTACGGGTTAAGGGCATTTTCCAGAGATCATTTTAGGATCAGCAGATGCCTAAGACCTAAGTTTGTGATGATCTTCATGTTTGAACATCGCCAGCACGCGTGCAGCTTGCTCTTAGCATTCGATCACCTGGCTCTATCTCTTTTGTTGGATGTCTAGCGGCTGCTGCCAATGCAATGCCCAACTTGAAATGCTTCCAATTTAAAAAAAAAAAACTCAAGATTTGTAAAATTTCTAAATATTTTATGTATTTCAAGTGAGAAAAGAGTTTAAAAATAAATAAATATATCTTTGAAAAAATGAATATATATAATTATATAATATATACAATTATTATTATATTATACAATTTTAATTAAATAATTAAATTAGTTACATACTTTTATGATTTTTATATAATATCTGTAAAAGATACTCGACTCAAGTAATCATCTTGAATATTGATTCTAGAGAAGTTATGGAAAATGAAAAATAAAAATAATTTTTACGATATTATTTTTTCGAAATTGTAAATAATTATAAATTTAAATAAAATAGTGATTCTCGAATCAATAGAGACATCTGTAGAGAGAATGATTAACCCGTTTGTACACCTACACAGAAATATCCACGCAACTTCTCGTGAGTCATGGACACGCATTTGCATAAATAACAAGACTTCCTTACCGATTAAAATAACCTTCCATATCGGCAGTGGGAAAAATAATTCAACATTATTGTTATTTGCATTGTAAAATGTTTTGAAATTTTTTTTGGTGGAAGACGTTAATTAGTTATGAATTAATGAACGCCGGAATTCAAATAAAATGTAATTCTTCTTCTTATTAAAAAAAAAGTTTTGTTGTTCGAACAAGAAATTTGTTCGAATCACTCCAAGTAAAGCGAAACGCCTATTTCTGTATCCTAAAGCTAAATATACAACCAATTTTTAAAAACTCATTATCCTTGAAGTGGATTATATTAATCTTTCAAATAATAATTGCTCTTATTTGGAACTGATGGCAGAGTTGACTTTAGGATCCAGAAATTAATTATAAACTTCGAAATTCTATCATCAACAATAAAATTATTATTATTCTTTTTATAAGTTTATATTTTACTCACGGATTGTATTCAGTGAATGCAGAATACTTATCACGAAATTATACTTTGTATAATGATGTGATTGTCACTAGACTTAAATAATCAGTTTTTGATAAATGAAATTTGATGAGTTTTTTACTTTATAACACTGTCTTTCATAGGAAAATTGTAATTTGCTTCGAAAACAAAATGCACGTTACGACTACTTATTGTTAGTAGTTCAGCCGGCGATAGACTGACCACTTTAACTTTTGCATCGCACCTATCGGACCAAGCCAGTCTTATCGATCTCATTCTTGGCGTCGACCCTGAAGAGAATTTGTGCCAACATTCACCGTAATACCAGTTATTACGTTGTACGTCATATGTTCATGTGAAAATCAATTTCTCGACAATATATCCAGATCTTTATTCCCAAAACAAACTTCTAACCCTCTGAAAATTAAAATAGCTTACTATTTTTATTTTCGTTCCGGAAGAAATAGAATTATCTAAATATATGAACTATCTAAATAAAAATAGATCGTAATGATACTGAATTTCAATGGAATTTTTGGTACATTTATCTGTTAGAGATTATTTCTGCCACGGAGGATATGCCCCGTTTTAATTAGTTGAAGGCTAAATAATAAGTGTCACTCGAGTGTTCAGGAAAAGTTTTTAATCTTAGAGAAGAGATGTTTCGTAACGTTATCGGAACAGCGAGAATTAGCTTAAAAATAGTTTAAAGTTTTCCAATCATTTATATAAAATAACTATATATTGAAGAGCAATTAGTAGATCTACAAGGTTGTTCCAGATGATCTGATTCCTCGCCCACTCACTCTTATTAGTGATAGATATAAAGAACTACAGATTTGTAATCTTTCATTTTGTGATATGATTAAATATAGAATTTTTATATATATTATAAAAATATAAATTAAATAAAATGTACTCTAAGGCATTATCGATTACTAACGCTGACAATTGCATGACAATGTTTATCATATGAAAAATACGATTTTCTTCTATTAGACATAATTGTGGAATTAATTGATAAGAACGAACAATTCAATTGACAGCTTAAATGATAAACCTGCAATTTATGAATCATGAATTAATATCTGCTAATGCTTTAAATGAATTATTTATCTGGCACATATATATATTTATCTTTTCTCGATTTCAAACTAGCTTTAAATAATCTTAGACTGCAAGGTTCTCACGATAGAGTAATTGGTTGAGGAAGTTCTGATCGTCAAATTAGTCTCAGATGTGCGAAGGACAACTTGTTGCATAAAGTGCCATCGAGAAATATATAACGCGTTCTTCGAGTGCAAAAAAAACTGCTACAATTCCGGATATGAAAGTATTTACTAATTGCGAGGACATCCATGTGGAATTTGTTGTGTACTTGATGATAACTAGATAAATAGCAAAGAAATAAGAAAAATATTTGAAAATCATCTTTGCGGATTCTATTTAAGTGACTTGTGAATGTAATTTACAGAAACATTTACAGGTTGGTTATTTGTTCATTAAGTACTTGAAGTAAATTCCATCTGCATTCAAAAACATCTGACACTATACTGAATTGTTTCAAGAACCCAGAAAAGGTCCAAAATTTTTGGTAACTAAACAAGCATTCGTTAACAATGAATCAAGTTTCGATATCAAGATCGTATAATTCTTCAGATTAATCAGATTAATATTCGGTCACGTAGCAAAACTGATAACAGTAGTGGAATCTCTAGATCTCTGTTCACGTTTAAGGTGTCAGAGTTTACCACTTTTAAATCAATACTTTGAATGAATTTCTTGTAGAAAAATTATGGAAAATAATTGTTATACAACATACCAGCAACGGATGTCTGCTGATTCCTTAGATCCTTAGTATCCTCGAAGATAACTTTGCAGACAGAACTATCGAACACAAATGATTAGAATGAGCACCAACTTGATGTGGACGCGACTTATATGTTCACGTATGGTTATAAGAATTTGACAAAAGCCAATAAAGGAAACAAAAGACGAAGTGTCTTCAAGGCTTTGGTAACAGTATTGACGACGTAAAACCTCGCCAACGCAAGATCTTTCCGCCTTCAATTCTTGAGGCTATAACTGGCCTCTATTACTTCTAATTCCTCAAATGGAGTCACGTAGGCACCAATATTATAAGATAGAAAACCAGCAAATTTTCGCCTTTACAATTGAAGATTAATTCTTCGCGAAGACCGGAACCGAAAGGTGGATCACACGTGCCTAGTAGAAAAGTACTAGTACAACAATCCGCGTGCTAGTATACTAGTTTGCTAATATGTAGATTGTGGGTAGATGTTCCGCGTACAGTGGAGGCGCTTGCGCTCTCGTGGCGACCTTTATTTACATGAAAACCGGTCCCTCATGTGTGGGTGTGTTAATCACACTTGCAAAGACACTCATGTTCCTCCCGCACATTTTTGATGGTATCGATTTTGCTGAGAGGCGCGACGAACTCTCGCAGAATACCTCCGATAGCAATAAATTTATAACTTTGTAATCTAATTTCAGAATCTAGTTTGTGATAAATTTATACTGTTGAAGAGCAAATAGATCTGATGGAAAATCTGTTCAGTTTATCGATCTTGCTTGAATTAAGAATCAAGTTCAATTAAGAATCGAGTTCAATTAAGAATTGAGTTCAATTGAGTTGAGCTCAACTCAACTCAATTAAATGTTGCAGCTCCAACATTTACTACATTGTCCTCAGAATATTTACTGCTATAATAATTGGTAATTTAAGGATAATAAGTCTTTGAACTTGCAATTATTTTTTTTTTTTTCATAAACTATAAATTTTGTAAGACAAATCACAATCTTTTAATTGTATAGGTGCATACGCACGTCTTGAGGAACTCGAACTCAAGACGTAATGCCTTGCACGTTACGTAATTTTACTCAGCGTGTATTTAAATACTAACTATGCCGCAAACATAAATCTTAACTCCATACACGGAAACATTAAAAAATTATCATTTACAAATGTTAGGGTGGGTTTTTCTAATTAGATTTATTTTTAAAAATATAATTATAGATTAAAAGAGGGCTAAATTGCTGAGTGATGAAAACTGTATGGAGGAATATTTTACTTTTGAATTATGTATTTCTTATAGAAGACCGGGTGTCTAAACGAAATGTCAAAACACAGTTAGGCCTTTAATTCAATAATAGATTGTTCGGAGAAGCCAGAAGCACCCTTAATTCATAGAATCATTATACTATAACTCAATTACTAGACTCAGAAAGGGATAGTTGTTAATTTGAAGGTCAAAAAATTTAGGGGTTCAAAAATGCTAGTCATTTGATAGATTCAACTTTCCAATGAACCGATCTAGGATTTTTCTACATCCTTGAATGCTTACAAACGAGTGATCACTATCCTAACTTATTTATGTCGTTTGAACCTGTTATTATCATCTGAAGATGAACTTTAGGTACACATGATTTATTATCGATGCAAATTTATTCAAAACCATATTATCATTCGTGCATGCATTAAAAAGTTGCTGATAAGTTAAATATATTTTATAAAAAGTAATTGGAATTTTCGAGGCAAGTTTATATTTAAAAACTAATTACTATGTTAGAAAAAATGTTGATTTGTTAAATTGTAAACAAATTATCAGCTATTTTCCGGGGATTTCCAAGCGTCTATGCAAGACGTATGAATGAGAAGAATTATCTCTTTATATACCAAAGTCAAAGAAGATTTTCTGATGATTTCATGCGATTAGTCATTATTTAAATATACAAAATGTTATTTTTGAGTGTAACGATTTTAAAATGTCTGAACTGAAGTTCAGGTGAATTATTTGTCGGAGTCGTTGGTTGTTTACGTGGAAATGTTGAGTTAATTCCAAGAGTCATACATGAATTTATCAGCGTGAACCTAATTTTGATATGAAAATTATCCATGAAGATTTGGGATTATTTTGGATTTGTTATGAAGGTACATTGGAATACTTTTATATTTAATTTCTGCAAATCGTCTGCTTCTTAAATTTTAGTAGATGGCGAGGTTTTTTGCACGACATTCCTTGGAACTAAATACGAAGGTTAATCCAAGTTGCCTTGAGATTTCTCCTTTCGAACGAAAATGTAGTTTGGTCAACTGCCGATCAATGAGATTAAGCTCCCCCATATTATGTCCAACAATAACATTAAACTCTACTGCATTGGCAGAAAATCAATTTTCATTTTTGTATGAAAGGAACACGTTCCAGAATAGCACAATTCTAATTTATTTGTTATTGATGATTGCAAATTTTAATAAACAACTTAATGAAAAAAAAAAACATTTGGGGTAATACTATTTTATGGACTTTACCAGATATAATACTTTAACAGATCACTGTAGATTAAAATATAGATCAGCTTTAACGATTTAAAAACTTCAAATTAGATATTTTCTCTAACAATTTGACAAGGTAAAAAAGTGTTGCGTTTTTAGATGACCTGGTTCAGTGGATCCAGTGTCCTTAGATTCATTGAGTTTTCTCCTACCCTTTGGCAAATTGTAATCACACTACGGATAATTTCGCTTCTGCGTGAAGCTCGTAGTACCGACCGACTGATTTGATGTCGATAGAAACGGTTTAGATCAAGTGGTTGTGGACCAATCGTGAGACTGATATCTGACGGTGCCACGCCCCACCAAGCCTCCGGAGAGATCGGCGTCCGGTCCATGGATGCTTTGGTATATCAGAGCTGGCTTGAAATTGTCTTTATTCTCCATGACAACTTGAAAATGATTCGTGTCAATATAAAAACCTCCACCCGCATGTAGAGCCGTAAAAATGTTGGCACTAGCTTACCAAGCAAACGGGAATCTTCCGCGTATTTTTGTCCAGCTAAATATCCATAAATATTCGAAAAAGAAGTCCTTAGATGAACTGTTAATCTCAATTGGATTCTTAGACCATTATTTTCTGGATATGGTCCTAAGGCTGATTAGCATCTCTTGCAAGGAAAGTCAATAGTTTTTCTAGAGGTTCAGAATAAGAATTGTGCAATGGGAAGCCATTATTATTGCAACATCGGCCTAAGATGGTGGACATGTGGTAACAAAGAGGCACGGGTTGTGTTCAAGAGGAGAGTGTTAGTCTGCAGAGAAGGGGATTTCGTCCCTTTTTAGAGGAGAGAAGGCGAATATATTGGTGGACCACCTCTTAAGGAATTTTAATTGAATGTCTCGATCGAACGCTAAGAATTTTGCGTCTTTGTCCTTTTTTTATTATGAGAACTAGCCGGAAAATTAGAGGACACCGTATTAGAGGACACCTTATGTTAAAATAATATAAGGATCAATTCAAAGAGCTTAATATATTTTACTTACGACATTTTAATTCAAAATTTAAGTTTATAGTACGATTTATTACAGATTATTTTATGCAACATCAAATTTTATTTTTTGGGGGATTAACTTAAACTCGAGTTCTGAAAAGCAGGAAATTTATTGTTGCATGTTTTCATTAAATAATTCACACCAAATAAGTGGTAATTAGATTATTTCTAACACAATTTATTTTAAAAACTCATATTTTACTTTTTTTTGTTCATTTGAATTTAAAAATATGCCTTATTTTTACTTTAATAAAATAATAATGTACAGCACTGACGGTGAAATCTTTATAATTCGAGATAAAAGCAAAATCAAAGCAAAGTTAACATTAATTAATAATATAATGGTCTCTATAATTTCACAAATTTAACAGCAAGTGTTTAAATTTTTTGTAATCCCATTCCACTGCAAACTCCGCTTTTACTAAAGTTTACAATGAAAAATAATTTGTAAATTATTTGTAATATCTTGTGCTAAGCACAATAATTGATATTCTTATTGAACTAGGGTGATAAAAACTTTTAATTTAATTTAGTTTATTAGAAACAAAAGAAACTTAAGAGATCAGTCGTCCGACGGCAAAATGCCGGCTGTTACTAGGTATACTGACAGATTATTGATTTCCTCAAAGAAAGAGTGATCACAATCACCAATTTAATTATCATAATTAATCACATATGCAAGTACAAAGATTAAAATATACTTCAATTGAAAAATAAATGTTCAATTTTCCGATTAAAATTCTAATGTAGTAAAATTTATTCAAAAAGAGGAATTATCTCCAACTGTGAACAAATTTTCATTGATCCACTTTATTTATTGCATATTTTTTAGTAAATTCAATAGATTCCTTAACTTATAATATCCATTAAAAGAAAAAAATTGTATGGATACTAACTAGATTCTAACATCTTAAAAGAAATCAAAACCCGTTTTTTAAAACCGACTATAACAGAAAGTAAAAGTAACGAAAGTATTAAAAACTTCTTAAAGTCACTGCACCTCATTTTCCCTTTCAATAAATTAATCAGACTGATTAATCTTTATACTCCAAGACACCTATTCCTAGAATTCATTCTTGTTACTGACACGAGGTCCTTTCGCAGAACTTGAGGAAGGATTAAGGATAATTCTCACACCCATTAGCCTAGTCATTCTAGTCATCTTTCGATTAACATGTTTATATTTTGACTGTGAATCCAAGGCCTGCATAAATACCTTATATTTCATTTAATAATAACGATTAAAAATTTGAAAGTTATTTACAAATATAACAATCTTGATAGGACTTAGGAGTCAATAACCTCTAAATAAATCGCCTGCTTAACATCGATAAAATTCATTTCAAATTTAAAATGGTTTCATTTTATCACACCCTTTTTGCCTTTTACGAAACGGCGAATTATTAATTCGTTCCGCAACTAAGAGGACATCTTAAACAATTTCACCCGATTGTAGTTTCGCCTTAAGGGATGAGTAATTGAATCAATTAACGAATAAAGCATCGATTCTTCACCGTCGGCACGTATTACACCTCCAAGATGAGTACTCCATAGAGACCTAAGAGAGGGTAAGATTTTACTGATCACTTTTCTGAGAAGAGATCGACACGCACTGGCCCTTAAAACTTAAAAAAACCAATTGTGATACATTCCTTATAATAAAGGTGCTGTAACTATGTCTTGAAATTGGTCCCCTTCAAAAATGTATAAAGCACTTTAGAATTCATCCACACAAATCATCTAAATTACAATCGGAAATAACTAGATCTATAACTTAGGTAATTCATTAATTAACTATATAGGGACATGAAACAAAAAATATTTGTCAAATTGATCAATAATTAGAGCTTCCAATACATAATAATATTTCTATGGATGATTTATGGTCACTGACTCCATCGGAACACGATTGAGTCGAACTTTTTACATAACTTACAACACGTGAATATCACCGAAATTTGCTCGCAATTCTCAGTAACAGGAATTTTTTCTCAGAATTTAAGCGTGAAGTCAACATAATTTGATTTATCACATTATCGTTTTTGCGATCATTGAGGATATAATCTTGACAGAAAACTATGTTCCTTTCTTATATTGAAATCTATTTATAAGATTAAGGAACTTAGATATCTCATATGAGAAAATTCTTGCTTATTTTTTAATAAATATAATTAATTTTGTATTTATAAATAACTAAAATTGAAAATTTTAATTTTCATATCCAGAAAAGTATGTCGTATTCAATCTATAAATCATTAACCTACTTTAAAAAGTTTTTATGTGATAAATGTTTCAAAGTCACGTATTTATAGATAAGATCACTATAGGAAAAATTACGTGATGCGTGATAAAAAAAATAGAAAAGCGAAATTTAATAGAGCACAAGAGATAACAAACACGGTAGTATATATAGTGTTCACCAAGATTAGATATATTCTACAATTTGTTCAATGTACTTCACAGAAAATTCTAATGATATTTTTTTAACATTTAACATCATTTATTAATTCCTTTGATTTTATTTTTATTTTCGGATTATCAGATTCAATCAGGTGTGATCCTTTTGGATCCGTTTAGAAGATATATATATATATATATATAATAATTTTTCTACATGTTGAAAAAACTTATTGAAAATCACGTCTGTGAACTAGTTCCAAGTTTCAGACCTGCTAGTCCATATCGACCTTGACCTTGCATAGCAATTAAATTACGACAGTTAACCTTGTTTGAAGATGCGTCGATTTGAAGGAGCAAGACGGCGGCGTAGACTTTTTTCAAACCTTTTGAGATTAAGTCAGGTCTTTGCATTGTGGTGGATGTTGAGTCGATACGGGTCGATAACGATGGAGGTAGGATCTATCGAGAGACCAATGAAAAGAAGGAACAGATGAAGGTGTTAGTATGGAAAGAGTTGAGCTCTGAGAGACTTGGTAGATCGAAATGCGAACTTCGTGGAAAGGTGACCGGCAAGATGCTTCTCTCAGATCATCGAGTCTCACCCCATCTTACATCTCAGAGCCAATGTCCATGAATTAACCGTGCAGAGAAATAGAGAGAGAGAGTGAGGATAACACTAATCAAATTAATTAAGAGTACATCGCCCTTTCAGATCAAGGAAGGTTGTTTATCCACCGACTATGTGTAAATAAAAGACAATAACAGGTCAGGAAATTTCCCATTAATTACCTGGTAAGATTTTCAGAAGAGTGGATTATATAATTACAATATAATCCAATATGTAATACAGGAGACTCACAAATAATTTAATTGTCAAGTCAGTTTTAAAAATATCAAAATAATTAATATTGTCAAGTAGTCTTCTGGAGAAAGCTAATCAAAGAGACATAGAAAATACAGAAAGAGGAGTTCAGAGATTGAGTGTAAGCAATTTATTTGCATGCGCCACGCTCCTCCTTGTTCACAATTAGCGTGGTAAGCAATGTTAAGTGTCAACAACGTCGCGTCATTTCCTTCGCGAGATCACGTCCAGTTACTTGAACAATTCGATGCTGACATGCAGATTCTTGTACTTTCCATGCAAGTGGCATCTGGCAAATAACGTGATCGGTGAAGTGGCTGACTTCCATCTTCGAAAGCAGGTGTTTTTTTTGTCATCCCACTAAGCAAGTGACGGCTAAGAAATAATGAGTTGAATAATCGCATAATGAGTTGAATCAACAACAATATTTCTTTCTTCGATCTCTACATTCCTAACGATTTTCGGGATTTTTCAGTTTCAAAAAAGCTACTTATAAGTAGCTTCCAATCAGTAGTATATATTCAATCAGTAAAATATATTTCCTTACCAGAAACGTGTTTCCGTAAATATCTCGCGGTGAACTTTTACACATAAGAAAGCAAACGCATGCAAAAATTACACTTCTATCAACTTAATCCACGATTAATATTAATTCAAGTACACCATATTCAAAAATAATACATTATTTGAGATTAATGTCAAGTTAGTTGTTACTGATGAAAGACCTCTTGTGATACTGACTGTGAGCAGTCGATACAAGCAGGGTGATGGTGTAAACTAGAACCTAAACCTATAAGGTTGGGTTTTAAGGAGAATCATGATCTTCAGTTTATGGGGTTCAAACTTCGGAGGCATCCGATCATGATCGCGACGCGTTACCGAACACAAGTTGATCCGAACTTCCTGGAAAAGGTTAGGCGTTGTTAGCGAGGTTGTTAGCGGCCTTCGCCGGACGTCGACCCTGGTGCCGTGGTTTTAAGTTTGAAGAGCCTCAGTTGATCCGTGGACCGAATTGAAGATTTGTCGAGTTCTTCTGCTACCGAAACATGGAGGAACCTCCCATGCCGAATTGGTAGATGGAAGGACTCTCTCCCTCGATGATTTGCGAATCTTGTATCTTGTATACACGCACAAGGAGGTGCGCACGCGGCCATTTCGCAATGCCCCGCCATTTTAGTATCGCTCTTATGTCGTGGTTATTAGAGCCGTTCAATAAACGGCCAGAATCACCTCACTATGGACTTTCCTGCGATGCCGTGCGTGAAGAGGCGGGCGTGACAGTGTTCGTGCTCCTGTCAATCGCTCTCTGTAGAAAAGTGAACGCGAGTGGCCGTAAGGAATTCAAATTACACCGTGAACTGCGATTCTAGATTTCATTATGGCAGCGACCATTTTATAGACCTCCAACTAACAAGCTTCATTCCCATAATCAGAGAAAAAAATTTAGTTCAGAGTTTGATGGGCTCTTTGCTGAATCTTGAATGAACTGATCCGCCTTTTTGGTAATTTACGCTTTTAAAAATTTCTGTTGGTTTCCACTTATTAAGATTTGGAACTCTGAGAAATTTTTTCACATTAAGAAAACGGTGTTTTTCCTTTCAGATTGTTGAGAAAGAATGTGTGGAATGCTGGAAGGGATGGTTTCTCCTCTTGAAGACGAGACATCAGGAATCTTCAGCATTGGTCCGTAAGATGGAAGCTTGTGAGACAAGGTGTGTAATTTGTCTTCGTGGCAGTAAGTGAACACAAAAATAATCCTCTTCGTCGAATGAACTCTTACTCTCTTACATTTTTTTTTCGCGTTTATCGCAGCAAGTTAAGTGTGTACTTCTATATCAGAAAGTCTTCCTCTTTTGAGTACCACGGAGACGAAAGTGTTTGTCTTATTTAGACGATTGCACCGATCAACAACCAGGAAAAATCACGCAAGGATCTTTTCTGGTAAAATTAGACTTTTAAGTATGCTGGAAAAAAAATTCGTCTTCGCGTGACTCAAATCGAACACGTAACCCGAGTCTCTAACTTTCTCTCAAAAACTTTATACTCAATGGCATTTGTTCCAATCTGTACCAACGAAGATGTAAAAAAAATGTTAGACTTTTGTTGAATGGGGAATCTAGTCACTATATAGCACTATACTATAATAGTAGCATTCAAACTTTGGTATCCCAGTTGTTCAAAGAATAGAATGAAGAAACAATTACAGTTTTAATTAAGTTCTGGCAAATGCCAAATTGGAATTAAAAGAATTGGAAAATTGTGGTGAACCGTTATGAGAGAAGTAAATTCGCATACCAAGCTTGCTTATTACGAGTTTGTACTCCTGATGAGAATATAAAAGACGTTAAGTACGAGGCCGTAATTCTACATCGCTTGGTTAATTAGAAGAATCTATTAGCATGGCAAACACCGCGATTAATACTATATTCAAAAGCCGAGGCGCCTTCCTCCGGATGTCGATGCGTTCTTGAAGATGTCGTGATTTTCGGCATTGTTTTCTATACACCTTTTGATGTGTTAACCAACACTGTTTGCTATTCTCCCCTTTACATACATATATATATAGCGAATCCTTGACACCTTCATGAGCTCACATTCCTTTTTGGCGCCAACAATAACTTCTTTTTACCACAAAATCGTTACGCATTGCGTAATACATGTTTATGAAGAAAGAATTAAACAACTTATCAATTCATGCCTAAAAAATTAACCAAAAGTGGATTTAATTTCATTGGCAACCTATTTTAATCCTTACTGGTTTAGTATTCTAGTATGTCTGCACTTAAAGTGTGTAACCAAAATTATTCAACGTACAAATAAGTACTTGTTTATTATACTTATAGGATTTACGTGATCGGTATAAATTTCGCCTGATAAGATGTTCTTGATACTTAAAAATTCAAGAAGAGGGCCCAATCATCATTGAATTGATTATCTTTCTCAGACAATTCCATTTCTGGAATTTTTCATTCATAAACATAAAACTTTTAAATGATTGTAAATAAAAAATAATCTATTTTTGTCGCTTTATTTTATAATTGAAGATATTTCATTGTTATAAGAACAATTGTGATCTAACTGAACTCAATTTAATTAACGTCATCATTATTTCCTAAATTTTGATGACCCATCAGTTAGAATTCTTAAATGCTCGAGAATATGCTTCCAAGAATTCTGAGTCGGACTATCTTTACATTCGCAAATCCAATTAAAAACTGGTTCGGTATGTGAAGTTTGAACTTTTTTAAACATCATAATCCTTAATCACCAATAGTGTGAAATCTATTTTTAACAACGCAGAGTGAATGAGCACCGTTTACGAATCGCGACGATTGTTTCCGACAGGAAGTTTAGCCATCAAAGAGGAAGCCCTGAACTGCGTCAGCAGACAAACTTTTTCATTCTTTCATTCTCTTTTGCTTTCTGCTTTAGCCAGCCTTTAGTGGTCTCACTCGTGTGTGCCGTTTAACAGCATTCATACCTTTTGCATTTACTTCTGTGACAACGTGCCGACAAAGATATCGTACGAATACGTATCGCGCATTTTCGATGCCAAGGCCCCCTCCTGATGCTCTTTTCAAACCTGATCGTACCTACATCACACCGTTTGCTATTCGCTTGCAAAGCAACACTTCTTCCACTTCTTTTCAATGAAAATAAATCAAGATAAAGATTAAGCAGATCACACATTCAATAGCATTCATGATGCCATGTTTTTTTTCTGTCATTATATGAAATGTATTTATATATACAATATACAATGATAGATACACAATGGACTGTTTATAATTATGCTCAAAGTTCTAATGATATGGAAGTAAGTGAGAGACATGTTGCATGTTCAGTGATGCAGAGAAGCATTCCGTGCGTATGAAAGTGACTGCGGGATTCGCGTTCGCAAACATTGCCACACCCTTCCGTGCAGCTTCCGCCCTTTGCGGCTTCAGGTTTACAGCAAATTGGAACCTATCTCGCCCTTCCTACGTCGACTGGTAATTGGCAAGCCGATCCACTGGGCGTTTTTCTCAGCCCGGCCCCAATCCCATAATTGTGGCTGCTGTTCTGCCTATACTGGAGAACTCTGCATGCACTTCAATTAGTCTAGATGTAGACTCTATACATTCATAACATCATCATCATCATCATCATCATCATGCATAACAAATATTTTAATAGTCGTTGCATACTTTTATGTGATCAGCTGAAATTGAGAGGGTAAAAATAGCCAAAGATGATGAAAGCAGGAAGAGAAAAGAAGAAACGGAAGCGGTGTGCAACTGTGCATCCAGCGCTCTGTGATCTTGTGGCTCGTAAAGCTTCCTCATTCACCTCCTTCGCCTACTATTAGAACCTAGTATTTGAACGAGTGTGTAGCATCGAAGACTACCGTCTTGCTTTCTGAAGATCGCAGAAGATTGTTGATGTTTCGACTTGAACGGACCCAGTCGAGGTTTGTTCGTGATGCGATCACTGGGCCGAATAATTGCTTCGCGACTGATTGACTTTTGCGAAGTTCTCTTCTTTTGTGTCTCACTGCGAGCCGCCTACTTGTCATCAACCTGACCAGCCGATCGTCATCTGTCGTACCGACCAAGTTGAGTTGGTAATAAGCATTAATTCGGAGAAGCGTCGAACCGAAGACTAAGACTCGAAGTTATTTAACTCGAACAAGACTCTCTGCACTTTACATGACTACATTTGCAATCGTTGACCCACTTCAGCAGATCGTCGATTTCCGATTTGACTGATTAGAGAGCAGCAAATTAACATCTACTCTAGCACTAAACACCTACACTGTGCTAATATAACAATGTAACAGCCATCTGTCTCGTCTTTATATGTAGAATTAAAAGAGATGAGAAAAATAAGCTTTCCTTGTCATTTTTATTAGAGATCATTACGACTTTGTGAATGATGTAAGATGTAATAGGGAAGTGCGCAATAGGAGATAAATTCTTCGAGCAGTTCAACGACACAGATAATCGTTGAGCAATTTCGATTAATGAGTAGAAAATGGGAAACACGCAACTGTCGCCAACCCCAACGATTTTCTGCTTTCCGCCTTCGTGACTACTAGTTACGAATTGATAATTAACAATAAACTGTGTGGCATTACGACATTTTAGAAATAGTTACAAATTGAGAACATTTTTCGATTTTTAGTACTGAAAAAATGTTTTTCATCTAGTTTTTCTAGATACTCGAAACAACTTGCTGAGAGATGAAATCGAGGGTCGAATCATCCAAGCCCTAAACAGGGCGGTTCGTTTTCGGTGACACCGAGATTCTATGCGCTTCCGGTACGCGAAAGTACCGCTTATTGGAGATCTATTGAAAAAGAATTTCATGCCATTGAAAAATCTTTTCTTATATTCCTCGTGCGAGCAGCCAAAAGACACTCTGATTAATGCCATCGGATAAATAGTTACCTCCTGTAGCATGTAAAGGTGCCGCCTGTGAAACGAGAACCAAGATTTCGAAAGCCTTCATGGAGGTTGCGGTTGTTCGCCTCGGAACAACGTGAAGAATGGACGAGGGCGGTCTCTTCTGGCTATTATTGGTTTACGACTTTGTCGAGGGAGAAGCGTTAAACCACCCGGTGTTCAGGTATTGAACTGTCACCAGAGCGAAAAAAGAGAGAAAATGATATCCGTCGAAAGGCATTTGACCAGAGTTCATGCTGAGTAAAATAACTTCATATACCAAGCAATTTTATTGTCAGTGCAACAGATGCCGTGACTGATGATTGCCACAACATGTGTAATACGTCCCAAATTTTACCAATTTACTCAGTCTCAAGTTCATGATTCCAATGGGTTTTGTTTGTTTAAAAATTTTAAGACTTTTTATTCCTATGACAATAATAAAAAATCTTGTCATTGAAAATTCACAGTTTAAAATTCAAAGTTACTCAAGTTACAGTTGAAAATTTTCAAATTAAAAGCTTTAAACTTTAACAAATTGAAATTCTAGAAAAGTGACGACCTACACCCATCCACAAATTTTACCTGGAAATACCAGAGAATTTCCTGGATTCTCTCAGCAATTTCCCTGGAATTGGTCAGGAATTTCTCGGGAAAGAAGGTGAACTCCCGCAGGTATTGATGTTCGATAATGAAGATTAGCGGCTTTAAAAATTAAAATGTAAGTGTTGAACGTAGCAATTGCAAATTGTGTGTGAATATTTTTTCCTGATTTAAACAAACTGTTTTAATAAAGTTTAGTTCATTCATAAATATGTCTAATTAATGGAAGAGTTGTATACGCTTTGCGCGGTGGAACTTATCACTGGATTCAATCGGGAATTGCCTCTGTGTAAAATAATAGATCCAATTGTATTGTATTACAGATATTATTGTATTATAGAGAGTCTAGTTTATGAATGGAAGTTTCTTGCGTTCATTAAGGTAAAACTCGATGGACTCTAAGCCATTGTGCACCTTGCTACCCTTCAGTGCAGGAGGCCCCTTCATTTCCGGACTCCCCTTCGTCATCCGCAAGAAAAAACATCTCGTGGAGAAGATGAAAGCCCTTCCTATAGGCGTAACAAATTTATCCCTTTGAAACTTCGTTAGTAGAAGATGGAAAGGCCACTTACAATCTAAACGTTACTTCCGAACTCTAATCGAACATTCTTTTTTTATTTCATTCATCCACTACAGTGTTTCCGGCCTTGACCATTCATACACCTGTTTCAGAAGATAGAGTAGATTAAATTGAAAGGTCTTTAACAAGAAAAAAAAATAGATGCTAATTATTGTAGGATAAGATATATTATACTATATATATATTATACTATAAGATATTTATTGAAGAAAATTTGAAAAATAAATTTTTTTAGACAAAAGTCCTACCAAAAATTGTGGCTAATGAACATAGGGTCTCTGTAAAAATAGAGCATAGAAAAAGGAGAGAAAAATACAAAATAAGATCACGCATGTGATCGTGTGATCTGAGCCGTCGTATGTCATTAGCAGGAAGCTTGTTAGGTGGTCGGTTTGTGGATAATGGTTGGCATTACAACACGCGACCGTTATTAAAGCCTTTACTGGGTTCTCTCGCACTTTCAGATATTACCTCGAATCCCGACAGACAAGATATAAATCATTATTCATAATAGGCGCGTAGAGTAAAAAACTTGTAACGACAGATCCACGCTACGTCAAATGGACATAGCCGATGCGGCTCCCATCGGAATCTTCTGCAGTTCTTCGGAAAAGGAGTCTGAAGATCTTGCAATTATATGAAGATGCCTCGACAGCGAGGGTAGTATTGTGATTGCTTTTGAACCCAAACATTCCGGAACGTCCGTCGTTTACTCAAAACATGCCATCACTGAAACCTGACCACAAGTTTTAACGAGTTGACATTTACTAATAAGTAAAATGTAAGATTTTAATGAATTCTGTCATCAAATGTATCTCCAGGACCATGATTCTTTTTTTATTTCCTCTTGAATCAGGTAGAATAATAAGGGCTTGCTCAAATCTTTTCGGTATAGAAACTCAGTAAATTTTGATAATAAGGATTTGACTTGACTTGATTTGATTTGACTTGAGGAATGAAATCATCAAATCTAACGGCTGATGATGATCGTCTGAAGAAGCTAAGAAGCGAAAGGAGAGAGCCATACATTCAGATGTTTTCGGGTGCTACCACGAGCCGTTGACGATGGGAACACGTCTTCATCCCCGGTGGGTTGTCGCATTCCGAAATACTCGCGGGAGAGAGGAAGATCGACGAGATGAATCGCTCACGATGAACCGTAGAAGATCACCCAAGATTTCCCCTTAGACGTGGTCTTCGTTTCGTTCTTGGCCTCTTCGTCGTGTGGGTCCGAGCGTGCCGGACATAACACTGCGTCCCCGTTGGTTTTGCCGGTTCGCGACCCGACGGTTTTTCGCCGACCTCCTCTGGCGGCGAAGTCCTCTTGCCTCGCTTTGCGAGCCTGGAGTGCATTACACGCAATTAGATATCAGGGTGGCCCCAAGGTATGTCCGACAAACGGCCCTCCTCTCTTTACCTCGTCAAACTCTTCTCATCGCCCTCCATGACTTCTACCACTTCCACTACTTTGTTAGGCTTGAGGAACTTTTTCCCCACTTTTGCCCCACTCTCTATCTTTCTTCCTCGGGAGTTTTCTTTACAGTTTATTTCTTACTTCTTGCCTCTTACTTCTTACTTCTTGCCTCTTACTTTTTACTTCTTATATACCTCTTGCCTCCTGTCTCTTACTCCTTACTTTGTCTTTCGATACCTCAGTGAAATCTCCCTCCCTCCGACCCTCCCACATTCATTTTTCTCTTCTCCAGGTCGAACCTTGTAGTACTACCTTTGTACTGCTGTGTAACTCGCCGCCTGCGACAATTACCATTGTTATGTACCCCAGCCCCCCTCACCATGCCGTGAACGGCTTGACGTCCTGTGCGGTCTGACCATGTCGATCTGTCCATGCTACTTTGTTCCAATAAGCCAACACTGGAACGACTCTTCTCGAAAGAGGTTGAAAAATCATTGAGAAAGCACACCCTTGCACGCACCCGCGGCCCGAGGCGGTTTCCGGCCAATTCACTTTGAAATCTTCTGATACACTCAGGGATGACTTCTTCCACCTTCACTCTGAATTAAAGTGTTCACTTCTTGTCTCGAAAATTGCCCTCCTCTGTTTTCTTAACAGACACCGTTTTTTATCTTTCGAAAATAGATAAGTTACTAATATCTCGGAGTATTGTGCAAATCTCGTATAGTTCTGGTTTAGATCCGATCAGAAAACCAGATCAATTCCTAAAGATGGCGCAGGAATACTGTACGATAAAGATGGTACAAATCGTTCATCTCAAAATAAATATAGTTCAAAGTATTCTTCTAAATTATTCCATATCTTTAACAAGTCTTTCCAAAGGATTTTTAGATTAAAAAAAATATTTTTTTGACGTGAAAATGAAAATTGAGAAGATGCTTCGAAATCTCTATTATTTTAAAAAGGTTCGTGGGAAGTTTTATGCATTTGCAACAACTTGAAAAAGAAGAGCAGAGAGAAAGAGTGAGATTATAGAGAAAGAAGGGGTGCTGCAAAAGAAGCAGTGGCACCGTTTAGAGCAGGATGCTATGGTGCGCTCGGCTCGGCTCAAAGTGTAATTACTATCAGGGTAATTAATTTAGTTGAAGAGCAAGCGTTAATTTACTCCGCGTGCCTCCGCGATCCTCACTACCTTTTAAATCGTGGGTATACACTTCATACCTATGATTTCTTTCCCTGCTGACATAACGAGTTTTCACAGTAAACTCGAAGAAAAGTCTTTAAAGAACCATTTATCAAAAATTCAATGAGTATTTCAATTAGAGGCAGGCGACTTTACACGAAGCAATCTCAATTATCTTTTACAATTTTATACGAATAAATTCTCAAATAAATGCTCGAATAAATGCTCGAATAAATGTCTAGGAAAGATTTTTCAAAATTAAATGCTAGAATTAGAAAGGATGCCAATTCGAGTCTCAAACTAAGACATCTCTCTATACGGAATTTAATGTTCCACAGGTACGTTTTCCATGGATGTTAACGACCTGCAGAACGTAAATTTGGGACTGAAAATTGTCAAGTCCGTTTTATTGTGAAAAATTGCTGTGTCCTCCTCCACAGCTGCTCAGACGGCGCGCCACCGGAAAGAATCTTTTTGAATAGCATGGAAATTGCAGTGTCGCCCGGCTCGAATGGAGACACGAGCCCAAAGTCGCGCGAGTCCTTTTTCTATTGTGAAATTTTGATCCCTTTGAATGTCTCATGCGACGCGTGTTTTCTTAATTTTCTTATTCAACTCGACCACATTGACTCCATTTCCGCCACTCACCCTCTTTACTCTGCATAACAGAAAGGTCACAGTTTATTTCATTTGGACCACTAAGAATGCAAACTTACCTCGAAACTTACTATACCTGGTATACTATACCTTATTTGACTCAAAATTTCTGAATTAATTCACCCCCTATCGCAATTTTTCAATTAAGACTTAATAAACTTTAATCAACTAACAAGTACCTAATAATGATAAATAATTTGGGGACCACCCAGTCGATAGTTAAACGATGCAAGACATTAAGAAAAAATCTCGTCCTTTTCGCTTGAGAAACTTTAAAGCTACTATTCTCTGCAATTAGTTGCTAGGTTCGATTTCTAGTGGCGTAACGAATTTTCCTGCTTCCTTAGAGAAAACTGAACCGAAAAATGAGCGGCATTAAGCGATCGGTGTGGCCCAAAATGCATGTGATAGATGCTCGGCCCACCTTGAGAATAGTGGTCATTGTAATGTGTACCATTCGGATGCTGCGTGGCACCGGTGAAGATCACTCTGCATTGTCAGGGTCCCAGGTTGACAATTGAGTGGCGAGACTCCTAAATATTTTAAAACTGCCGACAACGTAACCCCCGTTCCTCTCACAAACGACTGCTGCGATCCTCTCTATTTTACCTTGCCTTAACATCTGTATAATATTTCACAGACGTCGTCCAAAAGTGCTCGTGCCCTCTCTTGAACGAGTCACAAAAGAATAGCTATCGCTCCATGGCAGCACATCGCAACGGGTAACTTTGATGCTAACCTGCTCTTCCCCCCATTCTTCTCACACCCTTACAGTCATCCAGAATTCCTCCTTGGCTAGGACGTTATTACCTTTTTAATTTCTCAATTACACCATTTTTAAGGGCAAATCATGTATTTAAGTACCGCAAAGGTATAAGTTACTCAATTTTATCATTGCCTATATACTAACAAAATCCCGCTAATCTAGAAGAAATTAATGATTTCATGATGAATGCTTGCAGAGATGCTTGCACTATTTAGTGCTTGCATAAAGTTTAATGAAAAAGCGTACTACAGTCTTCTGGACTTTGGATAAAATTTGGTATTATATTATGTGCTGCATGTGAGAAATTATCTTCATTAAAAAGACGAAATTGTCCATCCTGAGAGTTTCAATCACGGTAAGAGATGGCAAGGTGGTCCAATTAACGCAACATCCATTGCAATGGAATAGCTCGAGTAGCAGCAGGGTGGTTGCAATTGCTGTGGGGCCGACATATAAATTTCTCAGTATAACCTGGCTAACTGTTGAAGACTTTCTTGCGCCGGGTTGTTGCTGCCTCGACAAAGAGTTGCAATGTTGCGCGCGCCGCGGTCTCCAAAGAGTATTAAAGGCTAAATTACTCGAAGACAGTTACTATCTGGAAACGCATCAGTGATTACAGTTAGTCGTTGACTTAGCAACAGTCTTCTTTGACAAACTAGAAAGATAATTTAAACATTCGAAAGCATTTTGTGACATCAGATAATTAATCCTCAACTATAGCCGTTAAAATCATTATAGGTACAGTCATCACGATGACAAGGAAAGAATACATAATTGAAAGCTGAGTTTGAGAAAGAACATATCGAATTTCCGGAAGTTGGCCTGTTAGAAATCTGATGAAAAGATATTAGAAGTTCCGCTTGAGAAAAAAATCATGTTAGCGTAGGCGTACTATTTGGATGTTAGCCAGCATTCGCAAGTCGTATTCGTTTATGCCAGACGTGACCCGCAAATAACTTGGCCATCTAATATCATCAAACTGAACCGAAGCGGATAAGTTATATGATTTCATTCCGTTCTTCAGTACTTGCTAAGAAATGCTCCGCATTATATGCCTCGCCACTTAAATTTATCGGATGCGGAGAATCGAGTTTGCTTTAATAAACATTTGTAAAGTGAAACATATTTTGCGTAGTATGAAATTTACGTAACATTTAAGTAATAATTAAGATGCTGCGTTCTGTTTCTGACAGTGCTTTTCAAGTTACCCAGGTACGATTACAACTTATACTAATAAATACTATTCTTCGGAATAGATCCTGAATATTGAGACCAAAATTAGAGCGGAACATAAACCAAGGTTTACAAGGAGACCTACAAATAATTGACGATTGTTTTACGTGAAAGAGAGGTTTGCAATTGAAAGCTAAAAGCCGGCCGGCACGTTTCTCCGCTTTTAGTTTGTAGTCTTCAGCTCAAGGTTTTCGATTGAAATTAAGCTTTTCGATTATGAAATATTCAAGTAGTGCAAATGTGGGAATATATGGTAATAAAATCGATCGTTGTAATCTGTTCATTTATTCCACAAGAAGAATTTAATATAAACGATAATTTCATAGGATTATATTGAAATCATAATTCTTTTTTTTTGAATTCTATAAAGTTTTTATGTGGAGCTTTTACAGCAAAGTCATAACAGACAAAAGAGTTAAATTTTATTGGTAGTTCAACCATATCTCTTAAATAAAGTGAATTAAGTGCTAAATAACATTCACAATTACTATCTCAAGGTTTCACGCAGCTAGCAAATGTGTGAGACACTATTCTTTCGTATTCAAACTACAACGTGATTCAGTCGGCTACGTGATAAAACGCTACAAATGACAATAACACAAGAGTCCTTTTTCGATGTGTCTTGATAATAGGATACTTTTCAAGTGCAAAACATACAATTCGATTTTTTTTGTTTTAGGAATCCTCATCCATTTTGAATGACGAAGAAGAAGCGGAAACTTTAGAACAAATTGACGGAACATGGAGAACGAAGAAAAAGAAGCAATGCTCAGGAGTCAAAAGATACTTTCAAAGAGGTATCTTTTTATTGTCTTCTGCAATTAATAAATATAATATTCCCTAATGCCTACTCAATTCGAAGCTTATTAAGGGCGTTGGACCTGAGTATTAAGCTCAAAATTCCATTCTCCATTTTATTCAACGAAAATTAGAGATAAATATTTTTTCGCTCTGTAGCGCTAATCTTTTCTCAAATGTAATACTTGTTAACTAAAGTGAAGAAATCGAGTTTTAGATTGGAACTTGGCTCCAACACCCTTAAATAAACAAAAAAATTTATGAAAATTTAAATATCACAATATTTATATTTATTCTATCATCTATACTTCTAGATATTTGTTTCAAATTTTCCTTATATCAGTATTTTATTTTCAAAGATTTTTCAAGCTTTTTTTTATTCAATATATATATATCAATATCAATATAATTTTTAATTCCAATACTTTCATTAATGATCTATTTATATTTTCGCAGGTTGGTGCAAAGAAAATCTCAGTGAGGAGGACAGAAGTGAGACGAACTCAGGCGGAAGTAAAGATCAGCAACGTAAGTTCTACAATATCTTTGATTCTACATTTTAAACTTCTCTACTATACTATATGTGGATAAAATTTCCACACGATTTCCTGCTTTACCGATTAGCGGTACAATTACATTTAAAAAATGTTGGTTCTTGATTTTAAAAATTTTTCTTTATATACTTAAACTAAAAGTAAAGATGCAATTTAAGTAAATTTTAGTGCATTAGATTAAATAATTGTCAAAAAATTGACTATGAGTCAGTAATAGTAATGAATTCCTACAAGAGATCGCTCCACATTCCCATAAAGGCAGAACTCTTTTGAAGGAGACTCCTGCCTTATCGATTCTATTCTTGGAACAGTTTTCAAAAATATTTTTAAAGCTTTTTGTAAAAGTCAACTAACTTCTTAGATTCAATGCAAAAATATTCAAAAAAAATTCTTCAAGGGTAGAAAGGTCGCGTGATTCTTCTGGTACATAGCTTTACGGAAGAAGATCCCAAATTATTTTAAGAGAAAATAAATAACAACCTTTAATTATAAATATAAGACCATTTTAGTTTCCGCAACTTTACGTTCTGAATAATACATATTTCTTGCTAAAACCTAGGCCATTTACCTTCGCCTGTAAGAAACGGAGGTAAATGGCCTAGTTTTAAAGAAAAATATTTATTATTGCGCACGTAAAGTTGCGGAAACTAAATTTGCTCTTATGGTAATTACCACATACCCTTAAATTGGAATCTCAAAAAAGTCCTCTACAGTTTACTAATAAAAGCAAAATATTTGGGAAGATGAAAATTTCTTTATTGGTTCCTGTTTGAAAGTCAACTCAATTTAAACTCTCAAACTGCAAAAGAAATATTAAACATACCATATACATATGTCATATCAGTCGTTTCATCGAGAGAGGATTTTGCTCTCAATTTCAAAAACTGTCAGATGCGAAATTGAATATTTAAGATACATATACATGAAGTACGTCACCAAAAGTTGTCTGTCGGTTCTGGTATCTTCAAAAAAAAACATTGAATCGTGTCGTCAAACTAAATCACGTATTTCTGGTAAAAACCTTTAACTTTAATACTTACAGGTAATTTCATAATAATTACTATATGCCTTTTAAAATTATGAACATTTCACTCGTTTCATCCAAAGCAGCAAATTAATGTTAAAATACCGTTGCTCCTTTCGAATTTCATTTCCAAGCAATTAGGATTACGAAAATGTGACATTACATTTTCATCCTTTCGACCTTACTTTTTTCATCCTTATGACTTTTCCTGCGGCATAGGAGAGGAAAATTCGATCTCTCTCTTTCCTTCATATTATTATATTCCGCCTTTAACTGTATTTTGCCGAGGGCGATTCTTTATTTGCTCTATACCGACCTTATCAACCAAAAACGACCTTCATCACTTTGCCATTAATTTCCACCTGGATGACACAATATATTATCTCAGCACCGTATCTACGAATAAATATGAAGAACTTTCATATTTCTGGAACTATCATTGCTGCATCCGCACTCTTTTTTATTAACGAATAATGATTGAATACTTTAGCATTGTTTTAAATAATAACCGCCTTACAATTTTCCGAGTATAAAATTACGCTGAGATTGATTTTCGAAGCTTATTCCTCTGCCTACAGTCGGTATAGCACAAAGAGAACTTTTAATATTGAAACTTCGTATAGAAAGTCAAGCAGTTTTATCAGCTTTTATCCTCGAGCGTCTATTCACCACCCAGAGAGTTGGACAATGGCGTACCATTTCACAACTATTTATATCTCGTAGAGTCCTTTTTCCTTCAGTCTTGTTTTTCCAGTTCCTTCGTAAAGAAGATATGCCAAATAGCTGGAGCCTTTAAGTACGATTAAGAGCTTTTCAAATTCTTGAGAATGTTTTTTTATTTCTACTTTCTATTTTTCTAGTAACAGAAATTAACTTGAAACCCAATTACTTACAAGTAATTAACACGTGACTCAAGGCTTCTGTAGAACAATAACGCTCCTTGAAGACGGTTTAAAGTTCGCGCTTTCATGCTGAAAACTTGATGTAACCATCAAAGAAAGCTTCCACATTCTCTGGAACCTTACGTCTTGGTTGCCTTTCACACACGTACACTATCATGTATATTGTATACTATATACAATAGAATCTAAAGTCTCTCTGTTTTAAACATTCTTGTACATACAAGCCAGAGGATTATTAAATCATTTTTTTCTCTATTAAAAAATATATAATATATGTATAAAAATATATACATTATATTGGTAAAAGATGTTAAATTATAGCTTTTATTTCATGATAAAAGCAATCTGCAACATGTATGTCTGTAAGAGCATTTTGGGAATAGGGTATAGTAGAATATTGTCCTCTTGCAAATGCAATCGCTTTGCAATCGCTTTCCTAACTGAAAGTTAGGAAAATAGATTAAACTGACCCCGAGGTGTAGAGCATCGTCGTTTCCTCGTTTCACCTTGTGGGAAACTGATCCACTTCCAGTGTCACCTAAAAGCCCCAAAAGTTATCCATGACGGCCTCCGCATCGCCTAGAGTCTTACGCGGTGTCGACTGAAGCGGAGCTTGCCATCACTTTATCACCCTCATCGCCTGAAAACTTTCACAATTAACCCCTAATTTGCGTTCCTGACAGTTAGAGAATGTTAATTTGGCAAACTTTGAATGTCAAGGAAGGAAAGAGCAGTTTTTTTTATTTTTTTCAACACATCTTGCAATTGGTACCATGCCACCCCAGATTCTCTAATTTTAATAGGAATTCCATTTTAAATGAGCGCGCAATGGAATTTCTCATATATTTTTGTTATATTTACTAATGCCGATGTTCATATGAAAATATTTCATTAATCAAACCCTAATTTCTCTGATGTTATATTTATCAGCTTATAAATGTTGAGCCTCGATTAAAATTCCCATTTTTCAAATTCAAATAAAAAATGTGCATTTATAAACGTGTGACCTGGTTACAAGAGCTGTAAATTGGCAGGTGAAATGAAATTGATGATAGCAGCATGTTATGTAATATATCTTAAGCATTATGCGAAAATCGTGTACAGCATTACATACGTGAAGTTTCTGATCCGAGAAATGACTTGCTCGTGATTCTCATGAAATCGTAAATGCATTAAGAAAAATATCACAGCTGATTAGTGCAAGTTTATTCTCAATAATTCAGGGGAACAGAGCGAGGGAGAATTTAATGAATTATGTCGCTTTAAATTGAGTCAAAAATGCAGAACACCAGATCCCTATATGAACTCCTTTATGTATTTCTTCTTTTTTTTAAATTTATTTCATTTCTGCGACACATGTGTATATGCATGAGCTTTCGAGTATTATATTGGTCCAGACAGATTTCATTCCCTGAAAATTGATCTCATTTGATGGAAAAGAGAAGGGATACCCGTGTGGAAAAATCGACTGGGGCCAGACTGGGTTCCAGATAGTTTGCCCAAGTACCAACTGGGGCCCAAGTGGGATCTCTAAGTGGGGCCCATTTTGGGTTGTAACGCTCATACCAACTAAAACCCATATTAGGGGAAACTAGTTGGGCCCAAGTTGGGCAATATTTTTTCTACCCAGTTATTATTTGGGCTGAATGTGGACTGACCATTTAACAATAAAATATTAAAATTGGTTAATCTTTATGTCAAGTATATTACAAAGAAAACTTGTTTTTGCACAAACAAGATTTATTGCTTTTTTTTAATCTTTACATATGAACGGATCGATATATTTAACAAATGAACAAATTATGGATTAATTATAATTAAACATATTTAAAACATGAACCAATCGATATCAAATCTTAAATTTAATTATTCTTCGTCGTTTCTAAGCTAGAAAAAAACTTAAGTATAAACTAAACAGTGACTGGCTCTAGAAACTTTAGGTTTAATAATTCAGGAATATGAATTATTGAAAAAAGGGCAGTATTAATCACACTTTGCATTTATTTAATTATATAATGAAAACAATCGAATCTTTTTAATTTTTTTTCATATTTGGGCTACCCAGTTGGGCACACATTGGCGCCCAATTATAGTATGGGCTAATCTGGGCACATTTCCACACGGGTATAGCAGAGCACGAGGCGGAAGAATAGAAGAGTAAATAATGAAATCGGACATATTACAACCTATATTTATGATTACGGATTATCCAGTATAATCACAATAATGTTGCCTTCACTCTTAGGCGGCCTATTGCTGGAGTCTGGCGTAATTAAATCAATAGATAATCCGAGCACGCATTTTTCATTTATTCTGAAGAAGAATTATCACATAGATAGTTTATGATAATCAAAGTACATTTAAACTTTGAGTTTATTGGATTCATAAAAAACTTTTCCCAATTTGAATATATTGATTACTCCCATACTTTTTTCAGAATATCATCAAGTAGATAGAGTATGTTTTGCGCCATCTGTTCAGAGTTTATCTCATGATAAACTGATTGTCGAACTTACCAAGTTCCATCCGACACCTGGATAACGAGACGTAAAAGCTGGAGAGATAATTTAATTGGATGAAAATCGATTCAAACTCACTTCCTCTCGTCTCTTCCAGTTCTTTGGCTGAATCCATCCACAATTTTCTTCCTCATTTGCTCGCTGGGAATATGTGCAGTGTACATTGAAGATTGAATAAGTTCAGATGAACTAACTCCTGAAGCAAAAAAAAATGTTCTTCTCCGCTTTTGAATAAAGTTGCTTATCAAACAGACTTAGCACATCGATATTAATTTCGTTCTAGAATTGTGCGAGTTCGAAATTCTTCGCAGAAGTGCTGAAATCTGCTGAAATTGAATTCCTTTCATAAATTAATAGACCCCTTCAACTCATTTTTACTTGATAATGAATTCATAATACAGTATGTAATCTGCATATTGAATATATATTTCAAATATTGAATTTACTTCTTCTTCTATCGATCATTTTTCTTTCTCGATTTTCCAATTTCTTCTCAACAGTCTCCTCGAGGTCTTTTCTCCATTAAGAAAACGACGTTTAATCCAAACACTAAGAACCTATGGCAAAAAGATATTACACGCAAAATTCTCTGCGGTAAAGGCGATGGATTCGAATCTTTTTCTTTTCGATCTATTTACAAATGGACCGAAAATATTATTCTTATTGAATAAAAGCAAACGAGAAAGCTAAATGCCTCGTGAAGAAAGACATCGAATATTAAATTAGAATATTGTTAATTCGAATACATCTGCATAGCATTTCTAGCATAAACTGCAAATATTATATATATGTATATATATTTTGTAATTAACTCCAGAATATGGAAATTAATTGAGTGAAATGGTTAGAGAAAGTTGCGAATGTGAATATGGAACTAATAAATTATATTATAGTATCATGTCAGCTTATCCTCATGCTAAATGCGAGTGAACCATCAGACTACAAAATCTCTCTATGTTTCTGTATTTTCCTCTACCCCTGAATTCAATAGAATGACTACTGATCCTATAGACCACGCGTGACAAGATTACTAAGTCATTGCTTAATGTTTGCAAATCCATGTATCCAAGAATAAGAGATGGACTCACAACACGTGCGTTTATCTTTTCAGAATCTATTGGAAAATCATTTCACGTGGACCTAAAAGGAAATTAAATACTTCCATAGTGGAAAAGACATTCTATGGAATAAAAAAAAGGAGTATCTATATGTGATTTAGGATACAAGGAATGAAATTGATTCATTAGTATTTCTTTCTGAGTGTATATAATCAAATTATTTCACTAAAGCAGAAATCCCTATGGAAAAGAGAATACATAAGTGTGAATATCGAATATGGATTAAAATTCGTATTTCAAAATTCGCGCATAATTGCATCATCTTTATTGCTATGCAAAAATCGATAAAACTAATGTGAAATTCAAATGTATAGACCATACATTCAGATGTACTATTGTCCGTAAAAAATGCGGTTAAAGCTTAAAGAATTTAATAGAAAATCCGATAAATTAATTAGATTAATTAAATTATCTAATAATTTCTTTTAAAGCTACAAAATGTAAGTACTAATTATTTACAATAGGAAGATTTCTGCCTCAAGTTTTTAGAAGATCCAGGCAAGGGAATTTCTAAAGCCACCCCAGGGAAGATTTTACGATGATTTCCATACGATCATACTGGCTTTACGAGGAGTATGAAATAAATAATGGTTTCGAAAGAGATTTTCTCACAGGAAATATTCACAAATGTGGCTTTGCAAACAAGAAAATGTAAAAGTTCCTCCTTGCTTTACATTTCCATCCTCCGTAAAAGCAACAACAATTTCATAATATTATCCTAAAGCGAAACAATCTTATCCCGTTGTACAAGTTGTTTCCTCTTCAGCTTAATTCATCCCACGCACATTAATTTCATTTTGATATACCTTTCAATATTTCTGCATCATTAATATACCATCAAGAAAACTCGAAAAATGGATAATAATTTTAGAAGACTTCTAAAAGATTTCAGCTAATCTAAAAGATTACAGCTTACTGTAAAAGCGATTCTTCAAAATCTAATCTAAATGTAAAGTAAGAAAGTAAAGTCGAATTAGGAAGAAAATCCAATCAATTCTTAAGAAATTGGGCCAAAGAATGTTATATTTTCGAATAATTTGTAATAAAGATGAAACTGGATAGAAGAAAGTACAAAATGTTATAAAAGCTGCTTCTTTTTATTTTTTATTTATTTATTCTGTTCATTTTTTATCAGTTCCGCAAACATAAAATGTGTTACGCTTTCCTGATGCTTATAAAACGATAATTTCTGCAGCAGATTCGATCTCATGAATAATGTGTTCGTTCGACCAGTTTGTTATAAATTTGTCTACTGAACTACGCAATAAAACTATCGTGAAAGTATGCTCAGGTGTATGTATATATGTATATTTACGTGTCTGTTGGCGTGTTTGTATGCTGGAACATACACATGAACTACATTACACGATAGTTTTATTGCGTCATGAATAATGTGTTCGTTCGACCAGTTTGTTATAAATTTGTCTACTGAACTACGCAATAAAACTATCGTGAAAGTATGCTCAGGTGTATGTATATATGTATATTTACGTGTCTGTTGGCGTGTTTGTATGCTGGAACATACACATGAACTACATTACACGAT
>CAJFCP010000089.1:896829-956597 GCA_904066005.1 Synergus itoensis
CTGTATTATTCGAGGCTTCCAATAAATACTTGATGCATCCATTAAAATATTTAACAGATACAATAAATCAAACTACATGTAATGCTTACAAAAAAGTTTTATAGTGTTCTGATTCCGCAAAAATATCGCTTTACGTTTTCTATTTTCAATGGAAGAAATATAGTAAATGAAAAGTTTGACGTCACTGTCAGAAATTTTGTTCAAGACCTATACATGCATTGTCGTTTTCTACATCTTCCAATTTAGAAAACGCCAATAAGGTCGAGATGAGATTGTTGACAGACTCGATATACAACACTTAGGATATAAAATTTTTCCACCTAAGATAGAAATAAAATTTTCTTATATATATAAAAATACAACAGTAAAGAAATCCTTGAAATCAGAGCCACGAAAAAAATGTGATTCACATTTTCCACAGTGCTTAATTATTTTCAGACTGCGTAATATGGATCAACGGTGCATAATTTTGTGCAGTAAGAAGATTAGGGCGTAATTTTAAGAACAATAGCGTTAATATTAACGTCTAAAGACGTTTCTGCATATACAAGTTTCAGTGCATATGAATGCATCTTGAATAATTCCAGACAATGGTGCAGGTTTAGCCCGTAAAACCATTAGCATATAAATGAAACGTTAAAGCCATCTTCTTTTATGTCTCATCATGGTTGCACTACGCCTCGTTTACGCAAAATTTATACCGACGTTCATTTCAACTAATAATGTATCACGCAGTTGGATTCAATTTCTTTGGGAAACATTTTTTTTCAATATGCTTTTCAATTCCATAATTTTATTGCTGTTCAAATCAATAATTAATTGTGTGAGTATTACCACAGGCGCTAATTAGCGATACTTGATCTCATTTTGAGCATAAGTTGTGCTTCAATTGTTCTATTGGAAACAAGTTACTGCCGTAAATGTCAATTTTGGAATATGGCGCAAATAATGTGCGGTTTATTTGATAGACATCAACGCGATATTCTGTATATTGTCATAGATCGCTGGGGTGATATGTCGTTCAATCATACACTATAACATACGAAATCTGGTATAATGAAGCTAAAATATCAAACAAATTGGTTGAAAAAGATTGTATAATAAAACATCGCATTTATGTAGATCAAATGCACAAGTTAAGAAAGAAGATTTATACTCTTACATTGCCAAGTTAGTCGCAATTTCTCATGAGAAGTCCCTAGATAAACTTAAAATTTGGTCGAAAATAATTGAGAAAGCCTAATTCGATGTGAAACTTAAGTAACTTAATTCATCAAATGCAACAGGTTAAAATGGAAAATGATAAAAAGTTTTTAAAGATTACACAGCACTTTACGATATCTCTCTTGGTATATAATTCGTACCTTGTATGGGAGAGAAACTTTTCCCTAATTCGATAAAATCGTGGCAGCCCAACTTTTCGCTGCAGCCCAAGACTCAATTTCATTTAGGTTGAAGCGGTTACTGTAACTCATTTTATCAATAAACAAAATTAATATTTTTAATTATTCAATTATCTAAGAATATCTAATATAATATAATAATATAATCTAATATAATATCTAATATATCTAATAATAATATCTAATTCTCATTGTTTCGGAAAATCCTGTTAAGAATTGTTAGCCGTAATGAATGGAGATTTCATATCTGAAATTCGGATAAAATCCTACCTTTTCATCTCCTGACCCAATTTCGATTTTATATATTCTTTAAATAATTGAGGAATTATCGGATTCAGCGCAAATTGGAAAAAGTCGATATATAATTCAGTTTTCATATAATCTATTTTGAAGCAATTGTTAAGCCTCTTTACATTTTATAACAAAAATCGACCTAGAAAATGAAAACTTGAATGAAGAATGGCTTTTAATCCCATTTAATATATGAATATATCTAATTACTTTGCTTTGACATCAAAATAGAATTGAGTTTCATTCATTGGCTAATCAAAGGACCCGATGTATGTATAAGTTCTAAACTTTCGCTTGCACTTTGATTAACCATTCAGCGTGCTAATTCTATTTCAATTACATTGGTGAATTAGACAGTAATTCATATATAACGTTACCGTGCAAACATTAATCATTGAAACGAATCACAATGTTCTATACTTATTAATATTCTACATAGTTTATTTATATATTTTTTATTTCTTATTTTATTTATCACGTTTATCATAACTGATTCCAAACACAAAGCGATGCACTGAGCATAAATATTTTTTGAAAATGAAATAGAACGTGTACTTGGTATATTATTTGCGGCGAGTAATATGAAATTCAAATCTGTCGATTTCTACGATCGGGATAGGAAAATTAGCTGAATAATCTTTTACTTCAAATAAAACAAATCTTTCTGCCACAACTGAAAAATCACCTTTACAATAAGCAGGAGAATCATTTTCAATATAGCAAGGGATGAAGAAGCATTTTTCCTTGTGAAAGGTACTCGATTTCACTCATAGATATAAGAAGGCTTTCCCGGTTCAAGTTTTGATGAATGTTCAGTTATTAGAACATGTAAAACATCTGAGTGAGAAATCGGCCAAGAACGTATTTCAGCTTTCATGCTTAAAGGCGTATAATTCCATTTCAGTTACATATAAGCGAACCAGACTATAAATTTCGTGATGGTTCGTTGGAAACACAAATAACCATCGAATCACAATCCTCGTGTTCGAGTGGAAAATAAAATTTAAAAGTGAGAATTGAATTTTTCTTTGACAGTAAAATTGCACCAATCGAGGAAATAAGAGGAAGGGAACATCTTTTATGCGGTCGTTGGTTTGACGTCAGGAAGAAAAATTATGAAATTAGAGAACTGTGAAAAATTCAGGGTTCACTGAAATTAATCCAGTGCCATCTTTCATAACTTTGTAAAAATGGTCCGAGTGAATCTCTATTTCCGTTTTTCAACCCGATCTCTTTATTTCCACCCATTAATTTTCCCCTTTATCCACATGCCTTACTTGTCTCCAAAGTCCGTGAATCTAAAGCCTTGTTAGAGTTGAAGATAGTTTGCGGATCAAAGTACTTTTTCCAAGCGTGAAAATTTCATATTAGTACCATCAGAGAGTCTAATTTATTGAACCAATTATGCTTCATATTTGCTTCTCATTAGCTTTATTCCTGAATCATTTTTCACTGAATTTTTTCTGTTCATTTTTTCTATTAATCGAATTTATTCAACTACTTTAAATTATTTTTTACAAGTAGGCCATATTATAACTTATACAGTTTTCTTTACGAGGGGCGACGTAAACGTTTACGTGGTACTTCTTTGACGATGAAAAATAAAAAAAAGGCTCTTGTATTTTTAAAATTGCCCAGTCAGCATTTTCAGTAACATATTTTATAGTGAACTGACAATCGATAGTTTCTGTGTGAATAACCTTTTAATATAATAGCTACTTGAAGTCTCAAGAGACTTTTGTGGATCAAGAACCTATGTATGCAACTTTATAGTTCAATAACAGGGACAAAGAAACTTGTTATGCTCCTTTGTGATAAGCAGATTTAATTTTTTTTAAATGTGAATTATTAATTAGAAATTGAAATGATAGTTTTAAAAAGAATTTATAAGTCTGTGAATATAATAAAGTGGTTCAAGCAAAAGAACAAGAAATTGTTATATACAATGGGATATAATTGCTTTGCAGTGCAAACAAGAAAGCGATAATAAATAGCTGGCGATATCCACTGCTTTTCTTGTTGCTTTATCGATATTAATAGTACAAGTAAACGCATTAATCTTTCTCACATGCTTAGATATTACATTGAAGCAAAAACGGGGTGCAGAACTCGTCGCTTCTGAAATTTAGGATCCGTCGAGAGAATCTGCTGCCAGCTTTTTCCAATTCACAATTCTATTCATTCATAGTCTATTCATTCTTAGGAGATCAATAAAAAATTTTTATTTGATATGAAACTTTCATCATTTTCCAATTATTTATATTATTATTTTCGCAGTAATCAACGAACATTAAAAGATAATGCATAATGTCGTACCATAACGAATTTCCTCCACCTTATCAATGCTAGGCATGAATTTGCATCGAAATTAACGGATTAAATGTCTGTGTAAATATCGACCATATATCCACGAGCTTACATGTATGTCGATGCTATGTTATGTTGTAGATCGATATCCTGTTTTGTCATAACTAGAGTGCAAAGCGAAATCGCATTTCAGTTGCTCGTCAGTTTCGTGAACGTTTCGAATCCATGATATGCCCAAATTAAATGTATCCCAAACGTGGCTGTCATTTTAATCCTAGCATGGTTGACCAATTTTTCCAAATTCTAATGAATAAAACAACATTTATAGGGACATTTCGTACTTGCTTCTGTTTTTCTATTTTTATGCACTCAATACATAAAACATTACAGGATAGAGAGGCAGTAAGAGTAGTGAACAGTAATTGGTACGAGAGGAACTTCACAAAGTAAAATACATTTAATAAACTAACAATATGCATGAGTTAACATTTATTCAATAATTCTCTGTTCTGACAACCGAACAGGTAGAAATCAGTGAATATTTTTCAAGATTTATGGAACTTGTTATATAAAATTTCCTTTTATCTACGGTGAAAAATTCTTATATGTAAATCAAGCCAAGTTTTTTATTCTTCTTTTCTGTAAGTCGTTCACGAATACAATCCCAAGGGAGAAGTAAGATCCGACTAAATGTAGCAAGCTAGAGTACTATCAGAAGTGGGACTTTCTGTCGAAAAGTTTCAAGGTCAGGTTATCCAATTTCGAATATAATTTAAGAATAAAATAGTCATTAAATTATATATACCCCTATACATTATTTTGAAGCTACATATGCCATATTTTATAACAGTAGATTTAATATTTATATAATTTTTCTGTGCTAACTAGAAATGTAGGGAAATTGTGGACCATATTGTCACGATAAACCGCAGTTTTGAAAAGAATAGCAAATTTCCTCGCTTGTGAAATTACATCAGTCACGAGCTGCCAGTTGCAATTGTATATAAAGAGTGGCAGTCTGTAAGCGCCTTAATTTAATTGGATTAAATTCGAGCGACACTCTGGCTCTTTTCTAGCATAAAGTGCTTTAAACTCTGCAGCACTTTTAAGTCTCGAACAACGCCGGAAAGCACTGAAGTCGTTATTATATTGGAAAACTCTTTCCAACAACAATTCCAACTGTGCTTTATTGGTTCAGATATGCTTCTGATCCGTCGAACTCCATTCCTTGATAATAATTCTGATTTGAATTCAATTTAGGAAAGTTTCTGTTCAGTAAGAGGTCGGTGTGACTTAATGGAGTGTGCTCTGTAGATTTATCTAATTTGAAGTTTGTTAATTTCGCTTCTTAAAAGTGAACTCGGTTTATTAAATTTATTTTACTATCTACGATAAAATGTTTCCATTGGATTGATACAAAATTTTATTTTAAATATAGCAGCTATACTTTCATTTAACTTCTGAATAAATATAAATTATCTTTTAAAATTATTATTATTATAAAAACTGAATATTCGCTTTCATTCTTTCTCCCGCGAGAGAAACAGTGTTCTCTTTATAACTGACTCCCTTTAAAAGGAAATGATCACGACACGAACTCTCAGAGTATAATGAGGAGCATCCTATACAGAATTCCAAGATAAAAAGAAAACGAGAGAGAAGGAAGGAATCTAAGGCAGCAGACACAGAAGCCAGAAATAAGGGAAACTAATGAAAAACGGCAAATGCCCTACTATGTTTCCCTCTTGATATTCATTACAAAACAACAATTTCAAGCTATTACTGTCTTTCATAAATGCATGTAAAAAGTTACCTTTGTTTATTCCGTTACAATTACTTCAAGTATAAGATAAAGAAACTCAATGGCGTCTAATTAAAATAACTGAATGTCTTTCACCATCTCTGATAAGGAAAATGGCAGAGTTTACAAAATTTTAATTAAATATTTGGTAGAATTAGAATTTACGACCCTAAGTTTCGAACATGCTGATTGAACTTTAATTGGGATTGACCTATAAGATTAATGCATTTCATTGAAAAATAAGAAAGTTATGCTTAATCAATTTTTTAAAAATGAATTTTTCGAATATAAGTTCTCAAATAATCAAAATTTAAGGCTGATGTAAAGAAAATAAACTTTTTTTTGTGTTGACACGATTCATGTGACCTACTATTAATTCATTTGATTAATTAATTAATGCTTCCTCTATGAGGAAGCAAATCATATTTGCTTCCAGGAAGCAAAGTACTCATTGAATGAACACAAAAGTTGATATAACTTCGCAGCTAGTTATCTGCTTCTTTATAAAGTAAAAAAGTAGAATAGCATTTGTTTAAAATAGCTGAATGGTCTTGATTTTGATCAAACAGTTCAACTTCAAAAAGAATAGAATATGTCGATTTTAAAAACGACCTCAACACGTTGCAGAATCGACCAAGCGTAACACGTGAAATCGAACATGAGAGCAATTCATCTTCGGGTATTTGTGAAAATTTATCTCGGTTTCGCCGTAGATCGCATGAGAAGCTCAAACGAAGAGCCAGCGGTGGTATATGTATATGAAACTTTTTGGTGAGTGTGCGGACATCGTTTCTGTCCGCCTTCTCGTTTACTCTTCGCGTTTCATCTTCTATGCTTTCGGTACCATCGAAAGTAATAAAGGAATCGAAGAGAGTTTTGCGGAAAGGTTTATACAGCACTGAAGATTGTACTTCGTGTACAGGATAGAGGGTATGGGGAAGAGGAGAAAAATATCTGGACGAGACAGCTGCTCCACTTGCTTTGAACCACATCTCCCGATCTTTCGTTTTCTGTTCTGATTTTTGGTAAAGAACACCTTTTATAGCAAACATGACGTACTAAAGAACTCTTCCAGATGTGTCATCACAAGTACTCAGGCAGTTGTAAAGATAAGATATAAAAAGTTCGGAAATTTACTTGGAAGGATGGAGAATTTAGACCTTGAATAGATAATTCGAATTCCAAAAACAAACTAATAAAATATATACAATAATAAAGCACATCTGGTCTATTCCTGTTGTTGAGACCTTTTCTCCAACCAACCAAAAAAATTTGGTTGGTTCAACAAAATATTTTGTTGGCCCAACAAAATAATTTTGTGTTGACAAACAAAATTTTGTTTTGGCAACAAAAACTGCTCAACAAAATTATTTTGTTGCTGGGACATTACTTTTTTTCTCAGTGTAACTGCCACACTTTTTTGATAAAACATAGCTGCCACACCGGGGTAAATTGCACCCCAATGAAAAAAATGTTATTATGAAGAAACTATTGAATATTTTTGGTTGAAAATTTTTTTGTATAATGTTTAGTAAGTACTTTAATCATTTATATAGGCAGATTATTCAATTATAGAAATCTTATATCTTAAAAAAATTAATTTAACGAAAAAAATGGTTGGAGTAAGAAAAAGCAAGAAACGGCTGGGGTAAGTTGCACCCCAGTGTGGCATCTAAGGGTTAAATCTACGAAGTTTTTTGTTTAAACATATGCAAATTTGTTAATCCCTGGATCCTTCCAACCACTCTAGAATTAATATATGGAATTATTTCAATCTTCCATAAGCCTCTTGATTATTCAAATTACGCGTAATGTACGAACAACATGCAATCAAAACACGTTGATCTCGAAGAGTTGTGCGAAAGTCGGAGGCCAGACTTCTGAATATAAGGGATGGCAAGGACGACGAAGAAGAGGAACTGGAAGAGAACGAATTAAAATAGGAAGCTGGAAATGGAATTTGGTGTCAGGTTTGTGAAGGACGCAGGAATACCTATGTATACAACGGGATGTACTTAGTGCGCAAGGGCGTTGGCGCTGACGACGGACCATACTGAAGAAGAGAAAGAGAGAGAGATAATAGTAGGGGGGAGAGGATATCAAGAGTGGGGGTGTGGAAAATCCGAGGGTGGGCAAAACCGGAGACGAGCGTATCTCCCAGTCACTCAGTCCGCTCTCCGACACGCAATTGCATGCATTCTTGCGCACCCCCTTCGCTCTTTGACTAATTAAAGAGGCGAAAAGAAAGTCTCTTGAGTCTCGCTTCCGGTCGTCACACAGTTCCTTTATTTTGGACCCACGGGAAGTGAATTGAAGCTGAGGTCCGCCGCCGACGCTTTTACATCTTAAAGTCGCGGAACTTCATAATCAATTTGTGAGTAAAATCATTTCGATGTTTTTCCGTGTATTTTTATATGCTTCAAATCTGAGCTTTTCTGAATTTTCTGTTTTCTTTCAAGTTGAAGAAAGAAATGAAGAACTTGAATTTTAAATTGTAATTGTCTTCCGCGCCGGAAAGAAGTTTCAGGCGAAAATTATGGAAAGTTTTTTCTTCGCCGTCTTACTATTAATTCTGGAAAAATTTCACATATGCGCGACTAAGTTCGCAGTAAAACTACGAGGAAAGTTTTAAGTAAATTTGATGTCTTCTCCCGACGCGAAAGATAATTATGGTTTATCTTTTGTTGGGAGGAAATATACCCGCATTTTTCAAATATATTTGATGTTTTTAGCGCGTAGTTTTGAAAAATTATAACTTGTAATTTGACGTCAATATAAAAGAAAATTACAGGTGTTAAAAAATGGATAGATGTTTGTCATTAAAAATTTTATGTTTTTTCAGTGGAAATAAAAGACGTATTTTTGTTTTATGAAAGCGTAATAAAAATATCTATTTTATTAGCTTCGGTACAGCAGTTCTATAAAACGATAAAATGTTTTTTTCTTTTTTTTCGTAGCACTCTAACTAAATTATGCTTTTAAGACTTGATTTGGGTAATAAACTGAAATGGGAAAAAGTAATTTCTAGTTCTAAAATAATCCCACTTCAATCAAGGAGAGCATTAATTGGATCAGCCTATACTGTTTCTGTTATTAAATTTTATTTTCAATGAATACAAATAGAAAAATGAAAACTAGAAACTAGACAAATTTCAAAAACTGAGCTTCCCAGATATCGATTTTTGTCACCACTTTACTTCGGTCTAGTCACCATGTTCAATTTCGCTTACGGAGCAAAACCAATTTGTCTGCAATCGAAGACAAATCGTTGATCGTTGAACAGTTTGGTGATGCTCAAGACACTTGAAAAATTGTCTGGTCACACCTTTCTGCGTCTAAGAGTGGACGAAGTTCCAGGTCAAAAGACGAAAATTAGAAAATAATGAAAAAGAAATCAAAACTTCTCGTACGTGACTCTCCATAACTTTTTCCAGCTTTCGTACATAGAATGACATCAGAGAGAGAAGAAAACGGATGTTGGTATTCTTAGTGGTGCTCGATTTTCTCCCTTCTTAAATTTATTCTTGGTAATAGTCCGCTTTGGTAGTTTTTCATATTTATAATTTACCTCATAATTTACTAACCTTCATAAAACATATGAAAGATAATTTAGGGACAGAATCAGGAAGTTTAATTAAATGAAGGGCAGACTTTCAAGAGGGTAAAAAAGCTTTGAAAGAATAGTCAAATATTAAAAATGAAGAAAAATTAGAAAAGAACTACTAGAGGATTTGTCAAATAACGACATCGTAATTTGACTACAGAAGCATGATTTGGAGAAGCTTTGCATACAGGTTGTGTGCATATCATGCAGGAAACCAGAATTTCTCCCCAACCAAGTTTGCCCACGTCTTGAAAGCTCTCCTTTGGTAGAATTCAAGGCATATTAATTACTTTGATCGATTGGGTGTAGAGAATCATTCAAGTGTCGTATACTGAAGAACTGACAATATTGTAACAGTATTAGCATTATTATTCTAAAGAAGGTAACATTTCTTTTACCATTGTGATGCAGAATTCTCAGCATAAATAATGCATAGCACTAGTAGAGTAAGTATGGAATCCCACAGGCTCTAAAGAATTAACCAACTGTCCTTTGCACGTACTGTTCTTACTGTTGTCCTCAAAGCCTTTAACTTAATGTTCCCTCCACACGAACGAATATGTATTTCTGCTTTTCAACTGTTCAGTAGTTTACATTTGAACATAATTCTCTATAGGGCACTTACTTCAGGGACAAGCGATTCCCATTGTTAATTATTCGAGACACTTGGTGCTTTCTCAAGCCCCTGTTTCACCTCTTGGTTAATAATGCTTTTCTACCCTTGTATATTCAAATCAAGGCAATCAAGCCATGACTTCATATATAACGTTGCAATTTTAAGTCACGACACAAGGGAAGAACAAGAGCATCTACTACTGTTCACAGAATAAATTTACATTTTGGGTAACTTCTCAAAAATCTGGAACAGATAATAAGTCTAAGCCGATTTTACCTCGACTCTAAACCTTACATTTTTTAAGGTCATTTTGTCAGTACAAATCTGACTTGGTAGAAATGGTACCTATTCTAAATGGCATCTATTCTAAATGGTACTAATTCAATTAGCAACACTCAGGTTTTTACGGAGGTTTTGACTTTCAAGGTTTAGAGTAAAATTTGACTAAAAAATTCATCTCCATAATCGTTTTTGGGATGTGTGTAACTTTGAATTGCGGACGCGTGTTAGTATCGTTAAAATTCATAGAAAATTATTTTGCGAAAAAATCCACATCGTTGTTTACCTCTGCTTCGAGACACAAAATGCAGTGTAAAACTATACTGTGTTATACGCTAAAATCTCGGTGACAGTAAGTACATTATCTATCGCTCTAGCATGGTACACCTGACATAATTCAATTCTTTGCAATGTTACTAGGGGAGCTTAATGGAACGGTGGCAGCTAGAAAGCTTTTAAAACCAAGAATTATAATCTGACATATTCTTCGAATAAAAATATATGTCACTCTCTTTTTAGAAAATTTTCTGTAATATAATCATTATTTTTCATTTTTTCCCAGAAAAATCTAGCTTTAAAATCTAACTTGATTCTCGAAAGTGTGGTTTAGAGACTAAAAATTCTATTCGTATACATTGCATCGTATAAATCGTGCTTTCGATAAATGCGATGCAATATATCATTCTTTCCGCGATATGCTTTTGGTTTCAGGATTTGTGAATTGAAGGTCTAGTATATTTGATACTTCCTTGTATGAATATGATCCTTTGATGTGACATTCTTTCCTTCCACCTCAGAAAATTTGAAAATTCAACATTCTGCTCTCTTCAAAATACATTTATATTGTGCAATGCAAGCAGACGACGAGTTGGCGAACGGATTTCCATTAGTCGAAGGATCGTCGCTTTTGTGGGTACCTACGAATCCATTTGCTAGCGGAAAATCCATTTACTAATTGGAGATTCCACTTCCTGTAGGCATTTTCAAAATAGGCTATAGTGCTCAGTTAGAATTCACTATTTTAGCTTCTCACCATTCTTAAAAACAGTTTTTCTCTCCAATAACATTAAATAATTATTAATATAAAGTTTTATTATTCAAATGACTTCATGTTTAGCATCATATGAAGAATCAAAAATGAATAAAGACAATATTCATTGAGGCATAATAAGTATAACTTCGAAACTCATCCGTCTGACTATAAAATACTCTTTCTACTTAAAGAATCAAAAACTCATTATCTGTGACAAACTGGACTTAAATTTGGAAAGAGAATTATAAAAGTAGATTATATGTACACGTATGTGACTGTCTTACTTTCTAGCAAAGTAATATTAAATCTTGACATCCAACTTAAGATTTTTTTCAATTTTCAATAATCGAAGTTACATTTTGGCCAAGTAAGCCCTCGATCAGCGCTACTTGCAGCCACAAGTTAATCGAAAACTTTGATGAAACCGTTTTTCCCCACCAAACCATAAGCTCCTCAATCCACTATCAAACTCCATCCATCTAACTTTAGCCGTCAGAAATCAGCAGTTTGAAATGAAAAAATAAAACTGAAAGTTTTGGTAGCGATGAAAAGGGTCGATAATCGAGGGCAATTCGGCAATTTATTTCAACGCCCCAATCGAGAATCGCCATCTCGGACTTCGAATTCGTCTTATTCCTTTTTTTATCAAAAAAAAGTCGTATGAAGAACGTGATCTCTTTATGAAAAAAATACCCGATGAAAGGACCGAAATGAATTAAGACATTTTGCTAGAAAGCGATTAAATCTCCATCTCGAGAGAGGATAAACATTTGAACTGTTTATAATTGCAAGGATGTTTAAAATTATAGTTTTTGATGTTATTGAAAGAAATTTATGAAAATAGTGCTACGTACAAACTATTCTTGGAAAAAGTTTAATCGTTTCCGGAGCCGCAAACTCAACCGCTAATATACATTCCGTGATCTATGAGTTCGTCTTTGACCTCAAGCTTTTAATTCAGAAGCCTCTATCCATTTTAATGAAGTGCTTAAGTGCAGTAACATGGTATGAAAGTCTCAAAATGGATTTCAACTTAATTTCCTGTTTAATTATAAGTAGGTAATTCACGAATGAGTTCACATCTTTCTTACGCTTGAAAATTCTCAACAAGACTACTTCAGACAAAATAAATCCCTTTCGAAGTTTAATTTTTCGGCTTTAACAAATATAGAATCAAAGTTCGTGTAATATAATATGGAGGTTGAAAAACACGCTTTTACGATGCATATGGAGTATCCATGCAAAATAGAAAATAAAATACCGTTAACGACATGCTGTGTACACACCGATTCGTTTTTGTGTTTTTATTACTGGGTTTTCTACGAATTTGATAACATTTGCGAGACTTCTAATACAATGTTTTCATTTTTAAAACTCGAACAGTTTTTCCTTGCATTTTCATTATTTCATGTGTACGCTCTAAATGCGAACCTAGTGAAATTTTACTGAAAATCAATAACTAAAAACAGTCTTGAATTTAATCAAGTTGTTCAACAAGTTGTCACTGAAGTAACTCTAGTGTTAACTTTATTAAAATTAGGACTTTGTAACTATAACATAGTTAAAATTTTCCTGTAACTTTGAAAACTTCCTTACATCTATGCATTGTGACTGGCTGATTATGAATTTGTTATAATTTGGAAAAGAGACTTGAAGTTATGCGCTTTTTGGAACTTTGGTCATATTTCTAATTAACCGAGATTGCAGTGACTTCACTGATTTTCAATAAAATTCCACTGATAAAATGAACTTGCATTTGGTTTTCATAGACTCTCTGAATCATTTTTGGAATTACTAACGTCAATTGGCAAGTAATAAACTTCTGTTAAGGCTTGTTAAACCAGGCCTTAAAATTTCCGTGGGCGAAGTATGATGCCAAAGTTTCGTCGTAAATTCAATCTGATGGCAGGATAATATCCAGGATATTGGTATAACAGCTTCTCTTACCGGCTCTGCGAAACGTTAACTTTAGTTTTGCTGCTATAACTCGTTCAGTCACCTCGTCTAGAAAATAAAAATCACAGATGAGCTTGATAGTTTGGCAAAGATACTGCTTTCCAAAGTAATGACAATAAGTTACCATTATAGTCACCTTTTATTTCTTCTGAACTTTTATCCCTCGATTCCCTGGAAAAATATCAAAACATATTTTTTAATAAATACAACCTGGCTTTCGTTTACTTTGAAAAGAAACGCTTTTTGAAACGATGTAGGAACTATTAGATAAGTTGTAGTTTTCTCGAGATTGTGGAATATTGATTAGCATGCACTGCTGCCTGCTCAAGATTTATGAGAATTTATCGAAAGTTTATGGAAATCCAAAAGAAATACATGGAGAAAATATTGCCAATATCTCAAGAACATAAAAAATACATTTTTTAAAACTAATAAGCTTCGAAAGAAAATTTCTATTAGTTTTCCGTAAGATAAAGGCACATCGTTCATTCATCGACGCTTTTCTCATCGAGATTTGTTCTAGTAAGGTTGAAGTAATTAAATTCCATTGAATTCAGTCCATGAGGCAATCGAGACTTCCAGAAATAATTTATCTATACTTTTTAGAACGCAAGATTTCCCAACTTGGGAAATATTTCTACATTCTACTTTAACAATATCGCATCCTTCCTCTAATTAAGTTTCTTCTTCAGCTTCCGACAGCTGTCTGTGGAACTTAAGCTTATTCCTTTAATTTCCTTATTCGACTTGTTTACATTTTTTCCTCATTGCTTTTCCCTATATCTCAATTTATCCAATTAAAATAACCACTTCTTTTTCCAACTCCATCATTTATTACATAAGTTCTACTTGAATTAAATGTTCTTTAAATCCTACTTCATTCATCTAAAATGACATTTGGTCCGATTCTCAGGAGACTTCTAGTTAGTTTTAGTCCCTCCTTAAACTTGGAAAGCAAAGTTCAGTTTTACAACCCACCTTATAGTTACATTCTTCAAAGAACTGAATGAAAGTGGTGATTTCTTAATTCTAGGAATTTGAAGTCCTAGTCTCATTTAACAATAATTCACCCATGACAATAATGCTATAAAATGTCTAGAATAAAATAGAACGTGGACATTTTCTTTTACAAATCGTCTGGCTGTGCCATAAATCAAAATCGGTGTTACTGGCGGTAGTTCTGATCGTCGTCTCTGTACAATGATGACGTGACCACATATCCCAAGATTTATCACCAGTCCAACAGAAACAATGGCTGAAGATTCCTCGCCCTAGACATTCTCTATCAAAATCGACTCTCATTCTTCTTTCCCTGAAATTCCGCTAGTCGAACAATTTCACCATGACAGCGCGGAAACGCGTTTATAGTCGTTTCCGCGAACGGCGAAACGCCATTAAGCGAATTACTGCGGCGAATTCGCACATCCTCGTCACCGATTTACTGCAGATTGAGGGTATGAAATAACGAAAAAAGTAGAAAGCGAGAGGAAGATATCGTTTTATTATGCAAATCTTAAAAGAGAGGCATCGGCGCAGAAGGAATAAAGCTCGAGAGGAAGTGGAAAGGAAAAAATAAAATGCTGCAAAACAATATTGAACGGAAGATTGCTAAAAATAGTTCTTCTATCGCCTTTTTTATTATATCTTATTATATTATTACATATTGCTTCCTCATAGAGGAAGCTTTGTAGTGGTGACAAAAATCCAGTTTCTAAAAAAAGGTTTTTTTGAACATATTTTAAGTGGAATATATCTAATTACTAATATGATGATGTCCTGAAGAATTGTCCGGATGTATGTATGTATGTGTGTGTGTGTGTGTGGTATGTATGTCACGCTTTTAACGAACCTGCAATATTTTTAGAACGCGTATAGATAAATTGATGAAATTTGGCATATTTATTCCACTATTTACCAAGTTGAATTTTTTTACAATGGTTTACCAAAATATTTAATTTTACAAGTTTCCTGTACTTTTATAATTTTCGTAAAATTCATTTTTTCACTATAATTTCTCAAATAATCAAAATTTAATGCTTATGTAAAGAAAATAAACTTAAATTAAAGAAAATAAACTTAAGAAGTATTAAATACTTAATGCTTCCTCTATGAGGAAGCAAATAATATTTGCTTACAGGAAGCAAAGTGTTCATTGAATGAGCACAAAAGTTGATACAACTTGACAGCTAGTTATTATTATTATTATTATTCTAGATCAGAATGTAGATATCGTAAATGATAGAGATTAACGCATATGGTAATCGAGAAACTGAGCTAGCCGATAAAGACGTAACTATTGTTATTGGACTCACGAGTCCATGAAGGTATCACACAGTTCAGAGACGATTTAATCCTCACAGAATGGAACTATTCACCACTGGTCCATGAGTCGTTACTAAATCTCTCTAGCAATTCCCAACCAATCCTGATTCCACTATCGTCAAAGCATTCACGCAAATTCTGGCTCGGCACTACTGTTTACCATTATCTCAATCTAAGAACTTTTTATCCAGCGTGCAATTAATTATGATATGAAAAAAATTCAATTTAAACCATAAAACTTGAAAATCGGTTGGGAAGTTTTAGGGACAAATTGTAAGACAGGTGATTCTCCTCTTGACATAATTTTGCTTTCGAAACATAAAAGATACATGCGTCCATGCACTATGAAAAAAGTTATGCCAACTTTATGCATGGTGTATCGAAGCGAGATAAAAATTTAATTTATAGCTGGTCGTTAAAGCTTCGAGAAAAGCTTTTCACTGCAAGACTGAGGAAACAAATATGTTATAAAACTTTTTATGTGTAAGCAATGATAATAAAATATTTAATGAAAAACGGTAGAGTGTGCTCTGAAACTAAAAAAAATTATAAGTGCAGCGACTTTATCGCGCTGACAGAAACTCATCTACACTTCACTTTTCTTCGTCACTTAACTTCACTTCACTTAGATCCATCTAATTGACATAGATCGATTAAAGCTTCCTCTGCTCTGATAAGCCCAACCTTTTCTTAGAAATTATCTGAATTTAAATTCAGATAATTTTTTTGCAATTGCAAAAAATTGAGAGCTCCTTTAAGATGTGAGATCGCTTGTTCAGAAAAGGAGTCAAGCAAGCATAAAATTCGGATCATATGGAAAAAAATGATTTGATATTTTATGATGCTTTGCACGTATTCTCTCCCTTTCACTTTTCCATTTTGCCCTTTTCCGATTCTCGTTTCAGAGAAAAACAGTTGGAAACGACGGCAGCGTTTACGCGTCACGTTTTACCAATGCGGTAAATGAGGCTCCGTTTTAATGCACCACATCCCATCGCAAAAGTATCCTCAAACAAAAGTAGTAAGAGTTTTTAAAGTATTCTTGAAAAGAAAGAAAGCAGAGGAGTAATCAGAATGTCACAAAAGAATTTGAATTAAAAATTTCCGGAAGTTCATAACCATTAAGATGTATCTTGCAGCGTTCTTCTTTCGCACCATCTCTTTTCTACGCTCTCTACGTTCAGTAAATATAAATAAAAGAAAAATAAACCGCAGGTCTGCTCTTGGAATCCAGAAAAACTTTGAATAAAATTATTTCCTTAACCCATTTTTGAAACTTGAATTAATGGGAGAAATGACAAATAAGTAAATATTATTATAAACGAGTTAAATCAGTGAAATTGATTATAGTTGGTTCTTTTAAATTAAGTCTGAAAACTAACAAAAAAGTTTTAAACTTGTTTTTTGGCACCTGGGGCACTAAAAAGCGATGCGGAAAGTTTCTAACGACATTCTCTAATTTTCAAACACGTTTCTCTCTTACATTTAAATTCAGTGCGTTTGCATTTAACTTTTTACGGTTTACGAATTGCGGCTAGTCTAATTTAAATGACTTTTAAGCTTCTTCACATCTAAATGGAGTTTTAGAAGTGCACTCTAAATAAAACTTTATTGCTGAACTATAAATACATATCTGAAATCAAGTAATATATATGGACTTTCGACTTTACGAGCTCTCCTGGTCGTAAATATTATTAGCGCATGAGTAAATCTATGACAATTTGTTGTAATATGAAAACCGTTAAATACCTCTTTTTTCACCTTTTTGCCATTGTATAAATGATATAATATCTTATATCGGGGTTTTATTTAGATCTGACAAGATTTTCTATTTTCAACCCGTCTATAGTATTAAACTCGACCAATATTCTACCTTATAAAAAAACTGGGCTTTAATTCTTCAAGTCTGTTGGAGAATTATTAAAACGGATGGGATATTAACAAGCAAAAGCTATTTCTTGATAATAACGAACGTCTAGTTTTTTATTAACGGTTCGACTTCCTCATAACAAGATTTACTGTTCAAACTTGCATCGAAACAGAGAATAAAACAAAAAATTCAGTAAAAATTCAAGCAGATGATCCGAGTTGTTGCCACGAGAATGGATCAATTCACCAATCGAAATTTCGATAGCACACAAAGCCGGTTGTCGATGATCACGCCGCATGCAAAATTTCACCTAACCGATGCAGCATTAATTGAAATAGAAGCAAGCATCAAGAAAAATTACGACGGCTATCATGCATTATGCATCATCTTAAGACCCGGTCACTTATAGCGATAGAATATTCAGGAGATAATATCTTCACCCAACTCTTACCGAGTCTTTGCTCAATCGATGCCTCAGTTCTTCTTCTCCTTAATTTTTTGTCTCTCAGACTTAACGCTCATTTCACGTTAATTGCTTGTTTTTAAAAAGACGAGGATTATAATATGGAAATTTCTAATTAGGTATTTCTCATTATCTTAATGAGTGAATGAAGTGCTAAAGATAGGAATATTTAAAACTATCACTGATTATTTCTGAAAAGTCTAACTTTAAAGGAACTGATTATTTTTACTAATGTAATTTTTTATTATACTAGCAAACCAACATGTGCGCTAAGCGCGCAATTATTTTATTTTTCTTCTTACAACTTAAAGTCATTCCAAAGCCAATGAGATTTGAAACTACAATGTATGTGAGATTTTCGAGATATTTTTAAAGGGGAATCACTTTTTTAGAGAGGAATTTCAAGAGATTTCTAGGAATTTTAAGAGAATTTTACGATTTTTAAGTGATTTTTACGAAATTCAAAAGATTTTTAGGATTTTAGAAATATTTCGTAGAATTTTAAGGGATTTAAGGAAATTTCGTGAAATTATAAAGGAATTCGTGCAATTTTTAATGACTTGAAATACCGGCTTCTAAAATGATTCAAGAATATTATTTGGGCAATTTTTAGCAATACCGACGACATGTCGAATTTTTATTTCTTGCATTTTACATCGAATTTTTCTCTTTCTCATCTCCAACTGAGGGAAAAATATGTCCACTCGAGTGAATAATGTCGCGCCATATGATACCCTTTATGCATTTATATCCACGCAAGCAAGCGTAGTTGTCCTGCCTTGATATGCATAAAACCAGTATTACGCATTTTTACCTCTTTTTTGTACCTTTTACTTTCGTAATAATTCTTTTTTCGATATTAAGCTTTACAGTGACCCTTTCTCTTATATTTTTAGCTAATATTACTTTTCTCGAAAGAAAAATAGCAATACAGCAAGTGAATTTACTTTACCCTTAAATTCTTCCCTGAGGAAAGCACAAGATGCTTCCTTGTTGCAATAAGTTGAAACAGAGTAAACAGAGGAAGCGTTGCGAGTTTCCGGTTGAGCTTTCAGGCGAATATTACTTGGATAAAGAATCCTAAGCGTGCGACTGAGTTACTGGAAGAATAAAAGCGCGATGGAAGAAATATGCAAGGGAAAAACTTTTCATGAACTCGAGAAGTGCTTAAAGGATCGAATTTGGAATGTTCAGCACTTGGAAAACTATAGGGCTAGGTATTTGCTGCTTTTCTGGTATTTTACTTATTTCTACATTAATTCAAAAACTATGAGAAAGCTATGAAAGCTTCAACTTTATAATGCCTACTGCAAAAGTTTACCTGAAGATATATTTTTCTACATATGAAAAAACGTCAAGGGTGTCTCTGAAAAGAAGCTGTTTTCCAACTTTCTAATACAATTGTCGCTGTAAAAGAAAGTTAAAAGCATGTTGCATATTTAAATTTGTAACATTCAGGAAGTGTGCACATCTGTGGCACTTTGTAGCTGTGCGTTTAATATTTCACTAACTTTGTACTTTATTTTATCCAAAGCACAGTTCTCGACGTATACCACAATTTCAGAGCTTTGAGAATCGCAATGAGAAATAAAGTAGAGAAATTGCTCTTAAAATCTTGGAAAATTAACTGTGCATGAGAAATAACAGTGTGTCGCATTTCAAGTGCATCTTTTTAATTCTAAAAAGTATTTATTTGATATTCTAGGAAAATAAATTCCATTTTTACTGAAAATTAACGATAATAATGTTACAGAAACATGAGTGAAATCATCAAAATTTTACGTTTAACAATGTTTCTCTGACTCGATGAATTTTAATGAAGAATTTTCTGGCAAACTGCCATGTGACCGGCTTGAAACAGATTCATTTGACAGAGTTAATTGCTTTACTGACAATTGAATGTGGAGTACTGAAAGAGGAGGAAGCGGGTTGATATAAAATACGTGCGATTTGAAATTCAACAGCCATGTTCTATTCATTGAAAAAAACCTTTACGTACAGAGTTTACTCGTTCATGAATGATTTCCAGATAATTTAGTCGTAAGCGATTTAATTTAGAATATTAGGGGCGTAACGAGCGTGTTGAGCTAGAGGGGGGGGGGGGATGAGATTGTCATAAATGCCGACTAAATAAGTAGGATTTGCCGACTGTGACTTGACAGCGATTTTACTTTATACACATTTATGATCGAATTATATAATCGATATATAATTATTAAATATACATTATAATCGAATTACCCGAAAATCCCGAAAATGCCGACTCGGCACGATGCTAGGGGGGGTGTCACACCCCTGACACCCCCCCCCCTCGCTACGCCCCTAAGAATATGAAGTTCTAGCGTTCATATTTACACAATGAGATAATATTGTTTAATTCGGTTTGAAAGGATGTGAAAACATGTGGAAAATTTGAATAATTCTAAAACTCGAATGAAAGACCTACTGCTATGTTACAGAGTTTGATAGTTTGAATTATCTAGTTACTAGACTACTAGTATAGACAAACTCTCCTGAGACTCGGAGTATGTTCACAATATTCTAGATGCTCAAATTGGATCCTTAATTAGCAATTTAATAATTCAACGACCTTGCTTCTATCCAGGCGCGGACCCAGAAATCGTGTGTCTTTCTTCAATGCTTGGAAAACAAAGGACAAAGGGGGGGGTCGTCGGGATCCCTTTGTCCTTTGTTTTCCAGGCATTGAAGAAAGATACACGATTTCTGGGTTCGCGCCTGCTTCTATCACAACTCCTATGCATGACAAAAAATATCTTCTTCATCTTATTCTTTCATTTAAAAGGATACAACAAACTATATTGATGGCCTTGAAAATTTATGAACTTTTAGTTATAAAATTTTGAATAAACTTGTTCTGCGTTATTAAATTTTATTATTTGCATATCTCACAACGAAATTTTCTTGCTATGTCATATTTTAGCTTTGTCAGATTTCAAGCTATAAACTTTATTCGTGATTTATATCCATTCTATTACTGCTATACTTTTAGATATTAATTTAGAACGTTTGCAATTTCGGAAGAAGTTCTGGTCTCTTTGCCCCTATCACAATTTCCTGAGCTGATATTATGTCAGATGAGAGTAATTTTTCAAACTGAAGGAAAAAATGGGTTATCTTTGAAATCCGAAATAAAAGAAAGTAGATAATATAAATCAGAAGCTGGATCTCATTTATTATGACATATCTGACGAGTTTAGCCTTTTATTAATTATAGGTGTAATTGACATCATAATTTACTGAAATATTTCTTTTTAATAATTAAAAGCATATTTCAGAAGTAAAAGAATATGTCACATTTTACATTTATTGCAGACTTTACTTGTTTAATTACCAACTTCCGTTTGCATTTTTTGTATGTCCTCCGGAAGATAAGTAGGAAACGAACGTAGTTCATTGCTAGATGAAACTGTTGTTTTTCCTATCCGGAAAACAGGAATTTGTAAAAACCCTGAAATCTTTACAATTTGTATAAATTCTTTAGAATTTTTAGAGAATTTATTGAAATTTCCCCAAGCTATGTCACTACGTAAGAAAAGAATCTGGAACGCCAATTTAATTCGGAAGAACCTAATTTAGTTCAAAATATACGGGTCAGAAAACAATCATCTTCAGAATCCACTGCCGTAACAGAATATTCTGAAATTGATCGTCTTGACCCTGATTTGTTCACGTTCTCTCGCTGATACCATAGCCGGATTCTTCGAATCAACTTCACTATAAGTAAATCAAATCAGCATTTGATTTCTTGTCGTGTCTTTTTTTAGAATATTTTTTACAATTTCAGTTACTCAGACATTCTCCTGTCTCTATTTGAGTCTTTCTATTTTATGTTCATGTCTTCTCTGCGTCTCGTGCATTTGAGTCTTTCCCCGAAAGCTCTTGCGTAGTATCCTCTATACGAGATTTTTCGTACGTGAAATATGCGTATAATATGTGCTCGGGCATTAAGAGATGGTCGAGTGAAGGATAGTAGAGTAGACGAAACAAAAAATAGACGAACACACAGAACAAACTGCGTGTTGATTGAATGGTCCATGCCCATCCTCTTTTCCAAAGAGCCAGCTCCACAGATCTCGTTTTGCCTAACAGAGGGTGGCGAAATAAAATGTCCGGAAAAAAGAACTGAAAGGAGTAACGACGCTCCTTTATCCGGTTTTGGTGTCCTCGTGCATACAATTGTTCACGATTTCATTTTCATGACCCGCAGTTTTACCTCTCCGTTCTCTCTCCAAGCTAATTAAAAGCCAAAAGAAAAATACCACCAAACTAGATTACTGTGTATTAGTTATACTTAAAGCAAACGAATTTTCGAGTTGACCATCAATAAGAAAATTTTTGTTTTAATAAATAATGTTAATTATTCAAAATACCAATTCAGAGACTTTTCTGACATGAATTTTGTATATTCATTCTGCTTCGATGAAAGCTGATTTCTAAAAAACGTCACGCTGATTTTAATTCCCATAACAAATACTTCTTTTACTTCGAGCTTGTTTTCTGAAAAATTTTTATTCAACATTTTTTTTAATTCACTAGATTGAGTTAAATTATGGTTGAGCGTACTTCGCCGAATTCTGTGTCTTGAATAACAAGAGAGCTTCAACTTTAAAGAATCCAATGAAAAATAGAGAAAGTTAGGTAGAAGAACATAACTATCGATATTACTCTAATGAATAAAACAAAAGTTCATTCTTTCATTTCCCATATATTATTCTTGTATTCTTTATTTATTAGGTATAGATGCGAACGTGCTGAACATTAAATTCGATTCCCAGAGTATCTTATAGGTTGGTATTACTGTATGTAATCGTAAAATTGTATCAATTCCCGATTGTTATAACCGACAGTCGTAAAGATATCTGGAATACATAAACCTGAGGAAGCTAGTTTTCCTATAGTCTCAGGCCCTACTTCCCCAGATTTCTAAACCCTCGCCTATATATATTCACCATCAATTCCATTTTCGAACAAAAGGCAAATAGGTAATTCGGATTTAATGGTAGAATTATTGTTGCAGTTATCAGAATGGTTATGTTATAATGAATTCCTACAATTTAATTGCTTTTATACTAGCAATACTGTTCTATGTTAACTAAATCATATTTTATATCATAATAATCTGCACTGCGAATCTTTAGTGAATTTTTTGATATTATTTTTTAATATGACTAGCAAACCAACACGCTCGCTACGCGTGCGATTGTTTTTTTTTTTCTTACAACTTCAAATCATTCAAAAGCCAATCAGATGTATGCGAGATTTTTGAGACATTTTTATAGAGGAACCACTTTTTTCAAGAGGAATTTCAAGAGGTTTCTAGGAATTTCAAGGAAATTTGACGATTTTTAAGTGATTTTTACGAAATTCAGAAAATTTTTATGATTTTAAAAAGATTTTATAGAATTTTAAGGATTTTAGGATATTTCGCGAAATTTTAAAGGAATTCATACAATTTTAAGAGACTTTGAAGAATTCTAAGGAATTTTAAGGGATTATAAATGTTTTGAAGTTTTGAGGAATTTTAAGAGGTTTCTAAGAATTTCTAAGGTTTTCGTGAAACTTTAAGGAATTTCAAAAGTCAATCAGGTTTACAACAACTATGTATGCGAGATTTTTGAGACATTTCGTTACACCGCTTTTTTAAGATAGGATTATTTATAGCAGAATTTCATTAGCTTACGTGTTGTGTTGAAGAAAAAAATCACGAATTTAATATTATAAAAATAAAACTAGAATTTTAGCAGCTATACTGAAAAAAGACCCCCACAGTTTTCGGTGGTTCTAGAATTTGATTATTAACACTGGCAGAATAATATAGGGAGGTAGGCGAAAATGTTATGGGTTCACACGTAGCAGCAGGGAGTAAACTGATATAGCTTATCCTATATAGAGCAACAACACAGTTGTATACCGACACATAGAAACCGCCGACCATTTACCCTCAAGCTGACCTACCTCTCAAGTTATATACAAGTCAATATCTGAATCCTCTCAGACATGACCTAACCAGACAGTTGAGATTGAAAATCTGAAACATACATACAGTGGACGGAAATGAAATATGTAATAATGTGCCATTTTCCCGAACCCTTGAGTAAGCCATGGTAAGTCTGCAATATTGGCTTCACCCTTTTTCCAGCTCAATTCTCAATCTTGACTTCAATACTTGAGAGAGAAATTTAAAAATTCTGTCGAAACAATTGAAGAAAAGAGAAAAAATGAGAGCTTTTTCTCATTTTATTCAACGCTATGTTTATCGGATTGATCGGCTTTAAGCGTGAAAGAAACATAGAGACTGGAAAAGATATTAATATAAGAAAGTTGTGGCACAGAGAGTACTTACGTCCTTACTTCCACGTGAGACTTATTACCGGCCTTGTGCGATCCATTGACGTGGAAAATGGGAAAGAACAAGAAAAGCTGTACAATGCACACTGCAAAACGACCGAGTTTCCTTAGGTACACGTTCGAAGTTTAAAGAACACTTCAGTTTCATTTCTTTCCGATTAATCTTAAGAAGCTCTTACTATAAAAGATTGACTGTCAGAAAGCTTGCGAGCTTTTAGTTTGTGATGAATTTGATAGAATAGGCTTAATTTTATAGAATATTTATAATATATTTGTTTAATAGTTCATTATATACTTATTTTATATTATTAATATATTTGTTTGAACAAATCTATTGACTGTTTTCCGATTCGTCTCACTGCGAACGTGGGAAATTAATTTGCAACGCAAACCATGCTACTATAAACACGTTGTACTGGAGAATTTAATGTCATGTAGGATTCGTGAAAAAACAAGGGAAAAAATGTAATCATGAACACAACTTCAAGCTCTTTTAACGCCCATTGTTAGCCGTAAGGGTTAACTTCCGTGTCGACTCTCTAGTTTTCCCAGTCTTTTGAGAACAATAATTACAAAATGCTCTCCAACTACATCCCTATTATAGCAATTTTTCGCAACATTAGATAACTTCAAGTTCTACATTAATTCCGAAAAACATGAAAGAAAACTCATATGATAAAATTTGAAATAGTGGAAACTAGTCAGAATTGAAGAAGAAAGAAAGTGGTATAATTTTCAGTAAAGCAGTATTTCACAAAAAAACAAACGGAATGAATGTACATGCCTGAATAAAAGGAAAATATTTCTATAAGCTCGGTTCCGGTTAAGACATTTTACGTATGTTACATATTCAGTGATTAATCAAAATATTTTTAATCCCTTTCACGCAATGGAAAAAATCTTAAAAATATTCTCTACCATAAGAATTATTGCATAAATATTGATCTTTAATTTATCTTTATTTCAGATTTAATGATCTAACAATTCTTTGTTTCAGGTAAGTATCAGACGCACGTTTTTCTCTCAAAAGAAGCTACGAACGTAAGTGCTTATAATGACATTTTTTATTGAGGGAAACTAAATTGAAAAAGCTCTGTTTATTTATACGGAAAGGAAAAATTGTATTTTGAATGACATTTGAAATTTTGTTTCATTTCCTTATTTCTTCATCCGATCATTCTTTCATCAAAAATGGTTGCTATCACGATCGGACCTATTCTACTGAAGAAATATAATTTATTTTCCTTTCTACGTAAATATCAGGGGTTCTTTCAGCTTCTGCCCCATGATTCGTAAAATGACTTTTGCCCGAAAACCCTACTCTAAACCTAAACGATAGTTCTAAGAGTGAAAGTATATCTTCCTAATACCTTGGTATTTTCTACTGAAAATCCGAACTGAAAATCTCTGGTAGAAAGGATAAGTAAGATTGAAAGAATCTAAAGACCTCCATTAATCTTCAAAGACTTCTTGGAAAGCTTTGTACGAAGAAAATAATGCAAGAATGAGAAAGAGTCTTACTAATTAATAATAGTTATATATTAGGAAACGTAAAAAGAAATAAAACGTAACAGAGATAGCGGAAAAAGAAGTGATAAAACTTTAATGCAACTGATACGAAATAAAGCTTTGAGAAAGTAAGTCGAAGACTCGAATCTAGAAAATTTGTAGGGATGATCGATAAAGAATCGTTGGTTTCGCGCAGAAACCTCGATTATCTTTCAGCATCGAGGAGATTTTGGCACAGTGCCAATGCGCGAAGTACCACTATATCCGTGCAAGGGAAATGTTGCCTCTGCTTTTTTAACACGAAAGAATGTCTTTTTCTTATCCGAATCCCTTAGCTGCGAACACGATCGCTATACACATAACTGCAGACTTCCCAGGGGATGATAGGACGACTTTTTCATACTCCCTGAGCCACAGTAACCTTTCTGATACCAACTTCTGCAAGACACTAAGCAGTAAGCACGAAATCTCAGCACGATGCATTTTTTATAACTTTGGGCACTAAGAATCGCAATATGTATGTCTAGGAACATCATCTGTAAAGTTCAAAAATGTGTCACTCAACTTTACTTATTTACACTGATTTAAAAAATTCATCAAAAGATTTTTTGATCGCTACGAGTTTTTTTATAGTAAGGGTAATAAATTCTTGCAGAATAATATTTTCTTATATAAAATCTGCAAATCCTAATGTCGTCCCTTTAGGATCGAAAGCATTTTATTCAGTCGGCTATATAGCTTTGAAAAGTAAAATAAATTGGTTTTTTTATCTTTAATATGCCAGGAACAAGTCTGGTGACAAAATTGACAATAAATATCAGATCATTGTTCACTTTTTTGTTATCAAATATTAAACCTCTGAATAAATTGTTATTTCATGGTTTTGGAATTTGAATTTTAACAACAAGATACCATTAAACCGATTGTTCGGTTACGATTGGTCAATGAACTGAAAAGGAAACTATTTTCGCTTTAACGCACATTGACCACAACGCAGTAAAGAGATATGCGTTTACATTTATTGCACAAGTTATTATACTATTATTTTATCGAATGTTAGTCCATATAGGGAATCGACTTCAAATTAATTCGAATCGATTTAACAAATGTCTTCGTGAAAAATATATATCGAAATATAATATATAAATTATATTATATATATTATATTATATTTCGTGCCCTTTCTCAAAATTTGAATCTTTTGAAAAGAAGAGGAACATATGAAAGATCTCTAAAGAATGTGTAATGTGTATATGAAGAAATAAAGCTTCGTTATATTATAAGTGAATAATGAAGCTTTATTTCTTCATATACACATTATACATTCTTCAGAGGTCTTTCATATGTTCCCCTTCTTTTCAAAAGATTCAAATTTTGAGAAAGGGCACGAGACTAATGGAGAAAGGTTAAAGTTGATTTAGGGTAATCTCACTGAGAGCACGACCTCCTATTCAACATTTTATTCACGCTGCTCAAGGGATTCACAAATATGAGAGTCGAAAATCTCACTTTTATTACTCGTTCTTTGATAGTAAGTACGTTACATAAGAGCAGACTGCTGTTTGGTTTCAAATAACTGTCTCTCTACACCATCTATCACTGTAAAATTTAGCTTCTTCAAATTGCATTCTCTCATATTAGAACTAAAATAAATACATTACATTCAATCTTCTTTTTTTCACTTTAATATTAAAAACTCATTTTTTTCCCGACGAAAATACGAATTTCCCTAGCTAAGTAGACTGAAACTGAAGCAATCTTCAAAAGCAGAAATTCCGTGATTTTACATTATCGATAATAGTAGGATTGGCGTGGTTATCAAAATGATAGATAATGGAGAGTTTGAGGTCTGCCTCGTGAATGATATACTCATTAAGAGATTTCATCTAGATAATCTGTCATACACGTCTGAACAAAAACAAAGCAGAATATTATTATTATATTAAGATAGATTGCATATCAAATGCATAATTAAATCTCTTTTATTCTCTTTATTTCTTTTCTTTTAACTGCTTAGACTTTTACTCAACATTAAAACCTCCATAAAAGTTTCAAATGGTCTCATCAATTTCCGAGGTAGTAAAATGTGACCTATTCACATTTAAACATTATCCACCAATCTGGTAGCACCTTCTTATAACGAAATCGCTTTGAAATCCAGAGAATAGTAATCTCAACTGCGTTACAGAATCGCGATTATAATGCCTTAGACTCGAAACTCTGTTACAACCACGTAAGTCTCATTTTCCTCTTCGATTCTTGAATCAGTAATAAAATCTCGCTGATACCTCAAGGAGATTCGAAGTTTACGAGTGGAATCGTAAAAGAAGGGTAATATTCTTATCAGTCGTTTTCATACTAGCATTTCCTTTATCCAGCTGCACACTATAAGTAAATCAGATGAAAATTTATCGGCGTTTTTCGCTCTCTCACTCTCTCTTCATCTCTACATTTAAAATTTTACGTGCGCAAACTATTCATAAAAATTTATCTATAGGATTCATAAAAAATATGCAAGCTGGTTTTAGGTTCCCTGATTACTTCTCGTTGAGGCTCTGCTTTCGACTCGAAAAATTCTAGTTCTAAATATTCTAAATAGTTCTAAAAAACAATATTAAACTTGAATATGGTGCAAACAGTTCCAGCGTTAGTAGCTTTTAAATTACAGAAAAAAGAAATATATGTTACACTTGGAAAATCCTTAATGGAAAACAATGAATTCTGATAGAATTTTTCCAGGAGTCCTCATTGAAGAATGAAGTTTCCAGTAGAATGATCTTGAGTCCAACTTTCCAAACTCAGAGTCACTTCCTTTCAATGAAGCATTGATCCTTCCGTACCTTTACAAATTTTTCACCGAGTACTGCAACTTCAGATCAAACTTTTTATAAAAGTTCAATTAAACTTGAGAAATGGAATCTGTCGCATATCCTCTCTTTTTTCTCAGAAACTCAAAATAACGATAGATCTTCGAAGTCTTCTTGCCTGATTGACGAGGCACCTCCATTAGACTAATCGATCGACCGTTCATCCCTAAAAGATTCTCCATGCCTGAAAGCTCACGTATTTCTAACCGATACTAAAATCACCACCATTTCTGTGAAAATCTCTGAAAAATTTATTTAACTCAACAAGTATCAAAACTTGTGCAGTTTATTTAATTTTATTTTACCAAATAACATTTTCCAGCCTTGGGAGCCTTCCAAATAAAGATGCATATCTCGCTGAATAAAAATAATGAAACCCACAAACGTAAATGAACCCAGTAAAGTAATACAGAATTTCCGCAGGGTGATTGCATTTTATATCAAGTAATCTCGTATCCGAAAGGGAAAAAAGAAATTTCTTTCGAGCGATTAATCTAGCCTCGACCGACACAAGAAAGAAGTTAGTCTCCTGTAATTTTTCATGAAGGTGAATTAATTACAGTTAACACTGTGTTACACCTTAATAACAGTGCACACCGCGTCCACACAGGGACAGTTGTGTAATCCCAGTGAGTATTTGCACGGAAAATAAAGAGAAATAGGAGCTTGGCAAACAGAGATGAGACTGAAAATGCAAGGTACCTAAATTCCTTGGCAAAGCAACAGCTTGGTGGTAAAGTTACTCTCAAACCTTATGATTGCTGAGATCTCTGAAGTGTATTTTAGGAAATAAGATTTTTGGAAAATAACAGATAACTGTCTGATGTGTCCTGATATTTCTTTGATTGAATAGTATTTTTTTCAGTATATATTTTTTCAGTATATATCTATTTCATTCTTCTTTATCTTCTTTCTTTAGTTTTCATTCTCTCTGCTCGCTCATCTCTTTTCTAAGCATTCAACCTCAACACTCGACCCATTAATTTCTGAACCAGTCAGCAGCCCTTCCTCAAACTCTTCTTTCTTTCCCATCTTCTTCAGCTACGTCTGCAAGCATCCCAGACGGAGCTTCATTCGCCCATCGTCAAGCACCACTTAGAAAAGAGTGAATAAAAACGTCATTGGAGCACGACGAGTGATGGCTGAGTGAACTCGGTCCGTTAATCGATTCGTTGTCCAAACTTTATCGAGTTCGTAATATCCACTATCATAGGAAAACTGATCGGATAATTTTAAACTAATTTATATTTGAGCTAGACTTTGTAATTAGCACATTATAGAGTTTGCAACATGAATTTTACTTGAAATTCAAGCATGTTACCAATACTTTTCAGATGAAAGTCATGAATATTGCACTGTATATAGGAAAGTTTGAGTAAATTAAAAATTAAGCTTCCAAGTAAAAATATTTCTAAACAAAAATAATTATAATGCTCTACGTTACTTACAACAATCTTTCATAGGTAAAACTCCATTGATATATGACAAAATATATGATTCTTTTTCATTTAGCACTTGTCGAAGAATTTTATCGATAAAGATTCATTGTACAGAATGATTAATTGAACAGTGTCACAAGAAAGCCAAGCAAAACTGTCGTTCGAGCATCTTCATATAATCTCATCTACACTTCAGAGCTTCTTTTAAAAAGATCTTAAGTTTTCTTTGAATTACCGATGACGCTTGGAAAAGTTACTTTAACGCCTCAAATAGCTTTCAATCAAAACTTTTTAATTTCTTCCTAACACTGTAGTCTCCTCAGTGACAGAAAAGTGTGACACGGGACAAGAAATAAAGAATCTTTTTGAGTTGTCATTAATTTTCTTCTGCTGAATTCATATTCAGTAGAATATAATTAGTCAGCAATTTCTCCGGCTCTAATAATATATCTGAGTATGAGTTTTGAAATCGCGTACTTCATTGTAAGAATCAGTCGGTTACATTAATTGGTTTACGCACACAATCATGAGAACGTAGAATTCGTAAAATCTCATTTCTCATCTCGAATCGAGGTCGACAAGACGAACCGGAAATCAGAACTGGAACGAATGTTCGAGAGGAAGAGAGATGTATAGTTGGAGGTGGATCTTGTGGGCGCGAAAAAGGAAGGGTCGAAGAGTTATTTCCGCCACTGTCATCTGTTTTATGGGGCTGAGCTTTTCCTTTTCCATCAGATTCCCAAAGTAAACAGGCTTTAACCGATAGTAGGTTCTAATCCGATTAATTATTCTTATCATATTGAACAATAATTAATTCTATGCCTCTTGCAATAATTAATATTAATTAATCCGGAAAATTAAAATTTTTTTTCACTGTTTCCTTATTTACCTGATCTAAAATAAGTGCAAACAGTTCTAAATAAAATTTATCTTTGAGAACGTTTTGTCGTTATTTACTCAATTTGGAAATGGGTACTCGCTTTAGTATCGACATCAAACGTACCCCCATCTTTTGTATTTTATTATTTTCCTGTGTGGCATTCTGTCTATTTGCAGATTCATGTTACAGGAAACTACATTGTTGAAATTTTCGCTTTGACATATTATATACGAAACTACATATATTCTCTGAAATCAGTTACTTCCACAGAATTCAAAACGAACGATAAAATTCTGTAAAAGATAAAATTTTCAGTCCCTACAGTATTAGATTGAGTTATTCCCTTGAGAAATATTTATGAAAGCTTATTCCTTTCTTAAAGTAGAATATTGTGTAATATATGCCTTTATGTCATATCAGCGAATAATAATTCATAGGATTTAAGGATCTTCAACGCCGTTTGTTACGACTTTCGAGAAACATGTATCTCAATATTTTCCGTCCTTTCAGCCGTTCAGTTTAAATCTATCAGTGAATTCAATATATCAGAGAAAATCGCCGACACTCGTGTCATATTAATAGTTTACATTCTTGTCACGATAAATAACCCACTTTGCTAAACGCAACAATAAAACAAATTGTAAATTCCACTTTGGAGTTATGGAGGTGGAAATAATGAAATTAGCAGCAAGTAAAGAAATTATATTTTTAAATTAATTCAATTTGTTTACCTAAAATACGGCGGATCGTATAACATGAATTCAATACACTGATTTTAATCTTGGCTTGATCTCATTGCATGTTAAACTAATTACGCTATTAATTCCACGACTGGATCATCGCGTCCTAATTATTACCGTCATTAATAATTCTGCCTTTCCCACACCACTCTAGATGACAGGGTAATCGAGCTAAGTGACGCCAGTGCGATTTCTCAACAAGGCTCAAATCCTCTTAGCTCTACTTAGACGTTTACAGTCATGCATGCATTTCCAAAAGTAAAAAATTGTAAAAATTTTCTTAAATTAGAATATATATTGCTTCGAAGTTTAATTCTTATTTACCTTAACTAGAAAACCAACACGCGCGTTACGCTCACGATTATTTTTTTTATCTCTTATAACTTCAAGTCATTCAAAAGTTAATCATTCTCTTAATCTGAACCAGCGGAATTTCGCTGATTCAAATTTAGAGAGTAGAGGTTTCGAACAACAATGTATACGAGATGTTAAAGAAATTTTGTTACATCACCTTTTTAGAGCGGAATTTTAAAGGAATTCATAAAATTTTTAAAGATTTTTAAGAACTCTAGGGAACTTTAAGGAATTTTTTATGATTTTTAAAAGATTTTATTAGCAGTTGTAAGGATTTTATGAAATTTTATGAGATTTCTAATAATTTTAAGGGATTTCAAGAAAGTTTTCTGATTTTTAAAAGATTTTATGTAATTTTAAAGAATTTTATGGAATCTGACGAGATTTCTAATATTTTTAATGGATTTTAAAGGATTTAAAGAGTTTTAAAATGTTATTGTAGAATCTTAAAAAATTTCAAGAAGTTGCAAACCAACCCACGCGCGATTATTTTTTTTTTCCTTCTTAAAACTTCAAGTGATTCAAAAGCCAATCAGGTTTGCAACAACAATGCGGGATTTTCGAGACATTTCGTGACACCGCTTTTTTAAGGTAGGATGATTTATGAAATTTTTTTTATGACAGGTGAGAAAAAATATCGGTCTTGTTGTTTTTTTGTTAATTCTCGCTCGAATGCATCACAATTTATCATCAGTTTACCTCTTTACTAAAATTTCCATTTTATTCTAAATATCATTTATTAACTCAGGTGATTATTGGTCGGAAACTTTCAAGGTGTAATTTTACCGAATGCTGTCCCGTTATTTGAGTTCGTACGTTGGACGAAATATATTACGCGGATGAACGAACGAATGCTGAGTTTCAGTGAGGCATGCACACACTCGTATTGTAATTTTGAGTCTCCGGATGATATCATCTGATGAATATAAAAGCGTGACCATTTCCGGAACAAATGGGCATGCGAAAAGTGGCGAAAATCTGTGAATGTTCTCGAAATGTCGAAATGGTCCAATCTATCCAGCTTACGAATGACAGACCCATTTATTTTCAACTTTTTTCTGCCAGGATATTTTACAATATTTTTCACACTTTTCAGTCACAGGTGAAAAAGTCGTGTCATTTTTATCTTCAATATATTAAACGATTTTTATGATTCAATTTAGTAAAAAAGATATTCTTGTAAAATTAGTACTACCAAGAAAATATAGTAATTTAGGTCTTTCTGCTGATTTTTTTGTGGATTATATACTATATTCTATATGTATATGTGAATAGAGGATTCTGTATTGAAAACTTTTTATTGACGTTTCGTAATACAATCAATCAGTTTAAAGTAGCTTGTCAAATTTTAGGTATTTTGTGTAGAATATTGTAGAATTGTATAGACTTTCACAGAATAATGAAATTCGGTAAACCGCGTCAGCCTGACAGTCGAGTTTGATTGGAATGACAATTATGTTTCGATGCAATTAGCGTGAAAACGGAATTACATTCTGTTGTCCTTGTCTTGTCAAACAGGAACAAGTAGTAATATACGTTTCCGCTAATGTCATGGAGTTTACATTTCAAGAGGTTTTGAAATCGATAACATTGCATTCCGAGCGAGTATCCTTAAAGTAGAAATCTGATGAGAGCTTTCATCCGGAATTGATTTTCACTGTACTACTAATGAATATAAATAGTTAAAAGTATTATATCATACTTAAAAAACGATAAAGTCAAGAAATTTCTATAAAATTTTAATGATGTTCTGGGTTTAATTAAATTTAAAAATACTAGTTTTAAGTTTCTCGTAATTTGAATTTCCTCTAAAATATATATACTCTAATATCAACAGAGTGTTATATTTAAACTAAATTTAAAAAATAGTATTTTTAAACTGATGCTGAATATTTTTTATTTAGGAAATTTATATTACTCTCAGCTCTATAATAGAAGTGAAGAAGTCGCACAGTGGTCGGAAAAAAATAATCATTTGCCAAAAATAAATTTTTACTTGAAACGAGTATATTGCTCTTAGAAATGAATAATAAGAGGAACAAATAACGAAAACAAACTATTATCACGTTTGCAATTAAAGAAAACATAAATAAATTAAAAACTATTCCACTTTCTTCATCAGTACAACATTTTCGTCTGCTTTTTTGATTAGCTTGGGTAATATAATATAATATAATATAATATCTTCATGAATATTTCGTTTAAAAACTATTTTTTAACATTAATTTTTTATTTTTTATGACTAAATAAGAATATTTGAAATATTTTTTTGTTTGAAATATTTGTACAATATACATATTATAGTTCATCATATTTTATAAATTAATATAAAATTCAATGTGCCGAAAACAACATATGTTATAAAAAGGTTCAAAATACTTACAATTGAAGCGCCAATGCCTTTCAATCGTATTTTTTTACGAAAATAAATTAGAATGCTTTACAAGTTATTTTCAGGTTATTTTCAGGTTATTGGTAAAACAATTGCAAACACAAAAACTTGAAAAAAATTTTTAATCATTTTTAATCATTTTTTTCTCAGAAGATCGCAGGTATCCGCAGCTAAATCAAAGTTCCCTGTATTCGTGGTGAACTCTAGATTATGTACATATTTTTTTTTTGCCGGGACTTGCCGGGACTTTTTTTAATTACTTCAAACATGACAGAATTTACGATCAGAAAGTAGTTGGAGTTTGATTTGTAGTATCGTCTTTGTAGTTCATAGTAGGGACTAACTACACCCATTTTCCAAACCTTTGATACCATACTTTAATCTGCTTCTACGATATTTTATCAAATCTAATTCTGTAAAGAGTACAATGCCTTTTAAAGAGAACTTTATTTGTCGTCCGTTTTAAGCATTTTATAAGTTCCTACTTTGTTGGTTCTTTTCGTCGCTATAAATCACTTTAAAGATTAAATTATCATCAAATTCTTCTTCCTTGGGATCCTTAGAAAGTACTATAATAGGCAATTAACATTATCTTATGGTTAAAAAAAAAGACTTTTGGCAAATGATTATTTTTTTCCGACCACTGTGAGTCGGTTCTGTTTTTATCCTCTCCCAAGTTTATTTCTTTTCCTCGATGGAAGAAAGAGGAAGTACATAAAAAGTCTGTGGGGCGTTGTTATTTATTGGATTCCGCTCACAAAACCCTCAGGATTTCGTCATACTTCTCATTGTGATTCAGGCATCAATTTTCTTTCACTTAAAGAATAGCTTAGTTTAAAAGCTACTGTAAGTCTTGTTTGATTAAAATCAACTCAAAGCAGAGCTGAATTCTATCAATATATTGACACACAGTGAAAAACTGTTATCGTTAATGTATTCTGATAACAGAAAATCTCATGAATTTTGCTTATATTGCAATTATCTAATTTAATCGGGATGAGAGTTATCGTTCCGTTGCAATCAACGAAGAATTTTGGTATATAGATCATCAGCATTTTATGCTAAGTATGATTAAACGATTTCGAGTAATTTACGATCTTGCAGTGGTAGGTCGATTCTAATTATAATAGATTTAATTTCGTGATCTTTCGTGTTTGATTAACTGCTGAAGATATTTCATTTACCTAAAAGCATTTTATAATTTGGTAAATAAATTAACTTTGGTTAATAAATTTACTAGTGGACTTTCTTAAATGAATATTCATACCACAAACCTAATAAACAAACAAATGAAATAAGGATTTGCCTTTTCTAGAACTGATATCTCTTCTTCAAAAATCGGACGTGATAAAATAATGGAAGGAAATTACTCTGCTTTTTGTAATTTACATCCCATTTGTCGATCAGCTTCACATGAAAAAGTGAGTGAGTTTTGGAAATGACTTGTCTCAATATGTGTGCATTCAAAATCTACCGATTTATCAGATTGGTCATCTCTTTCCGGTCAATAGTCCAAACGCATGAATGCCTCTTCCATTTTTCACTCCTGCTCTCTTCTCATACCTACAGCTGTCGAATCGGCAATTCTCGTCTCCTCACTAACTATTTTTCAACCCTTCCCTCAATAAATGCATTCGGGCGTCAGTCTGGACAGAGGTATTTTTACACGCTCCGGATTGGCGGTTGAATATCGGTTTCGAAGTCGACATCGTGCTTTTTAAAACCTTCACTTGATAAAAAACATAGATTTTCACAGTAGAAGTTAACATGAAATGAAAAGTTAAATGATAAGCAATAGATGAAATAGAGTCTAGTGGAAAAGCCATAATACGAGATTCATGCCATCACCGCAACGTACGCACATGTGATATGCATGGGAAGATCGTATCGGTATAATATTACTTGAAAGCACAAGTGCAGTATGTAATAGAGTACGGAGAGCACGAATGACTGCATACCAGTATCAATCAGGGTCAGCCATTCGATTCGTGGTCCATCCATCAATTGGACGATCAATCGTCCGTTACCCAACCGAACTGTCATTCGACATTGGTTCCGGACTTACAGAATCCGGCACGTATATTGTGATCCTTCATCACGCAGTACTAATAATCGAGGACGTGTCCTAGTCTCTGAACCTAAATACCTCATTATTCAATATTCACTCTGATCTCTCTCGATAAGTCTCTTAAAAAATCAACATACTTCTAGAAAATTTCAACATTTCTAGAAAATAAAGTTATTGACATAAGAGAAAATTTGGTCGTATGCTTATCCCATATACATATTATATGTACACTTCCAGTAATATGAATAACACCAGAATGACATTTTTATTCATGATTGATAAGAAATGTCGGTTCGCGTAACATTCTGGAAGAAAAACTCTCAGAGCTAAAATATGTTTGTGAGAATTCAGCTTATAAGGAGTTATAAAAAAGCAAGTAAAGCTCGTGATATACTGAAAACAATGAAAGCTACTGCGCGAAGCATTTCTTTTAACTTTTTGAGGTGATATAGGGAAGCGAAAAACTGTAGGAGAGTTGCTACATGTTTCCTCTGGTGAATGAAAAAAAATGATACAAAATTCGACGACTAAAATTACCTGACTTCATTTTTATCCAACTTCTACTCCAATTTTCAGAGAAAATAAATTTCTATACTTTTCTGCCAGGAGAAAATCCTCCTGTAACAATAAAATAATGTACAGCTCATTTCAAATAATATTCTATTGTAGGTCGTTTTTTTCTATTTCATTTTAATTTCACCATTTTTTCTCACACCTATAAAGGATCTTGTGAGACGTTATTTTCGATATGGGAATTTTGAGCAGAAAAGTTGAACCGAAATTGAAGGAAATCGAAACTGATATGTGATCTGAGTTTCGATCACTTGATACTACTAAATAAGTGATATCCAGTTCAGGTAACAATCTTGGAAATTGTAGACTACAAATTCAAAGAGACAGAACTTCGAAAAGTTTTCTCCGTGGTAATTGATCGTCCTTCCTTACCTCCCCTTTACCCTCAGCGAGTTAGAATCCGCAACCCTCTTTGATGAGGAGGGGCAAGAGGGATGAGAGGGTAGCAGAGTAAGGCGATTGTAAGGGTAGGCGAAGGTCGTGGAGACACATCACCTGTTGCCATGGCTACTACTGGGAGAGCAACAGCCTCGAAACTGATTTGAATCTATATTTTGATCTGTTATTACTCCTTGCAGTCAAAAACGTTCCTCGATTCATTTCTTGTTTCCTCTAGAATCATTTTTGCAATTTTAACCAAATTAGGCTCTTCTATTTTTCAATTCTTTCCAGCTGTAAGATTAATTATTCATTTTAGGATTTGAAAAATTAGATTCGTTTCAAGCAACACTTTTAGTCCAAATTTCTTTACGTAAAATATTTTTCAAGATTGTAAGGATAATATCGATTCGAGATTAGTATGTGGTTTCCCTCGCCTATAAACTCCTGAGCAAACAAATTTTTAATCGAAAAATCCGAATAAACCAGAGTCTACTTCAAACAATCTAATTAAAATAAACTCAAATCGATTAATTAAGTAAAAAAGCATTTTGAGGTGGGTTGAAAGCTATATTTCGCGTTCATTGTATAAAATGATGGCAAAAAGGATCTTTAAACAAATAAGATTTATTAGAATGGAAAATCAATAACTAAATTAGTCTTTCCAAAATGTAGAAAAAGTAATTTTAAATGCGAAGGGTGCGAATGTACCGGGATCATGCGTATCTTGGAGTCTAGTCAGTAGGTTATTGAGCGTTCGTCGATCGGATTATAGGTCAAGCTCTGAGCAATTCCTAAGAAGTTATAGACCCCTCGTAAACTTTAATTAAACCCAGCGACGATCTGCTCGAGAAATTTAAACACTAAAACGACACTGAAGGGAGGATAGGATTTCATAAAATTGCAAATTCCATCCCTTTGCATATCTCGAACCATCGAGCGTAGCCGGACATTGCCCTGTCTTTGTCTTCTTCTTTCCTGAAACATTCGCTGAAAAATTTACATCTAATAAATAATTCTATCTAAGGAAAAAGGTTTAATCAACGTTCGACGCTGAGAGGAGAGAACCGATTTTAAAAATAAATCAATTATTCTCATTCAGATACACAATTACCACTCAAATGCGAATCTTGAATTTTCGTCACGAGTCACGGTTCTTGACTTATCTATTCACCCCTTCAGTTAAATGAATTGATGAAAGGATTTTTCTAGAAGAAAAAATTTGGGAATATTGAATTCAATTTATTCAAATATTTTCAAAGCTTTTCCTTGTATTTTATGTACGAGCGAATGAATAAAGTAAATTTATTATCAATTTAAGAAGAACTGCTCAATATTCAGTCAGGCCTATATTAATTTATTGAGTCTTTTTTATACACATTTTCTTTTTTTAATTTATCTTTCGACTCGTGAATCTGAAATTAAATTTACTCTAATATATTATAAATTTAAGTAGTTATGGTCGGCAATTGGTCTGCCAACTTGGAAATTATAATTTAAGACTAAAAACTATGAAAAAGTAGAAGAAGGGAATATATTATCTATTGAAGTAGTGTTAGTCAATATTTGGACAGCTGACCTGAAATTTGTCATATAAAACTTGAATATTGTGTAGAGGTACATAAAGTCAATTGATTATTAATACAAGTGATACAAGTCAGCGTTTGGTCAAACCGACATTAAATTATTATGTCCTTTCTAAGCACATTTTACTATTCAATGTATACTAGCTATAGCTCCTGGCTTGTGAATTTGGAGATTAAATTGAATAAATTTAAGTAGTAATGGTCGATGTTTGGTCAGACAACTTAGAAATTATCATGTAAGTCCTGAATATAATTTATTTCTTTCGTAAGCGTAATTCAAAAAACATATATAAGCGGATCAAAAGGTAATATTGGGGTGCTGAATGTGGAATGCCTCACTAGCTTCTCACACATAAATCTCTTTTATTATAGCCGTTTCATACCTCTTCTCACCACTTGCATTTTTCTCCACGTGCATATTCCTTTATCCTGTAATCCTCTTTTTTCTTCTATCCCTTCAATTATCTTCCACGTCTACAGCTTCGGATATAATTAAAAAGAATTTGAAAACCGTATTTTCAAAGCTATATTTCTTTCCTCTCATTATTATTTTTCTTCTATTTTCAGCAAATTGCACACTATCACTCAGAAAAAAGTTTGTTTGAATCAAACAAACGTATCATTGATATAGGGTCAATCAAAAAATATCTTTGAATTAAACAAAATTTGTTTGAATTAACAAAAATTTGTTTGATTCAAAGAAACTTTTTTTTAATATGAAGAAATCAATTTTTTTGAGTTAAAGACAATTTATTTGAATCAAACAAATTTTGTTTAATTCAAAGATATTTTTTGATTGACCCTATATCAATGATACGTTTGTTTGATTAAAACAAACTTTTTTCTGAGTGTATAGTTTTCTCTGAGCTAAATAGATAAGGTTCTAGAAAACTCAATCAAAGTCTGTCAATAGAGTTCGTGAAATCGTTTCTATTTCAATGTATTTTCGCAATCAAGGACCGATTGACGAAGCGTAGAATGTATTTACCACCTTCTCGTCCTAGTTCAACAGTTTCGAGTCAGTAGCATATTCTTGTGACAGAGTTACATGATTTTTTTTTTCGAAGTTAAACTTCCTTGGTAATTTTACAAATCCCACACGTGTAGGTTGATGGCAATTCGGAAAGTATACTGGTTTAATTTTCTCTTTTAAGCTGCAACAATAGAAAAGATAAAACAAGTGGCACTTTTTGTTAATGCATTTCGTTTTGATTTTCGTAAATAAAATCTCTCTTCATTCTTCTCCATCAAGAAATAGTGATACCCTTAATTTATCTCGTGATTTAGGGTGAAAGTGAATTTAATATAAATATTTTTCTATCCTTGGCAGATCATTTTTCTCCGAAATTGAAGCAAGAAACGCAAAAGTGATTGTTCCTTCATGTTTTATATTTTCGATTGAATCAAATGAAAAATGTTGTCTTTCATAAAAAAGGCTTCACCCAAGCATATTATTTTTTATAAAATATTAACCTTAATATTAGTCTGAAAGCAAACTACAGAAACATTCTCATGAATGGTGAATATTTTAAAAGATGAAAAATAAGAGGACCTCTAAGACGGAGAACTCTGTCAACGATTCTGTTCCCGCAGTGTTCCATTTCCTTTTGCATCAAGATGTATCACAGCTTATAATGAAAACGAGGAGATCAGCTTCCGCTCTCCTTAACTAAGTGCAGTACTTGGAGATGTTTCATGCTTCGATTTACATGCTGCTTACTGTCCGTGTCAGTAAAATTTATTCTTCATTTCTCATTTTTTTCTCATCCTTAGAGATGCAGCCTGAACCTTCTCCCTCACTCTTGTGTCGCTTCATACTCTAGCACTTTGGCGTTACTGACATCCATATGTATGGGGATTTTATACATATTTCATGTTGTCTGGGCTTTACTCTCCGTGCCAACTATACTGTAGTGAAAGGAATTTTACAGCATGCTTTCGTACCTTATGCGCATGTTTAGATAAAGTGATTGACACCCAAGGAAATTCAACAATAATGGCCTATTGCGTTCACGCAGAAACATGTCAAAGCTTCTTTTTCAGAATATTACATTCAATTAACATTTCTTAACCCTTACTTACCACACCTTCGCGGAATAAAACGCTTGCCAAACTGGGGTAAATTCCACTAACAAATCAGTAAAGTTTACTGTCTTACCAGTTATCACAAAATGCACTGTTTCAATCAGTGGTATTTTTACTGCTTCAAATTTAGGGAGTGGATATTTTTCTTTGACAATTGGTTTGTCTCGAATTGTTGACAAATATTGATTTAAAGCGATTTCCTTCACGTTTCGGTACTTTAAATTAAGAGAAAAAAAGCCTGGGGTGTAATCCACCCCAGAGTGTCAAGCAAGGGTTAAGTCTTAATTCTTCTTAAGCCCTAAAATGTATAAAATAAGAGGAGCTTAAATTGTGGTTTAATTTAAATGTGCGCAAGTGAATTAGCAGTAAGCTGAACCCTTTACTGCTGTAGGGTGTAGAATTAATACCATGCACTCAAGAAGGGTTTGAAGAGAAGCAATAAGAGGGGAATGTGAGGTCGTTGGTGTGAATGAAAATGGATTAGGGTAAACTGGAATTAATTAACGTACTTGACAGTGGTCTGAAGTGAACTGGATTATAGGAAAACTTCTGCCAGGAATACTGATTACTTACAGACGGTTAAGAGTAGTTAAATGTACCAGATTTTATAGGCTAACCCTAGCACATTTCGATCTTCTCTTTGACTGATATTATTCTACTAATTGCTCTATTTCATGAATTGCAGTATTAACAGAATTGAAACATATTCTGTCTAATTCTAACACTGTATAATCAAGTCCTCTTTAAAGCGAGTGTTTCTCTAAAAGAAACAATGTTACCAAAAAAAGAGAAATGACCCAAGACCCACCGAACGAGTTTGAACTCGATCGATAAGAGGCATAAATCTCCAGGACCGAACGTTCCTTCGAGCCAGCGAGAAATCGCAATGCGATTTGACTTCAAGTACACTAAGTAGAATAATCTTTTCCCGGAACTTGAGGCCTCGTCAAATAAATTATTCTACAAGAATTTTCATTCGAATATTTTCAAAAATATTCCGTGAGGTTAAATTTTATGTAAATGAAGTTCAAAGAAACAGAAAAATCTCATAGTGCTAATTTAAAATAAAGTAAAGTAAATCTGCGATTGTGTACGACTGAGAAATGGTGACAGGTTTGTGCTACAAATTCTCCTAGCAAGACCTCTGAAACTAGTGAATCAGCACGTACAAGAGTTATATACATACGAGGGTTTCTGGATGAATATTTGCACGTGTTATATAAACAACCTTCGAATGGAATATTGGGTTTACTCCCTTATTCTGCTCTCAGTTTTCATTCCTTGTCCTTGGAAGGACACTCAAAGTAAATATTTATAAATCCAGAAGCTTTTTGGATTCCTCAGAAAAGTATGAGTTATTACTAAGATGGAACTTGAAAATTCCTAGGAAAAGGAATCGTTTGTTAAATTTAATCGAAAATAAGCTCGACAATAAAGTAAGGAAATGGCAAAGCATGATAATATTATCAAGCATTCAATTTGTTTAGCATTTAAATTGACTTACGTTGACGAAGAGCCAATTACTCGGTTGTCTGGATCGAAACGGCTCAAAGAGGCTCAAGTTTCGGATCCTCTGATATTTTTGTACGACAGTGGGTTGTCGCTAGTCACTCCAGAAAGCCGATGGCATCTTTTCCTAAGGATTCTTCGAGGCATAATGTACATCCTGGTCCATACCACTTCTGCTCACGAAAATCTCTTTCTCAGCACTTGAATGGTTCGTGCTCAAAGGTTATCGTGCACTTCGTGAAAATCCCATCCGAATACTTTAAGTGGGTTAATGTGAGCATGCTTCCATCCTGTAAAGATAGAACTATACTTTGAGAAGCTCAACAAAACCGGAAGGTTCCAAGAACAACGAACAATTCCTTTTACCTCAAAGAAGTTCGATTTTTCGTTGGGAAAACTTCCAGACCTCTCGCGTTTCATCGAAGGATTGAATAAGACAAAACAGACACGTTCTGTTATAGACGGTTTTCAGACACGTTCTTATAAAGAAGGTTCTCAAGTAGAAAGGTAGAAATAGCTTGCGTCTATCCTATCTCGCACTTAATCTAATTGTTTAATAAGATTCTATTTACTTTACTTTATATTTTCTCCAGTTTTCTAAGTGAAATTCTCTGCATAATCCAAGTCTTAAAAATTTCAATTTCCCTCCCCTCAGACATGTTTTTCCACCTTGTTGTATAAGAGACCCATGCTTCTCGCTTTCAACCCTATGGGAATAAAATATGTCCTAAAGGACCCTATTATCTAAGAATCGAGTTCTCACTACTTACACGAATGAAATATTGAAAGGAGGAAGAAGACACTTCAATCCCAACCAATCGCTCGCTTAGCTACGTGGCGCCTGAAGCAGTATTCCGTTTCCTCAGAATTTTCAGTCTGTTTGAACGACTATATTAACGAGACGAAACAGTTTATTACTCAAACAGTTATAATGTACTTTCTGCTAACTTTTTTAATGATCTGCTGAATTTTATAACTGTTAATACATACAGTTTGAATTGTATTAAATTTACATCTTCAAACGACAAGATAAATATTTATTTTTATGTAATAAAAATTACATTATTACAAAATTGTTTTATTCTATTTAAATGTAAAATTCCCGTGTCTTCATATAATAGACGCCCAACTTAACATAAAATCTGAAATCTTTATCAATTCGACATTTTGAGAGTGACAATTGCGACTGAATGAGTAAAAGAATCGTGAAAGAGAAATGGCTCTCTTAGCATGAAATGATAGGGGTGTTTTCGAAAGATTTTACGTAAAACTGTTGTTTCCTGATAAAGGTACCGCGATGACTATAAAATGCCCGTAGAAACGAGAATAACGGGATTGCTTTTAGGTTCGTAGAAGGTAGGGGTGTAAACCTTGTCGTGCAATTTTCCGAAGGTGACCCCCTTACGCTGGGATTTGCGACGAGTGACTTATACGGGCTCGCTAATGTTTTCTCGAAATTTATGTCTACTTCGCAGTACCAGAAAATGCGCTACTCACGCTTTTTATTGACTCTTCCATAACTTCCCGATATTAATCTCACACTTTATGTTTATTTTTACGTCATGTCGGTAAGAATGTGGGGTCATGATTCGCCTTATCACTGAATATTTATAGGGCGCTTTTCTTAGGTCAATAAACCTAAACATTATAAAAAGAAATAAATTTGATAAATTTTTCCAAAAAAAGTTGCTCTTGTCAAAAGTGCCCTGTTTTTGGAGAATCACCCATATATAAACCGCTCTTTTGACTTTGGCATTGACTTCTTTGTGCAGTCTCTGAAGTAAAGCGATGTACGTACACGTCCTTCCAACTTCCACAGCAAAGGATCTACTCTAAATTATCCTTTTTTTCGTCTGAAACAAAAACTTTTCATAAAGGTTCATTATATACTAAAGAATATAAAGGATTTGTACTTAATTTTTTAACTCCCAACTACTGAAGTCTGCTCTGAGAAGAGGAAATGAAAGTAATCTCATGATGGACAAAAAAGAGAAGCGAGATGAAAAATTAAAATTTTCAAAGAATCTGCTACTTTTCTGTGTCACTAAGTAGAAAAAACGGTATCATAAAGTTCAACATTTTTAAGCAATGTGGAGAAACACCTCTCTCTTAAGAAGTTTTTCAAATAATTGTTGAATGACTATTGTCTCCACTAAATTGTATGTTGAGAGCTTAATATATAAAAATGCCTTGAAAAGGTTTAATTTCAGTAACAGATGCTTAATTGTTTCTGATACGTAAATGTATCCATCCTTTGCAATTTGGAAGCAAAAGAAGTACATGTAGTTTACATCACTAAGATCGTGCCTTGGTAGTCGCCCAGGCTCTGAAACTGCTTTGTATTCGCTTGACAATACGAGCATTTGACAACACGATAATGGCAGGGAGTAACGAACCTACGATCCATGTATATATAAATAAATGTGTCCTTTGTACGCTTATGTGTAAGATACTCTTAAAGGAGACAAGACGCCATCTGAAGCATTCAATGTAGACGCAGGAATAAAGTTGGGGAGAAGACGAATGGAACTAAATTAGCGATAACGATGCGAAGTTCGTAAGGGTGAATACAAATTTGAAACTTCTTAGTCAAACTTTGACCGCCTTGCGACAAACCAACGCCTGATTAGAACAATCTCTTTAACCATAGAATTCAGGCCTCGCATGAAAATAAGACTAATTGATTTGACTTCAATCAATTTACAATTGATTGAAGATAATTCCTTTAGATACTCTTCAGTTCCTCTTCAGCTCTCAATGAAACTTCCTTTGAAAGTAATTTTCATTTTTATATTTAGTGGATGTAGTAGACTAATAGGGCTTCCTCGATGTGTAAAGTTGATGTTGCTTGGCCAGTCACGGTTCATTACTCATCTTTCACGTCAACCCTGACCTGACTTACAACATAGACTATGTATCCTGAGCTGAAGCAACGTGACAAGGCTTTTATAGACGATGCATACAAAGAAAGTGGTGTGTGCACGCGCTCAAAAATCAATGAACACCATCTGCTGCTTTTGATGATATCCTTTTCCTGATAAATAGAAAAGCTATCTTTACGTTTTACTCAACAAAAATGATTATTTCCCTCACTCAATTTCAAATTTATTGGAAATACAATAAATAACGAAATCCTTTGAGCTTTGTGAATAAAACTTGCCTGAGCACATGCAGGCAATAAACGAACCACAAACAAAGGGTTCACTTCGAACGCAGTATTTCGAAGAAAAATTGGCTGGAATCATCCGATCAAGAGGGAAAGTCCACAGTCGAAGACGGACTGGCAAGTAGCCAATCGGGTGACCCACATTTATCCGAGGCGATAGTGGACGATGCATATACATATATATTATATATACAGTGTCGATGTACGAACATAAAAAGGGGATAATCCATGGATTTTCGAAATTCTGAGGCATCTGAAAAATTCATATCCCTTGCGAACATAAAAGAAGTAAAGCTGAAGTGGTTTAAGAAAAATAAACTGTTCAGATAAAACATATGAGTGCTCTTTGTATTTTTATTATTCTAAGGAAAGTTTCAGTAGGTGGCTGACCAAATCCGCCTTGTTCTACTTAAGAATCTCTTCGCAGGCATTGTAACGTTTGTTTACTATTGTGTCGTATAAAATTAAATTATTATTTGGTTAGCACGATTTCTTTGGTCTTTATTAGTAAATCCAATCATCAAACTCGAAATTCCTTATTCTTGATTTTCTGGAGAAGATGGATAAAGTACTTCTGACGTTTCTGCACTTTCTGTATGCTTTACGACTCACTGTGGCCGTAAAATTTATAGGTACGATGTCAGCCACTAGACGTTTCGTGAGAAAATTTGTACTACGTTGACAATAATATCCCAAGCGTCATAAATTCGTTTAAACGAATGGGACAGTTACAATTGTTGCAATTGTATGCATCGTAGAATACGTATAATAAAAGTAGTTGCATGAGAAAAGTTCTATGAAAAAGCTCATAAAAAAGGTTCTTTATTTTAAGCGTTGCTTCATACGAAGAACAATAGACTTTGTAAAAATGAAAATAGACAAGATTAAATTACGTATTTCACCGCGATAAACTGATGGACACTTAAAAGTCGCTTAAGGCGATTTAAGTGTAAACAAGGTCAGTAAAAACCATAATGAAAGCGAAAATGAAAATGCAGCTATCGCAACGAGTAATAACAGCCCAGAAAATAGGACTGGAAAGTTTTACGATCTTCCTGAGTCTTCGGCAACGTGCAAGTTCGTCATAAAGGGCATAATTTTCCTCGAATAAAGTTCCGTTTTGTCCATGAGGAAGGAAAATGACGAGTTATATAAGAAATAATAAAAGAAATGGCTTCTGGCCACATAAACTGCAATATTAGTCGTTTAATTTTTATAAACACTTCATTGTACCTTGTCAGAGCTTCATTTTCTCAAGAACATTTAATTCTCAATTCTTTTGAAAATTAAATTGCATCTTCATTTCATTTTCACGATCTTCATTTCATTTCATTTCATTTAAATTAGACTATCATTTCGTTAAAATTTTCCATCTTCATAACTAAAAAAAATTCCTCTATCTCCAGTTTTCAGCAAGGTCAGTCGACATTCCTGAAGATCTAGAATTCGCGAGTATTTCTGTACATCCTTCGTAATTCGAGATGAAGATTCCATTTCTGAACTTGTAGTATAAATTGATAAACTAGGAAACTATTCACAAACGATGCACGATGTAGCAACAAAATTTTAACAAAGCTTCATTCACCAGATGGTTATTAATTTTATTTATTAAAATTAAGACTTTCGGAAAGAATGTACAAGTTTATTATCAGTTTTGTGAACAAGTTGACTTAATATACGAGTGGCTGAAACAGGTATAGGAAATTCTCCGTCCGATAACATCCGCATTTAATTAAGATGCAGTCGCTAGATAGGATGCTAGAGGTGATATACCATAGTTGTTGTCGAGGTCCTTTTGACTGGTTGACGTCGATCTAACCACATTCCGGCTATTAATAACGATGCTATCTACTAACTTACAAATTTACCCCTAGTTTGACAATAGACTGACACATTTCAAAGTCCAGGTTACTGAAACATTTAGTAAACACGTGAACTATCTGATATGACTTTTTCATTAGCGATGAAAAGTTTCATCACTTTTCATGTTAATAAAAAGCTTTTAGGTATATTACGTATACAATTATTCATCGCTTTCGCTGAATTTAAAAGTCAAATACCCCACACTCGCATGTTGATTTTAATTATCTCACAGTTGTTGAGCCAGGCCCTAATTTGCGAAGCACCCATCCTATTATATCATAACAATTTCTGTTTACGTTGAATATCGGTAATGGTTGAGAAACTCGTAAAGACAGCTGAATAATGCTGGCTTGAGAGGTGAGAATAGAACCAGACCCATGAAACAAGATATGAAGAGCAATTAAGCAAGTTCAAGAGAAGTTGGGCGAACAGGGGATGTTTCGATTGGTTGCTTTGAAAGTGTGATTGTGTGTTCGGAAAGGACAAGGTATAAATAATAGCAATTCTGATTACAATAGAATAAGTCGGAAGGAATATTGTAGTCTGTGCTTCCGTCTCTAAGTTGCTTCAGCAATCAACCCATTTATATAATATTAACGATCCAATCGTTAGCCAACAACTACGGAGAGTTTCTTATTTTCTAGTACTTCAATAAACCTCCCTTCTTTTCTTTTTCTCCCTTGTTATTTTCCCGAAACGTGATACATCGAAAATCTGGCCATGACATCAACTCTTACTAATGAACTTTCGAGAATGTCTTAAATCTCTGAAAAATCGTTAACTAGCATGCACATGAAAACTTTTCTTCTTTCAAAATTAGTTACACAAAATGTGCTAATAGTAAAATTGAAGTGGCTCAATAATTTAATTAAAAGGGCGACCTTATTTCACTTTTATCTTCCAAGATCGAAACACGTAAGGCGACTGTATCATGATTTGTTGCTTCGAGAGCTTTCTACATTGGAGCATCGTAAATAATTAATTCACAGAAGCAATACGTGTCTTGGAAAACACCTAGGCGAATAAAATCGGAAGTATATTGCTCGAATTCCGTTTCGGTTTTCAAGAACGAACACCACTGTTTAGATAGAGAAGTATTTTTTGATCGAGAAGCACCGCAAACTCAACTCGTGTCTGATTAAATATATATATTCGTCCATTTTATTCTTCTTGCTTAACTTAAAAACGTATGCAACACATTAACTTAGGTATTCAATTGTAAAATTTCTTTGTAATTTTTCAATTCTTTTCTTCTGGAAAAACTAGAAAGGGCTTGAAGTGTTTGAAAAGGTTTTGCGAGCCGCTTGGCTTCCGTTTACAGTTTAAAAATTTAAGCATGTGCTTGAACTGCAAAAATATAATTAGCTGCGAAAAAAATTTTCATCGTATGAGAGTAACCACTGGTGAAACGATGTATGTATAAATGAAAGCAGTAGCTTCAAGGGTGTGCTCTAGGGGTTGGGATCCCCGCATTAGTAACACACTTATTCTACCTGTTGCAATATAAGCTTCCTCGAGCCTATTTTGAATGAAGAAAGGGGTTTCCAGATTATAACCAAGTCTGACTTGCAATTTGTGATATAATGTACAATCCGACATCCATTGTATAGAACAATTTGTACTTTGAGTACTTGAACACTTCTCATACGAAGCCAATCGATACTCTCGAAGTACTGCTATATAATATATCGTTACTTTATACTCTCAATGATAAGTGAGGCGTCTTTTAAAGAAAAGTAACAATATTTTCTATATTCTAACTCAGAATCTATATTCATACGATTTATAGCATTACTCAGACTCACCTACTTACAATAAATTCTCCAACCCTTCAATGATTAAAATTATGTCTATAAATCATGCATGGAAATTATTATTATGTTCTTCGTGAAAATGATACGACATTCTAAATATTCTGACATTCTAAAAATTCTGAGAAGAATTTTTCAATTAAACCTTGATGATGTAGGTTTGCGTGCAAACAAACAGATATTTAGCTGATTGGTCTCAATTAATCAAATGTAGTACATGGTTAATCAAGAAAATATTGATTGATAAACTGAATGTATTATGTGATGCTTTGATGATATTTTTTTCATTATTCATGTGCATATTTGGAACAATGTGTATGATATTTGCATGATTACTCTTTACAATGTCGGATGGAAGCTTTATTTAATTTATGCTCGGAGTGTGCCTTTCACAGCATTTGTTGTATTGTCTATTGCACTTAATCGTCTAGGAGTTTGGTATTCTCTCTGGCTCCCTGCCAATCGAGTGTAATTTCAATCATAATTCCCAGACTGTGCAGCTTTTATCATAATTGGCTCGTATTCTCTTGCGAAGACGTCGAAAAGAGAAAAGCGGAAATGCGAGACGAGGAAATATAATTCCATGCAAATGGAACCCGACTTACATATAATATATATTCCTAGCTATTCCAGTTTAACACTTATTTCGATACTTAACGCAACAAGTTATCCTGCTCTTATCATTTTGGGCGAGTCCAAAATATCTTCTAAAATTTTGGTGTAGTGCCGGTGTTACAGAATCCATATAATGCCATCTGATCTTCCTTTGGGCTACCGTTCTATTGTTAGCTTATCTCTAATTTTCGAGACAACCCAGCACTTCTCTGTTGTTGTAAAAGTTAAGGACAAGCACCTGCGACTTGATAAATGTCTCCTTAGGGAATGGTAATAAGCAAAAATAACGTTATACCCCAATACTGGCATAAAAAAGATACATGATTGTAAATTATTCTTCAACCCATTCATTACTCTCTATCTTAGACATTCATAACATTTCTTATTAGCTGCGTGGGTTGCCAACAAAATTAATCCGCAATATAGTGTTCAGTGTGGGGCGTAGAGCTTAATAATACGTCAGGTCTCTCCTGATTGAAGAGCCAGCTAATTTTATCTCCACTCGCCAAATTACAGGATTATTCCGGCATTTTTTTTACAAATTGGATCTAATCAAGAGGTCTCATTTTTTGTCGATTAAAAAGTAAAATTTAATTTATAAGTACAACTTTATTTAATGAATCGGAGAAAAGAGAAAAGAATCAATTTAATCACCTTCTCTACTATTATTCAGTATACCTTAACTATAAATTACCCTCTCCATTGATAGATAAAACCACTTTGTTTTGTCAGCCCTCTTTTTCACCCTAGCAGGTTTTATTGAAACTGACGTTGAATAGTGAGTCCCTTCACATGTGACCCAAAGAGCTATAAATTTCAGTCGCTCAGGACGTCATTAGCGAATCAGGCTCTGCATTCTTTAAAAGATTTACTCTTTACTTCCTCTGATTAACTTCTGAACTGATACTAATTGTAAATAATTAAGTTTGTTATTGAAATTTTAAGAAAAATTCATTCAATATCGAGGTAGATTATTAAACCACTATCGATTAGCTTCTTTGTAACAGCTTCTATAACGAGGTGGCTGTCGCGGATGCGTCTGGTTGCCTTTTGCTGCCATATTTATCAACCCCCAGGACACTTTAGGGAATTCAAGAATTTCTTGCCGCATAAAATCCTTCCCTTTTACTCATTTATCATCTCAAGTGATACAGACGTCCAATTTTATTGTTTTCCTGATTCATATCACATTATTCGCATTCATTTTTTTCGGATGAGGGTAGAGACACTTCATACTAAATTATATTGAACCAGTTCAGCCAATTAGAAGGAATAATGATCTCACAATTTTGAATGGGAATAAATATTTATGGAGAACAAAATGAATATAGATTTATGGTTGTGTCTCTGGTTCCATAATGCAATATCGCATCAAGCGGTCCAACCTGCATGTTTCACACAGTTACGGTAGCGTTTCCCATTAAGCCTTCATTACCGATTACGTTTCCCTAAGGCTGTTAACCTTCGATTTTCACCTCCGCCATTGATTTCCTCTCACCTATACTGAACTCGTGTTCACCCCATAGTCACCCGCAAATACCGATACCTGATCCTTACTCCCGCAATAAGCGGGTTTTCGAAGCGGTTAACACTTTAAGCTCGAGCGCCTAATGTAATGAGGATCGACAGTCGTTCTCCTAAAAGCCGTTATCAACACGACACAGTTCGCTTCCGGTGAAATTAGGAGGAAATTTTCATTCTCGCTTGCTTCTTGAAAAAGAAGCAGAGATTTGACAGTTTCATTTCCGGTTACTTGTGGAAAATTATGAAGAAGTTATAAAAATAATAATAGTTAAAATACAGTTATAAAACTGTATTTTGCTGAAAGTGGTTTGACCTAGAAAGAAGTAATGAGATCAGAAAATGTAATTTTCGAAAACATACTTTAATCTCCTAATTTCTTAACAGAGTAGTTTGGAAATCAACTTTCGTAGAATGAAGCAGAGCACCGAAATTGTGAAGTTTAGTCGAACAAAGTTCAGATACTTTCACATGGTTTTCAGGAAAGAATCTACTCACCACTTGTTTAGAGTGGATAATAGTATTGTTCTTCTTTTCACGAAAAGTTTCCTTTCTCATAAAGTAAATTGTAATAATGAACGAAACTTTAGTCAGCTTCAAGTTTCGCAAATTATTTGCATGAGTTCCTGAAGGTTTAAGTTAATTGCTGTAGTTTTGGAGATTAATTAACAATTGTTATTCAATTCCTGCTGTTGCCAAATGAAGAGGAAAGATGTTTGCAAAGAAACTTTATTTTCCAGTTATTTTTCAACTTTTAATTATTTTCTTCAAAGTTTGCATCTTGAAAATCGATTTATGCAGAAGTTTACAAGCAATACACAAAGGATTCATGCTTTCAGTGTTTACGTATTTATGAGAACAACTCACTGCTATTTATGAGAACGCACACTCTTCCAGAAAGCACGGATTTTGATATATTATATCGGCTTTTGAACTTTTACACAAAGGAATTCGACACGAGATTCTGAAACTGATATGTATTAACCATATCTCTAACTTCAATAATCGAAGCACATGAACTATTGAAAAAAATGTCATTTTCGAAATAAAAAAAAAAGTTCTCTTGTAAAATGTGTCTCCTCCAGTATTTTTCTATTTCCATTTTTTCATTCAACTGAGTGCGTCCAGTGGAAAAGTAATAGAATGAATATTTATTCAAAAACTGTGCCTAAAGCCACGTCAGCTGAAACTACTTTAATCTGTGACCAATGCAAACCATCTGCAAATAAAATACTAATACAATTTAAAGAACTAAAAATACTTATTATGATAAAGAACGTTAAATCTCCAACGACTTCTAGGCGCCGAATAAAATTTAGATAAAATGCACACAAATTAATGTTATTTCGCACCGCAGTGAGCAGGATTGCTGATTTATTGCTTGAATTTGATTTCATTAGAAAGTAGCACTAAGCCTTGCAAATACGTATTCTACGTAAAATATCGCCTTTTCCTCTATGGACCCTCCCTCACTCCCCTTGCCGACATTCGTTTTATCTTCCTCGATTTTATACGAATAGAAACCAATGGAGCTAACAGCACGCACACCACTGTGTAAACAGAATTGACCCTAATGTTTAAATTTTAACGTCGTGCCGCCCTTTCGCGGTAGCACGCAAACCACTCCACCATAAATCTGCAAACAAACGAGGGAATAATGGTAAGAGCTTTACTTACTCTGGCACTTTCTATAAATAAGGAGTCCTCGAAAAGTTATTTGTAAATAATTAAACGTAAAATCAAGGCGCTATCTTGGCAGTATAACATCGTACGTGACCAATATTGCTTGACTGCTACGACTTCCAACAAATCTCAACCAGAAAAGCAGCTCTAGATAGAGTGGTATAGAGTCAACCTATAATTCCTAAAGCCGTACTATGCACCAGCAATCAACCAGAAAGCGAGTGTCATACATTGCAGCCTTAGTCATCTGCAGAGCTTTTATGCTATAAATAATCTCAAATACATTGTCTCCTTCTTCCAGTTATCTTCAATGTGCATTATCAGATTGTACTAAGATTTCAGGAAATTGATGGTTTTGCACTAAATGCATATTAAATTATCCATGTCTAATACAAATTTTGCTTGCATATCCAGTTTGAATTTACTAAGAACTGGAGACTATTAAAATTGATTAAAGAAAGAAAAAAATAAATGCCATTATGTCATCAAGTTATATGATGATAGAACATGAATAATTGGCATTTTTTGAATCTTTTTTATTCTCTGAACTCACGAGTAATGGGTATAAATATTAGTGATAGGACATCGATGTTTAAACATCAATAACACCGATGTTTTGCTTTCGATATTGATATTTTACGATTCGATGTTATCTTTTTTCCATTTCCATTTTCCATTCGATTTTTTCCATTCGATGTCCCATCACTAATAAATATCGTCGTGAGACCTTTAACTTGACTTATTTTCCACGTTGTATATTATATTAACTTACATTATATTATAAATATTATATTATATTAAAGTTTGCTAATATGCAAATCCTGACAAAGCTCTCAGCCCGTTTCGATGCGGACTGAATCTGTCATCCCTCTTATCCTCTGAAAATTTTCGCTGTTGCGTTAACAGAAACTCAGCCCGAGTGGAAGCACGTTAACGAGTTTTATTACAAATCTTATAAGTCCACTATTAATGCCGATCCATGCTAAAAATCCCGGAACGGATCCCGGTGAAGACTCTCATCTCGACTCTCATACAGAGTCCAGTTTCTATCGGGAAAGCTTATAATTTAAATTTAAAAGAAAATAATAACGTCATTAGTTTAATAAAAAAATCCGAGTTTATTGCTCAAAGAATCAAGTGCTTTTATGTAGTTTGCAGTTTTCATTTTACTAATTTAGAGAATAATCTCTAAATTAGTAAAACTACTTTCATAAAATCATGAGTTAAAGAGCGAATGTGGCTGATTTCTAGTCGAGAAGATTAAGGAGAATCAACTCGAAGAAGCTGAGAATTTCTTAAAGGGTAAAGGAGAAACCAGATTATATCTTGAAAAATGTTTCCTGGCACTCTCTAAAAAATTGGACTGACAAAAATCTGGTGACTCAAGAGAGAAAAAAGTGTGATGGAGATATTACTTGGAGAAATTACCGCAATCGTAGTTTTTTCATGCTCGTTGGATGAAGAAGACTTCCAGAGAAGCTTCTTTCTTTGTAAACTGTTGCTGCGAGAAGAGCAAGAATTAAAAGTAGTTCTCTTTTCAGAACATGAGAAAATTGTATTATACTTTGTAAAGCACTTTCTTTGGGTTTTATAAAAAGGGAAATTCCATTAGACATTATTCACACGATATTATAAGAAAGAAACTCTCGGAGAAAATTGATGATAGGTCAAGTCGTCGAGTGAAAATGTTAAATTCCCATCCGTCTATGAAAATTCTTTTAAATCTACTTTCTCCAAGTTTCGAGCATAAAAGACAGCAATCGTCTTATTTTTATTTGAATCGTTTTACAAATGTACTTGTAAATATCGGGGTCGCAATCTCTTACCATGAACTAGAAAAATCTTTTCGCTTGTAAAAAGCGGACAGCGAAGACCTCCTCGGAAGCTCGAGAGGCTTCTTTTATTCTCAAAGAGCTTGCCCGATTGGTTGATGCTAAATAGTAGGGGCATGCCCGGTAGCGATCTACGATGCATTCGGGACCACTGGATTTTTTCTGCTGACGTCAGGCTCTCTAGAATATATTCGATTCGATAGTTTTATAGCTCCATATAATACCTCCTTCTTCTAAAAAAACGCTCATGCCTCACTTTTATAAAAAGGGGAATAAAAAACAATTGTTTGTTTACTACTATTGAAGTGCAGTCGTTAAAATTTTATATCTTTCACTTTACTCAGATTGATTTCATTCCAATAGTACTGTTCATGAATAATTTTACGCTTGCATTTCATTGTGAAACAATTTGCTGAAGAAGCTTTCCCTTCAAATAAAAATAAGAAAAATTTACATTGTCGCTGTAATATATAATAGTTTGTAATTTTAGTGGATGAAATTTCAACGGAGAACAAAGAAAATCAGTATCATGTTTGCTAAAGGGGCACATAACTTTTGTGTAACCTGAATTTCAACAATGTTAAAGATCATTTGCCGGAAACGCCTATCAGGTGCTCATTAAATGACAGCGTCCTCATTTTAGGGGAAGAAAATGAGGGTTTCATAGTGGAAAACCACGCCCCAGAGTGCTGTTAAGAGAAACACGTATAAACGGCATCCCGTTATCACTTGCTCGATTCGCCCTTCGGCAGCGCTGCAAAATCTCATAAATTATTAGAGGGTTTTCAAAATAAATTATCAGCTCGAGAATACCCGTCGATTGAGAATTCTTCGAGTGATATAAAATTCAGATGGGGATTGTGGCTTGTAATTTATGTATTAAGATTCCAAAGAAAGGCTTACAAGTTGTTTTCACATAAATGTCACATAACGTCTATCAATTTTAAGGAAATATGACCAATATCAATTCTATAATTAACATTTTACACAATTTAAAATTTTCAGTAAAATTTTAGTCAAAATGTGTACTTCAAAAATATTGATCCGATTTTTATGGAGACGTTGTTTGTCAGTAAATTCTTTCAAGCTTTCAGGAAAAATGTATAGGTGTGTACGTAAATCAGTGAAGCTTTACAGACGTGATTCCGCCGCACCCTACTCTTACTTAACTACTTGGCTGCGATGCCGAAGGACGCATTAGGTCACAAGAACATCGTAAACGCGAAAGCTTTCATCCAATGAAATTCGAATCGACCCTAAGAAAAAAAGAAGACGTTTCAAACTTCCAACACTAAAAGATGAGATACTTATGCTAGAAATTTAAGTCTTAGAAGCAAGAATTTTTCTTATTTATTCATATATTTCAAAGGCTTTATTTCTTTAATAATAAATTTCTTTATTTTAAAGAGCTCCGTAAGCTCCTTACTATTAAATAATTTAAACTCGTCGCTTCAGCTGATATTGGTTGCTGAGGAAAGGACAGCAATCTGGACTTATAAAAATAATCGCGAAACTTGTAAGAGTACTTCCTCCCTCGTTTCTGAACCACAAGTCCTCGAAAGAATTCTAGAAAAATAATGAACTTAATTCCACTAAAAAAATGAAACTCTTCAACTGTAATTTGACTCGTTGTTTTCAATTCAAGGATCTATTCTTGACAGTTTCAGTCTTCGTCTCATTATTTAAAAATGCTGGAGCTGACATTCCAACTTTAAATTAAAAAAGCTTTATTCTCAAATGAAGGTACTTGAAGTTACCAGTCCTGTACGATTTATATTTTTCTTCCTTCACAAAGTTCAAAAGTCAAATAGAAAAGGAAACTATAGCTTTGTTAATTTGCTCCGTGAACACTCTTTCACTCTCCTCCAAAACTCCTATTTAAAGTAAACGCTGCGCTGAGTGAAACACAAGAACAAATGATGATTCGTTTAAAATTAACAGTCAAGAGAGAGAGAATACAATTGAATGAGATAAAGTCGACAAAAAGTTAATTACAGTGGTTACGAATTTCATTCTTTGTATACCTTATAGTGTCTCTTCAAATAGTTGTTCTGGCAATTCATAAATACTGGCCTACTATCGAACAAGGATAGCACCTAGGCTTGTATGGAAAAAAATTTTGTACGTGACATCGTGGCTATTGTTTCTGAATATATTCAGAATATTTAGCATTTTTATTCTCGCTCTAATTAGTCACTATGCAGCCCTATGTTTATTTCATTGTATCTCTCTTTCTTAAATTTAAAATTTGAGAACAATATTTCAGAAATATTTTTTAATTCAGTTACTCATTTATATCACCGACTGTCATCTGCAGAGCTGTTATCAGTTAAAATATCCCATTCTTTCTATAATAGAAAGGAAACTCTGCAAAATGGTAAATTATCTTGCCCTTTAAGTTTCTCTATCTCGGCGGCGGTAACATAAATGTCACTTGAATACATTACGTCGCAATGCAAATCAGAGGACACGTAAAAAGTCTCTATTGTATTTTAGATAATGTCATTAAGGGCATGTGATACTTTATCATAAGAACAATTTAGTTTACCCAATTATACATTCATAATAATAAATATTTTTAGCTAATAAGTGTCAATAAACCTTTGTCTACATGAGGCGAAGGTTTATTGACTCTTATTAACTACAAATATTTATTATTGTGAATGTGTAATGGGGTAAATTAAATTGCTCTTATGGTAAAGTATTACATATACCATTAAAGGGAGAATTAGTAACAAGTGAACATTATGCCTCGCCAGTGAAAATCTTGGCTCGTGGCTTTCATTCGCAGAATCAAGGGAGTTTTTTCACTATAATAGATGATGTAATTTTCTACGTGCCAGTAAGTCACATTACTTTGAAACATAATTCAAAATGAATATTGTGCAATTCATATGCGTGTGAGATTTTAGTTAACTGAGGTCATTGAGTTACATAAATTAAATCAAGTTATGCCAAGTTGGCTGTTAGCCTGAATGTGCAAGACCACGTTGGGCTCAAGGTTCGCGAGAGTTATGTTGGGTTAGAAGGAATATGGGACTGAGAGTAAGAGGATAACTGTTTTAGAACCCCAGCCCTTAATCTGCCCGAGTTTCGTAAACGAACAAGTTCAGATCCCACGATGTCTCTCCTTAGCTTCGCTACTCGAAGTTACAACTGCGACACGTTGACGATTCCTCAGTTTGAAGCTTTAAAGCTCTTCATCAAAAAATAATTATGATTTGTGTCATCTAATACCTTTTTGACAAACATTAACTCTTGTTTGTCATTCTTTCTAATAATTGATGTAATTGCATGTTTCAGAATTCTATTAACTAACCACGTCAATAACTAACCCGCAATCAAGCAAGAGCATTATGTTCTCCCGAAAAAAACCACATCGCCTCAAGTCTTGAGAAGATACTACGAAAAAGTGGAATTTTAGGTAAGAAATGGCTTAGCTTGTTTCATATATTTTTTATTTTTAGCTTTCATTTATAAATGCAGCACATAATTCGTTGTGTAACACTTTTGTCAGTATAACATTGAATCGAGGTGTACTTTCTTTCCTTCTTTTCTGTTGTGAGAAGAATAGCGTATTCGGATACAAGAAACGCAGATGGTCATAAAATTTCATATGTATCCAGGATAAAGCCTAGACAAAAAACAGAGAACGTGCGCAGGCGAATCGTATGCCGAATGGAAATTGTGAAATTCTAGGTTGGATGGGAAGATCGTTGACTTGGAGAATCGGACCACGCGCACGTTTACTTCCGGTGACGACAGGGTCGGAGCAGCCAATTTTTTCCATGTATGGATTTACGATGGGGGGGTAGACCGAAATTTTTTTCTTTGCTTTTTCTTTATTTGAAAGAAAATGTTTTCCTTCCTACAAAATTTCTAGATATAAATTCGTTTAATACTTTGAAACAAAAATAATTATCTTTTCAGACAGTTTTTCATGTATGGAATTTCTATACATGAAAATTTCCATGTATGGATTTATCCATGGCATCCATACTGTCTACGCCGCCCCTAAAACCATGTTGTTGTCAGCCATCTAATTTAAATAGACTTTCTCCAGACACAGTAGAAAAGGTCTGTAAGAGTCAGACATCGAATTAATATATAAAATAAAAATCCGGATAATTAGAATATAATTTTGCAAATTAAAAAGGTGTCTGAATACATCCTGCTTTTTATACTTATGCAAATAAACAGTTTTATCACTAATGACTTCAGTGAGCCCTAAGTAGTAAAACCACATTTTTGTCAGCCATCTAATTTAAATAGACTTTTCTCAGACACAGTAGAAAAGGTCTGTAAGAGTCAGACATCGAATTAATATATAAAATAAAAATCCGGATAATTAGAATATAATTTATCACATTAAAAAAACGTGCCTGAACACATCGTGCCTTTTCTACTTATGCAACTAAACAGTTTTTCACTAATGGCGCCAGTGAGCCCTTATTGTTAGTAGTAAAACCACGTTGTTGTCAGCCACCTAATTTAAATAGACTTTCCGCAGACACAGTAGAAAAGGTCTGTGAGAGTCAGACATCGAATTAATATATAAAATAAAAATCCGGATAATTAGAATA